>OW386293.2:65300851-65900851 GCA_936432065.2 Rutpela maculata
ACAATGGAGACCCCATTGCCATACCGAAGTTTTGTTGATAGAAATCACCTTCAAACTGAAAGTAAGTCTTTTTTATACATAATGTTAGAAGTTCCTTTATGCTATTAACAGTTAATTTAGTTCTAGCTTCCAAATTATTATCATTTAACAATTTATCCTTGACTATTTCTAAAGTTTTATCTACGGGGACATTGGTAAAGAGGCTAACTAGATCAAAACTAACCATCAGATGGGTATCATGAATATTATTTTCATAAATCTTTTCTATAAAGTGTCTACTATTTTTAATATACGAATCGGTGTTTCCAGATAATGGATTTAGAACATTAAATAAGAATTTTCCCAAGTTATGGCAGAGCATCCCAATAAGAAATAGAGAAAAATTAAGAAAATGCCACAACCAACATTTAGACAATAAATAGCTATTATTGTAAAAATGTACTTTGTATTATTTTATTTAGTCTTACTTTAGTACTAAGTACTATAACGTCTTGCATGTAATTTTATTACTGCCTTACTAACAAAGCGTAGATATAGTCAGGGTGTCAATAAAAAAATGTGGAAGTAAGGTATAGTAGAGGTTTTTTTACGGTTATCGGCACTTTAGTAGGTCGAGTTTAAGAATCCGGTTGATGCCATTCTGGCAACCTTGGGCATTTTGAGATATTCAAGATGGCGACTTGTCTAAGATGTAATTTTTTTTTTAAAAAATTTAATTTATCAAATGTGGGTATGTGATACATCATTTTCTATGTTTTTCAGGATCTGGAACACAAATTTGAGGTCTAAAAAGACTTAAGGGCAATTCCTTCTGCGTTGCCCTATCAAAATATAAAATAGGTATCGATTGTGGATGTTAAAAACAAATTCGATGCAGAAAGGAACAGCTCAGAAATACGATGGATTTGTGTTTTAAATAATTCTCCCTTTATTTAATAATTTAATATTAAACTTTCTTCCGCAAGGAAGTAAAAAGTTATTTTTAAATTCTTACGGAAGTAAGTTAGGACATAATTTAGGCCTTATGTTTTTTGAGAGTGACCATCATTCAAATTATGGATGCGAGACACTCTGGAATCGTATGAGCTGATTTTTTTTTCAGATCACGTCTTAATCTTGTTAAGCTAACAAAGTTTAAAAATAAACGTTATCTTGTAACTTTTAAAAATCGTTTAATCGTTACGGGACTACAAACTAATCCCTTTCAGCTACAAAAAGCGCTGTGATATCTGAGAGGGCTGATCTAGCGATGCAACATGAAGAAGCGGATACCATTATGGTGCAGCACTGCAGCAACTTATTCACGAGATTAAAGGAAATCCAGATATCATCGTAAATGTAATAACGATGTTTTACTTGTATATTATTATAATTTACTAGATTTGAAAAATGAGGTTTCTATGGTTTCTTTTAAGTCACTGCGAGCCTCTATAGATATTAGGACCACGGTTTTAAAACACAAACAAATTATTTACCAGCCGCACATTCTTTATCTGGTTGCGACACGGTGCATGTGATCGGGATATTTTTTTTTAATTAAAGGTAATTAAATTTCCTACACACCTCTCGAGGCAAATTTTTAAATGACTCGGTCAACTTTTATTAATGACGTAATAAACTGTCAAAAAACGGTAAAAAAATATTAAAAATTTAAATAATGAACCAATATCGCTATATTCATATGAAAATTATTTTTTTTTGTCTATACATCAGCAGAGCGGTTGTTATATTATAATCTGAACGGGCTATACCCCTTACTCTTTCCAAATTTACAATAACAAAGGCTTTTGTCACGCTCAATTCTCTGGGCGCGGAACGGTATTGATGGATACACAATAAAATTCTTTCTGGTATAGGCTATATTTCGTCGATTCCATTTAACGATTAACTTCTTAATTAACTAATTAAATTCATCCGTCTCTTTCTGGACGCATTTTTACGAACCTCACTTTTTATTCACGATGCTCCCTTTGTCGTGTCGTATTTTGCAATTTTGTTGAAATGTCAAAAAATGCCACTTTTCATTCGTTCGTGCCGAGCCGAATTTTCGATTTGTCCTACGCAATTTACGATGCGGATCAACTAGAACTCTCCCTCTTTCCATTGCGACATCGTTCGGTCATCCCGCTGGTGTATGTTTTCGCACTTTTTTCGGGTACTTTTTTTTTCGCCGTTTTTCGTTTATATCTCGGAAACGACTGCAGCTAGATCAAAAATAAATTTTCACTAGGGTCCAGATAATTTCTTGAGGAATCATCCAGTTCCATCAGAATTGTCCTAAATACTTTCGTTTTGTAGACATCGACCTAAATGTGCGGCGATGCACGACTCAAAATGGTACATTATTCGCTTAAAACCTCCATAACTCCTAAACGGTGGCTCCTAGGCCAAAAAACTTCACCCTAACGAATTTGTACAGAATTAAATTATCTAAAAGTCTTTTTTTTTGTAATTGTCAGACTCCAAAAATTAACGAGCTAGGAGCGGTCAAAGTGGAGGCTTTTTTATTTTTTTTTTCATCCCGGCCGTGCCTACGTCATAGCTAAATATCGATTTTCTGAAACGTCCAATCAGATTCGCCCACTGCTGTCTTATACAGGGCGATTTGTCTAAATTGACATTTGTTTCCTGCTTTTTCGCGATGCAGACTGAAACCAAGGACAATTGTATAAACTGTCGATCTGCATAAGCGCCCTCAATTTTACTTGCCAAATGGTAAAGCTACCGTTCAATAGATGACACTAGCCGGAAAATTTCGATCGATAATAATGACATTTATTTTACCGTATAAGTAAAGTGTGATGTAAAGAGTGATATTTCTTAATGGCAGAGCCTCCAAGTGATTTCGCTGATAACTCGGGAACGGTTGTAGATATCGAATTGAAATTTGAAACGTAGGTGGAAATGCTGTAGGCGGACGGAATATAAGTGAATTAGAAATACACCTACGTCTACGTGACGTCACAAAGAAGAAAAATTCTTACAACAGAGGAACAGGTAGAGACATCGACTTCATATTTGAGACGTAAGTGGAACTATTGAATAAAAACAAAATTCGAGTGAATCAAAAATACACCTACGTCAAAAAAAATAAAAATTCTTATAACGCACGAACGGGCAAAGATACTAACTTCATTTTTGAAATGAAGGTGACACTATTGAAGAAAGACGAAATTCGAGTGAATCAAAAATACACCTACGTCACAAAAATTAAAAATTCTTACACCAGACGAACGGATACAGATATCGACTTGATATTTGAAACGGTGGAACTATTGAAGAAAAAACAAATCCGAGTGAATCAAAAATACAGAAATAAAAAATTCTTACAACAGACGAACGGATACAGATATCGGCTTGATATTTGAAACGTAGGTGGAACTATTGAAGAAAAAACAAATCCGAGTAAATCAAAAATACACAAAAATAATTTTCGGAGAAATGTCACTTTTCAGAAAAATGTCAATTTTTCGGAAAAATGTCAAATTTTCAGAGAAATATCACTTTTCAGAAAAATGTCAAAAATTCGGAAAAATGACAATTTTCGGAGAAATGCCACTTTTCAGAAAAATGTCAAATTTTCGGAGAAATGTTTTACAGAAAAATGTTAAATTTTCGAAAAAATGTAACTTTTCAGAAAAATATCAAATATTTGAGAAAATGTCAAATTTTCGGATAAATGTCACTTTTCAGAATGTCAAGTTTTCGGAAAAATATCAAATTTTCGGAAAAATGTCATTTTTCAGAAAAATATCAAATATTCAAAAAAACGTCAAATTTTTAAAAAAATTTCACTTCAGAAAAATATCAAATTTTCAGAAAGATGACAATTTTTTATGAAACTTGAAGAGACGGAATCCGGAAAAATTTGAAATTGAAATGTCAAACTTTCAGAAAAATGCCAAATTGCCATAAAAATGTAAAATTTTCTGAAATCAAATATTCAGAAAAATGTCAAATTTTCAAAAATGGTCAAATTTTTAAAAATGTCAAATTTTCTTAAAAAATCAAGTATTCAGAAATATATAAAATTAAAAAAAAAATCTTTTTATAAAAAATGAAAAATTTTCAAAAAATATAGTTTTTTTGAAAAATGTAAAAATTTATTCAAAAATATCAAATTTCTAAAAATGTCAAATTTTCAAAAAAATCGCAATTTTCAAAAAATTTTAAGAACGTCGGATTTAAAAAAAAATCTAAAATTTATCCAGTTTTTAAAAATCATCAAATTTTCGGAAAAATGTCAACTTTTCCAAAATTGTCAAATTTTAAAAAATGTCTATTTATTTAAAAAATGTAAAGTTATTAAAAAATGTTAAATTTTCGGAAAAATGTCAAATTTTCAAGAAATTTCAAATATACGAAAAAAAATAAAATTTTCATAACTCTAATCGTACCTACATAAAATATATAGTAGTAAAATCAAACTGCCAAATACAGATAAAATTATTATGTCATTAATAAAAGTTGACCGAGTCATTTAAAAATTTGACTCGACAGATGTGTAGGGAATTTAATTACCTTTAATTTAAAAAAGAGTTATCCCGGTCCGATAGATATTAAGGTCTTTAGAGATTTTTGAACAGTAATATCCGGAATTTCCCCATAGTGCGGTGGCTCAGTACCATGGGATTGGAAATGTTTAAATTTTAACGGATGGTCGGGTTTTAACCCATTTGGGTCGATTAAACAGCAATTTAATGAAGATGTTTTTTAAGAATGTACAATTTTTATAGCTTCGTGTAATTGAGTAAACAATACTAGCAAAATGACTGATTTCAGAAGTTCTGTATGGGCTAAAAAAGGCGGATAAGCTTAATTAAAAGCTCCGCCATTCTCTGCTCTTCCACCAACTAGTGAATGTTTTGAAGGATACGTAAAAAAGGGCACATTTTCAAAAATTTTTGTGGTTGTCTGCAATGGATTTCTCTTGGCCAAATATAGATGCCACTTAATACGGGTGACAGGCTGATGAGGATAAAATGGAATTACATCCGATCGCCTTGCCAAAAAGATTCGAATTGCCCTAGATTATATTTTGGAATTAGCAAAATGCTCATGCAAATCAATAAATTCGTGTGACACAACACGATGCAGCTGCGTGGCTAATGACTTGTCATGCAGTTTAATGTGCAGTTGTCTGCAACTAAGCACAGAATATTCTTGCCAGAATCCCCATACGAGAATTTCTAAAAATATAACTTCTCACAATGAAGATTCCGAAGAAGATTAAATGTTGATTTTGACGTTGAGTTGTTTACAGTTTTTACAATAAGAATTAAAAAAAAAAACAAAAAATTAATAAAAACTACAAAAAAAAACAAAAAGTAAATAAATCATAAAAAAGTATAAAATAAAAAAGGATGATTGAGCCTTTCCACTCCAAATCGATAGTGTAGATATGGCTAGTAATCGAAACAAGCGTCAGCTGTCAGAATCGTGGTGGACCTGGTGAGAGAACGTCTATTATGTCGAAAAAAAAAAAAATTCAAAAATGATTTCAGGTCGTTTGAAAATTTGTACAACAAATGTTTACATGATAATAATAATTTTTAAAAAAGTCAGCTGCGTAGATAATGGGGATTATCTTTATATTATTATTGTTTCAATGGGGGTAAGACCGTCAGCTGAGGGATTATAAGTGCTGAGCGAGCTTTTAATCTGAGTATAGTGCAATCCAATGTATGATCTAACTGACGATCTTTCCCCATTTATATCAATAGCTGACGTACATTTTCATTTATTATATTGTTTAAATAATCATTTCTAGAAATTTCAAGTGACTTGAAATCAATGCTGGAAAATAAACAATTTTAAAAAATGCACGGACCTTGACAAATTGTGACAGTAACTATCTGCGCATTTTTACGTAAATTTCCTGCGTCCTTACCTATGATCGTTAGGGCTCTTTAGGATCTATTTAAGTAGAAGAATTCGGGGGATCCATTTGTCTAGCCAGTGAACAACCTGAAGTGTAACTCGCATTGGCAGGAAGAGTTCGCGCATCCAAGTTGGCGCACGTGAAATCGCTATTTTGTTGGAGCGTTTGTAGACTTGCCGAGTTTTATTTTCAGTCGCAGTTGCCAAGCCGTGCGAAAAGGACGTGTAGGTAAATATTCAGTTTTTTCAGCTTATCATGTTTATATAAAATAAATTTGATTATTGCTATATTTAAAAACGTATATCTTCTTCCTTCATGTAATTAATACACTTGTAAATTGTAACAAAATAAAAACTAAACCGACTCTGTCAACTCCGTTTGTGCAAAGCCGGTTACGAGAATGCTCCCAATAAAATGGCCAAAGGTCGATTTAAACAATATATATAAAGTAAAAATGTATAAGGGGGAAAATATCATCAGTTGGCTTATGAATTAAAATCACATTATGTATGCTATGAAAACTAGATCAAAACCATAAATTTCAGTTTAAATTGATTTCAAGTCACTTGTTTCTAGAAATGATTATTTAAACAATATATTACATGAAAATGTACGTCAGCTATTGATATAAAGAGGGAAAGATCGTCAGTTAGATCATACATTGGATTGCACCATACTCAGATTAAAAGCTCGCTCAACACTTATAATCCCTCAGCTGACGGTCTTACCCCCATTGAAAGAATAGCTGACGATTGTTTTTATCATTTTAATATTATAAAAAGGTAAGTTTCATTGAATCTGAAATGATTTTACATCAATTGTTTTTTATACAGGTTTATATAAGCGGCTAACGTATAATCCCCCATTATTTACGCAGCTGACTTTTTTTTAATTGTTATTATCATGTAAACATTTGTTGTACAAATTTTCAAACGACCTGAAATCGTTTTTAATTTTTTTTTTTCGACATAATAGACGTTCTCTCACGATTCTGACAGCTGACGCTTATTTCGATCACTAGCCATATCTAGACTATCGATTACACACAATATCATGCGGCGTGAAATCACCATCAAAAATGCAACGCTACCTCTCGGACTACTACTTATACAGGTTTATATAAGCGGCTAACGTATAATCCCCCATTATCTACGCAGCTGACTTTTTTTAATTGTTATTATCATGTAAACATTTGTTGTACAAATTTTCAAACGACCTGAAATCGTTTTTAATTTTTTTTTTTTTGACATAATAGACGTTCTCTCACGATTCTGACAGCTGACGCTTATTTCGATCACTAGCCATATCTAGACTATCGATTACACACAAAATCATGCGGCGTGAAATCACCATCAAAAATGCAACGCTACCTCCCGGGCTACTACTTCCAGGTTAGGGTAAAAATCCTTATTTGGCACCCAGACTAATATGACAGAGGTCACGAATAAACCTTTTTCTAGGTTTCTGTTCTATTCGATTTTTTTTTTCTGTATCATCCTCAAAGAAATTTACTTGACCTAACGTTATTTTGTTGAGAACAAATGTTATTAACAAGTGGAATGCGATTTCTTATTATCGCATAGTGATTTGCGTTTTCCAAAAATAAGAACATGTGAGATTATATTATGTTACCATGTTAAAAGCAAAATAGAGCTTCTATACAACAAGCACTGGGTGAAAATTAATTTTAGGAGCAATTCGACGCAAAAATTATAAAATAACGTTGTCACTCGATTCAATAGTAGAGTTATTGGGTTCCATAATATGGACTCCGATGAATGTGTGAGAAAACGATGGTTTAATAAAAACTTACGGTAAGATGCTATAGGCGCTAACTCTGCCATGGACTTACCTGAAAAGAGAAACAAACATTAAAAACAGTACACATTAGAGATGGAGATTTATTGTTATTGTTTTTCTTTTTTTTTTTAATGTTAAAAGTAAGTAGGTACTAAAAGGACCCCGCACACCATATAGGGGGATTTCTGCCTCCAGTTAAATTTAATCTAACCCACGTAAAAATGTTCTTTAGAACGCCCTGATTAAATGTTCAAATGCAGCCAGGTCCGAAAAGGTCTTCGTTTCGAGATAAGGAGCCCTAAAGATCGCTCCAAATACGTTTTAAAATTGAAAAAACTAAATTAAAGTTGGCTCTGATTTTATGGAAATTCAGAACTGCATAATTAATTTTTAAACAACACCATATTTCTTACTCGTGTTAATGACACCGTGGGTCTTCAAGGGCTTCGCTGCAGTTTTTTCAATTAAAGAATAAAGTTGTGATACTTTTTTTTTTAAATAAAAAACTTCTGTTAAAATCGTTTTTATTTTAGTTCTAGCCCTTGAGATACGGCCAAAATCGAGGGCGATTCGGCGCGGTTCGCATTTTTTCAAAGATACAATGTATTTCTGATTTTTATGCAATTGGAAGTTCAAGTGCCTGTGGTGGTCTATGTCCAGAATCAATAATATTATCTAAAAGCAACGTATTTGGATATTTGACCAGTTCTTGATGCCTTGCATAATTCATAACACGGCCGTTACGTGTGCGCACATACCAAGTGTTCTCGCACACGTTTTGCAAGTGCAATAATATGCCAGGATTTTTTCTTGATCTCGAATCACTTGATCATTTTCTTGATTGAATGAGTAAGCAACCCACAGTTGGTATTTTGTATCACGTCGAAACCGCGAACATACTCGAACTATCATAAAACTTTCTTCTTCTATGAGTTCATCAAACTGAAATTCTTCTGTGCCGTCTCTTTCTAATTTATCTTGAACATAAGCAGGTGCCAGATTCACTTGGTACACTCCAACCGTCAACTCTCGCAGAAATTCCAAACTCAGAATAGGAAAAAAAGGAGCGTGGTTCTCGTTCAATTTTCACCAATTTGCGTGTCTTACATTTCTATACGTTGGATGTCCCTCAATCCTTGCTTGCATAACATTAGGTTCTTCTGCTTTTCTTAGAATCTCTCGTGCGACGTCGGAATTTGCTCCCTCCATGTATATTTTTGCCTTGTATTTATTTATAATTGCTGCAGAAATTCTGTAGAAGCCACGTATGTTCACTGCATGAGTGATCATCATGATTTTGTCTAGAAACTTAAAAATTGACTTGATGTGTCCATTTCTCGATTCAACGATCCAACGAGTTTTCGTAATAACCCGCGCTTCGTTCGCATCTTCAGTGGAAAGTTGTTTCTCTCTACGTCCTAGAGTCGGTGGAATCCTGTAGGAATATCCGAGATCTCGTAGTGTAGAAATACCGATTAAATTAATTAAAGAATGCAAAGCAGAGTTGTCACAAATACTTTCAGACTTAACCAATTTATTCATCTCACTTGGACAGTTTCCTGCCGCCCTAAATAAAGCTGTGGTTATTCCGATATTTAAAAGAGGTAACCCATAAACTGTCGAAAATTATCGACCCATATTCTTATTGAGCGTATTCTCAAAAATTATTTATTGAAAAAATAGTTTAATATCGAATTCTCAATTTTTTCAATCAAAATAATATCTTGATGGATTGTCAGCATGGATTTAGGTATGATCACTCCACAGAATCAGGTATTATCGACTTTATTGAACACGTTTATTTAGAATTAGATGAGAACAAATAAGTTATCACCTTTTTTATTTGATCTTACGAGGGCAGTTGATACCACCGACAAAGATTTTCTGTCTGCGAAACTTTATAATTTGGGACTGCATGGGCCAATAGATGAGTTGGTAAGATCCTTTCTATCTAATAGACAAATACAAACAAAAATTGAAATCAGATACTTTTGACGTGAATATTGGCACCCCTCATGAGAGTGCACTTGGTCCTTATTCCTATTATTCGTAAATGTCTTGCCGAATTATATTACAAAAGGAAATAGTTTTATGTATGCGGACGATACAACCGTCGTCGTTGTGTGTGACTCTAAACCTGATATTGTTTTAAAAAAGGCAAAAATAATACTAGATGAGTTTAATAATTGGTGTTATCAGAACCGTCTCATTAAATATTATGTTAAGACCAGTTGTGTAGAATTTAAAAATAGACACATACTAAGCAATAGTCAGAAATTATGTTCAACAATCATGAAATCAGAACTGAAGGTACGGCTTCCTTTTTTGGCAATTACACTGGACAGTAATCTTCACAGGGAAAAACACATGACAAAACTTCAAGTTAAATAAAAGTTTTTATGTTATTAGCTCACTTAAAAAGACATGGGGACTCTCTTTAGAGTTTACTATGCTTTTGTACCTTCCGCCATAGTATATAACATTGTTGTTTGAGTGCAAGCGAGTGAAGTCTCTAGAATATTTATCCATCAAAAAAGAATTGTTCGACTTATTTTTAATCACGATTGCAGGGAATCTTGTCGTGACACATTTAAAAAATATAAAATACTGGCAGTGGTGTCTATGCATCTGCTAAAACTTTTGGTTTACATCTATAACAACAAAAAATATATAACAAATAGAGATTTCCAGAATTACTTTACGAGAAGAGGAGACGACATATCTCTGTCACCAGATGATATAGAAGTTCAAGTTATTTTAAAAAATAAATCTAAGAAATTTTTACTGTGTAACTTTCTATACAATTAATTTTGTGATTTTATTCGAGCTTTTTAATGTTTATTACATATTTTTTGTCTGTAATTTTATTCATTGACTAAACTTAAATTATATATATATACGTATTTACCGGCATTAGGGAGCCCGAAATTGTATGTTTTCCAGTTGATAGGAAGCCCGGAAACTTACGTGTATATTCAGCGATAAAATATAGTATGGGTCATTGACAGTTTATCTCGCTTCTTAGGGGGGGTTATTGAAGTCATTGCTTACCTCTCCACATATAATTTCAGTTCAAATAAATTACAGTACAAGTAATTTAGCGTTTTTACTGATATTTAGAAGGGCCCGTTAAAGTCGTTGTGTCCCTCAAAAGATACAGTTTTAGTTCAAAGAAATTCCGCACTAAGGGCGCCTACGAGAGCTGTATATACACTGTGGATGTAAGCCCGATTATCGGAAGCCCAGTATTTTAGTCGCACTATACGTGGCCCGTAAACTTGACAACAGTGCATCTGATAAAGGAACTCAAAGATCATGGTATAATATGATATTTGAGGAACTTGTAATGAAAGAAATCGAAGGTGCTCTTAAATTCGCTTTTATTAAAATCAAAGTGAAATAATTAAATTAAATTTAAGTTATTTTTAACTAATAATCAAACACAATTATTTCATCTAATTCAAACAATTACAATTAAAGCCAAAATATTGAAAAGAAACATTTTGGAAACAACAAACCGCCAATTGTACTTTAAAAATCCATTTCAAATTTCCATCGGTGCCAGTGACACTTTCAACTACGGGATCAACAAATAAACGTCTACAGTTTTGCTATTTTTTTGTTCACTTGAAAAAATTGTGGAGAATAAAAGAAAAATAATTCAAATAGTAATCAAAGACATTTAATTATTTCTTCTGTTTGAAACAATTACAATACATTTGATCTAAATGAAAATAGTAAAAAGAAACACATTAGACGCATAGTACAGTATCTAGATGTTTTAACTTCGGAATAATGTCATATTGAACGGATTTCGTTCATTTTTGGCAGTATAATAGTAAATGGTTCACAGAAAAGTTTCTATATTGTGCGGGGGCTTGCTAATTTATAGGGGGTGGATGCCACCCCCTCTCAGGGGGTGACACTTAAAAATTATATATATATTTATTGGAGCTGAAATAGAATCAAATTTTAAAAAGAAAAGGTTCTATGCAATTTTTCACATAAATTGATAGTTTTTAAGTTATAACGACTTCAAAATTGCGATTTAAGCTTAAAAGAAGGTATTTCCAAACGGCTTTCGTCAAGTATCTCGAAAAGTATTACTTTTTCGAAAAAATCTTACAGACCAATTACAGAAAGTACAAAGAGGAAATTAGTTATATTTTTTGTTTATTGATGTAGTATTAATAATTTCGGAGATATTTAAGTTTATATTTGGTATCCAAGTATTTCGAAATGCATTTTTTTTTAAGCAAGTGCTTTAAATGAGCAAAAGAAATTGAGCATCTAGGTAATGCTACATCTTAACGAAAAACTGTATTTGAGATAATTTTTTTAAATTACTGGCTAATTAGAGTACCTTTTTATATAAAAAAATATTAATACGCACATTTTTCCGTCATAACTTCTTTATTTCTCATGCTACAGGAACGAGTAAAAAATAATTTGAAAGCGCAATTAATTGTCTTTAATTTCATTTCTTAGCATGAGTGACGTAGGTATCACAATTTCTGAGATATTTAACATTTAAACTGCATTTTTCGTCTTATAAACGTTCGGACGCCATTTGTAAACTTTCATATCTCCGAAACTATTAAATCTATGTAAATAAATAAACAAGCAAAATTCAAGTTTATGAGCTTTATTTTTGGTCTGTACTCTGTTTCAATAAAACTAATATTTATCGAGATATTTGGAAAAGGAAAAAAAAATTACGTTTTATCGAAAATACCTTCATAGTTTAAACTGTATCTTTTTCTAAAGCAAGTGTTGTATACAAACCAAAAAATTTGAGAATCTACGTCATTCTATATATTAATGAGAAACAGTGTCTGAAATTCCTTTTTTTTTATTACTGGCTAATTACAGTAACAAAATGGCGACGTTGTTATTAAGAAAATGCGTAGACGCACATTGCTATGGTCATACCTTCCTTGTTTTTTATGCTACAGAAACAAATACAAAAACAATTGAAAGCTTAATTAATAACCTATTATTTTACCTATTAGTATCCTTGACGTAGGTGTCACAGTTTCCGAGATATTTAACTCTCACTCTAAACAATTATCTTATGAACACTTGGATGCCTAATGTAAACTTAAATGTCTCCGAAATTATTAATCCTACATCAATAAACAAAAAATATAGTTAATTCCCAGTTTTTACTTTCTCTAATTGGTCTGTAACGTTTTTTCGATAAAGTAATACTTTTCGAGATACTTGACGAAAGCAGTTTGGAAATACCTTTTTTTTTTAAGCTAAAATCGCAATATTGAAGTCGTTATAACTTAAAAACTATCAATTTATGTGAAAAATTGAATAGAATCTTTTCTTCTTAAAATTTGATTCTACTTCAGCTCCAATAAATATATATATATATATATATATATATATATATATATATATATAGGTATAGACGGTATATTGATGAGCCCGATATATCGATAGGCCGCTCATAAGCCCGGCACTTCCCGAGTGTATAAATTAACAAATTTATTAAATATGGCGATTGTTATGAATCTTTTCTAATAGGAAGCCACTAGAGGTAGCTAATTATTATTTTTCTTTCAATTATATAAACATGGCATATTTCAGAGCCCGGATATATTTACTGATCCTTTCAAAGCCCGCTGTATTTAAAAATATAGCTAGCGTTCGTTATCCGTCCCAGCGATGTTGCCAATGTAATCGGGCCTCAGTAGGTTATATTTTTATAATATATATTTCTTTGATGCATGCATCGCCACGAAACACAATATTGTATGGTTAGAAGTACTTGCTATACTGAGCCACTATCATTACTGTTTACAGTAGAGACGCTATTGGAGGGTCAGCTATTAAAGGAAATATATTCATTCTTTGAACGCCAAAAGAATATAACAGTTACGTTTTTTATTATTCATTGTTATGAATTTGAAGATATATTAGAAGAACCTAATAAAATATTAAGTTATTTTTTTATGCAAATAGACATTAATTATTAATAACTGATAATGTAATTACTCCGTGGTAGGCCTATAAGTATTTAAATATTTTGAATTTGTCCTCATTTTTCGTTTTCCACTTTTAAATTATTGCCTCATTCACATTAAAATAAAAAGATGCAAAGGGGTAGAAATTAAATTATGTTCATTTACCTAACAGAGATATATAAAACGAATTTATAAGTTATAATTGTGAGATTGACACGTGTTCACCCCCAACCCCCAAAAAGCACCCCCCCCCCCACAAAATGGTCTGCCCGGCAGACCATACCAGTGTATCCTTATGTATTTGGTAAGGATACACTGGTATAGTCTGCCGGACAGACCACTTTATTTTTGTTTTGGGGGTGTTTTTGGGGTTGGGGGTGAAAAACGAGCCAGTCTGACAATTCTGATATCGGATTCGGTTTCAGCAAGTCCAAATACATAAGAATACACTGGTCTGGTCCGTCGGACAAATCATTTTTTGGGGGGGTGTGTTTTTCGTTGTTGGGGGTAAAAAACGAGCCAATCCATCAATTCTGACTTCGAATCCGGATTCAGCAGGTCAAAATACATAAGGATACACTGGTATAATCCGCCGGACAGACCACTTTGTTTTTGTTTTGGGGGTGTTTTTTGGGGTTGGGGGGTGAAAAACGAGCCAATCTGACAATTCTGACTACGGATTGGGTTTCAGCAGGTCCAAATACATAAGAATATACTGGTTTGGTTCGCCGGATAGAGCATTTTTTTGGGGGGGGGGGGGTGTTTTTTGGGGTTGGAGGGTGAAAAATGACCTAATCTGACAATTTCGACTTCTGATTCGGTTTCAGCGGGTCCAAATACATACGAATATATTGGTCTGGTCCGCCGGTCAGACCACTTTTTTTTGTGGGGCTGTGTTATTTATATAAAAATTTAGTTTATAGTTTTCTCAATTTAGTGTAATACTGCGTACGGTCATGATATGTTTTCTTAATATATATGGGGAAGCTAGTTTAGGCTGACCTCTTTTTTTGTGTGTAAACTCTTTTGTGTGTAAACTCTTTTGTGCACAATAAACGCTTATTTATTTATTTATGTTACTTTATTAAAGTACCGGTCGCCAAACTATCAAAAATGAGGTAACGAAACGCTTGTCTGTCGTCATTTTTTTTATTTTTTTGTCGGTCATTTAAAATGCAATTAAATATTTGAAAAAGCATACGTCATCTGTAGATTCCAGAAAACACTTTTCAAGACAGAGCGGATTTTTAAATTTATGTTGTTTCCATTTAAATAAAAATTGACTTCTTTGTATTGTCACCGCATTTTGCGATTTTCGGGTCTTAGATAATTTTATGATCTTATAGAAACATATTTTTAACCACCATCCATCAATTTCTAAATATAAAAACTTTTACTATGTAAAGGGTCATAAAATTATGAACAATCCAATCAAAATTCTGCGAATTTACTAGGTGAGAAATTTGTGCATTTGTCAATTAACAAATAGACCTTTTTACATGAAATCTGAATTGGTTGAATTTTTATTTACACATGAAAAATTATTAAAATCATGTTAAAACAATGTTAGAATACTTTATATTTCGGCAAACGCGTGATCTCTTTCTCTCTCCCTCCCTCCTATGCTGTTGCATTGTGCTTCGTTCAGATAAGCTGGTACCTTTTTTCTTACATTCTTCTACCTACATTCAACTTAAATCTGGTGTTGCTTTCTTGCACAGAGCAATAAAACAATTAAAGCGTCTCAAATGCCAAAAGAACTGTTGCCAATGGTATACAAAGCAAGATAGAGTTATATTACAGTATTTGGCCATAAATCTAACTAAAAAATTATTAGTCCTATATTACTATAGCGAAAATAAAATGTATAAATAGAGCATAAAAAATTATTTTAGAATTCGTTAAAATTAAATAATCAAAACATTAGAATAAATTAACTGAGCAGTTGGAAATTTAAATAAAATGAAAATCATTGTTTGTAAGAAATGCTTTAGTACAGAAAACATAATTTTCAATTCCGTAAAAATACATGGCTAAAACTGCAGTCCTAGAGGTAATGACGTATACTTCACGAAAAGAATTATTTGTAGATGGTACAAATTTTGTTCTTTATTTTTTCAATAGACACGTGATATTTTTAACTTCGTTATTTTATAAACAACTCGAAAAATAAAGCAATAAAAGATATAGTTTCACTCATTTTCGTTATAGATTTATGCGTTATTACACTATATTTCTTAAATTATACATAGGCAGTAATTACTTCCACGTCCAGTGGAAGTATAGTAACGACAAAAAAATTTAAAAAATTTTTATTGTCCAAATAGGCTTAAAATGTCATGAAACGTCGAGATTTTAAGTTTGGGCGAAAAAAAAAATTCTGTCTGTCTGTCGGTCTGTCTGTCTGTCGGTCTGTCTGTCTGTCGGTCTGTCTGTAACTTTTTTTTGTGCGCACGTTTACTCTGGAACCGTTTGAGATATTGACTTGAAATTTGGTACACATATATACTTTAACGAGATCTAGAACTAGAGTATATTTTCATCTTGTTCCGTCGAAGGGTTGGGGCGTAAATTGGGGTAAATTTGGGGTAAATGGGTAAATCAAGCAGGTAAGAGCCCACGAAATTGGTATTTAGTATATACAAGAGAAGGATGAAAAAAATGTGATTTAGTGTATGTACAGGAACCAGAAACCTCAAAATATTTTTTACTTCATCCACACCCACCACTACCACCCCTCTATCACCACCCCCACCCCACTACCGATGTGGGGTATCGTTTTATGGGTTTTTGGGGTAGAAGATTTCAAATATTATATCATTAAAGTTCCATAAACAATTATTTTCACATACAAAGTTTTTTCGTTGTGAGTGACTTGGATAGAGAATCTGGATGTGGAAGTAGTGATTCCTTGGGCAGCGGTTTTTTTAAAGGTTTTTACTTTCTTGTAAGTTAACAAATTATCAGAAAGTTTTTTTGTCTATTTTTATTCAAAATTTGTCTTTTTATTTTTTGCGATTACTAAGACCGGAGATAATAAGAAAAATAGCAGAAAATTCTAATATTGACACATACATGTTTACATTTTTTAAAGCAATGATTTAGTTCGGGACTTCTTATTGCACTTGTTACCACACCAAAAACAAATTAAAATAATAAAATCGCGGCAGAAAGAATTCCTTAACCACCTTTTTTGATGCTGTCATCATAAAGTTGTTTAGGGCAAACGCTTTGCTCTTTTCCCACTAATATTTGTGTTAGTGTTTTCTTACTGTGATTAAAATATACCTTTTTTATCTAAATATGTAGGTATATTATTTGCCTACATATAATAAAACAAGAATAGCAGTAGGCTATATTTTGATTCTAATATGTGTTAAATAAAATGGACATTTCGGACAGAACGCTTTGAATATGCAGACAAAATTAATGTTTTGAATCTAGTTTTTGTCAATTTCCACGGCATACTTGATACGAGTATTTTCTAGATTTTTAAATTATTATTCACAAAAGAATTTTCATGTTTATGTATACGGTTGTTTTTGTTATTTTTTTTCTATCTAAAAAAAATATAAACACATTCGGCGATTATTAATAATGAATTGTTTATTAAATAAACAAACAAATTCACGATAAAAAAAAATCGTTTTTCCACCTTATGGAGAATTGCAAATAATAAATTTAAGAATAAAATTTTTTCTTAATAAAATGTTTAAATAATGAAAAAATAAAAAAGTGATTATAAATAATTAAAAACAATTTTTAAGAAATTTTTTTAATCATAATATTTTATAACAAATAAAATGGCAAAAAAATATTTTACAAAAATAAGTAATTTATCTATTTGTTTATAAAATTTGTTTAAACAAATAGCAATAAAAATTTAAAGTTTATGTAATCTTATAGTATTTTTGAATATAAAAACAGTAAGAATAATTAAAATTAATAAAAAAAGATTTCTGACCTCTCTTTCAGTTTTTATTTTTTTGTTAGGTTAAATAATTAATAACTAATAGACTATAACAATTAAAAACATCGCAATATTATAATCCCATAAAGTATAGTTGACATAAGGTCGCCACGAAGCAAAATAATTTTAGTGGCTTTTGTTTAATAATTATCCGACTTGAAATATAAACGCAAACTCTAAAAAAATTTGTTGATTAACAAAAGGCTCATTTTATGAAAAATCGGTGAAAAAATTTTTTCCTTTGTTTAAAAAATATAAAATAATTTTTATGAATTTTTAAATTAATATTTAATAATATAAAAAAATATTTTTACTTATTCCGGACGGTTTCAGAGCATCGTAACGGCTTAGTGTTTGCTGCGCGGACCTCTATTTTCAACATTAAATTAAAATTATTAATAATCTCGTTAATAATCGATGTAGATTTTCGGGAGTTGGGACTTTTTTATTTGAAATTTCTTCCTCTTTAAGAATCTTTCTTTAAAATTTCTTAAATATTAATAGGTTTTGAGTTATTTGCAAGAAACGGAACTCGTTATATTTTCAATTTTCATTAGTTTATAACTTTTGCAATTGTTTATGTGCGGGTTTGAAACTTTTGCATATTTTTATAGACGTCATTCCGAATCCAATGCAATCAAGATAGGTGCATGATGTCAGATGCACAATGCAGGGAGACCGACTACAAACATAAATTCAAATAACCATCATAAAAATATGTGTTCATTAATAAAAAAAACCGCTGCCTAAAAAATCACTACTTCCACATCTAGATTTTCCTATCCAAGCCTTTTACAGCAAAAAAATGTCGATACTATATTTGCAATCCACTGTGTAGGAATAATTGTTCACAGAACTTTGATAATATAATATTTGAAATCGTCTATCCCAAAAAGCCATAAAACGATGTGCTACATGGTAGTGGGGGTAGTAGAGGGGGAAGCTGTTGGCAAAAAAATTTAGAGGCTCTTGTACACATAAATCACAATTTTGTTTTTTTATTCCCTTTAATAATGTGGTAGAGGTGGAATAGAGGTGGTAGAGAGGGTGGCTAGTGCCAAAAAAGTATTCAGGCCTTTTGTTTCTTTATACACACTAAATCACAATTTTATCTTTTTATTCCCTTCAATAATCACCTCCAATAATTTGAGCAAAAAAAATTTTTTTACGATTACTATACTTCAACTCCACTACGTGGATGTGTAAGTAATAAGTATTCCGCAGTTATGACGTTGTTCTCTTTTGCACGTCCAAATAGAATAAAACAATTTAAGTTAGCCCATCAAAATTGTTTTATTTTAAAGACCATGTAGGCTTAACGGGGAACCAAGACAGATCACGTCATGCAGTTAGGTGCACCATACAGTAAAGGGAACCTGATTTAAAATCCGCTACCTAACCAATCACTATTTCAACATCCAAGTCTCTTACAAAGAAAAAAGGTTGATACTGTATGTGCAGTCCATTATGTGGAAATAACTGATCATAGAACTTTAATAATATAATATTTGCAATCATCTACTATAAAAGTCCATAAAACAATATGCCATACCGACAGTGGGGGTGGTGATGGTAGTGTGGGTTATAGCTGATGCAAAAAAAATGAGGCCTTTGGTAGTTATACACACAAAATCACAATTTTATTTTTTTTCGCCCTTTAATAATGGGGTGAGGATAGTAATGGTGGTGATAGTGGAAGTGGCTGATGTCAAAAATATTTTGAGTAGGTACTTAGCTTCTCGTACATACACTAAATCCCAATTTTATCAACTCTCACTTGCTTGCTTTGCCTATTTACCATTTACCTCCCATCCCAAGCTTCAACGGAATAAGATCAAAACATAATCTATTTCCAGATCTCATTATAATATACAGGTGTCCCAAATAAATAATATAATAGTTACATTTTTTTATTATTTATTGTTATGAATTTGAAATTACTTAAAGATAACCTAATAAAATATTGGGTTTTTTTGTATGCAAATACACATTAAATATTAATAATTGATAATGTAGTTAGTCCGTGGAGGGCCTGGGCCTATAAGTATTTGAATATTTTGAATTTGTCAGCATTTATGACATTTTGTTTTTTCTTCAAAATTTGACTTCATTTTTTTCAAACTTTTAAAGTATTGTCTTATTCGCATTGAAATAAGAAGATGCAAAGCATCAGAAATTAAATTACGTGTACTTACCTAATAGAGAAACATAAAACGAATTGTAATAATAGTACAGTAAAATTAGGTATCAATAATAAAACAATCCCTTACAGCAATTTTTCTTTGGAAATTGTACTTATTTTCGTTGAGCCTACAACAAGTCACATTTGTGTTTCTGAGTATATGGATCAAATATGACCGAAAATTGATTGATTTCAAATGACAACAAAGCATGAAGTTCCTTTTTAAGTATGGCAAGCAAAAATTTAATTTTTTCTTTTATGATACTTTCAGTTGAATTGATTATATTTTATATGCTTGCACTAATAATACCAATTATCATCATTAGTACAAGCATAAAAAATATTTGTGGCTGACATTAATTGGTGTTCACAGGTTGCACTCATAAATTGGAATTGTGTGGTATTCTTTTCGGGTTCAAAATTTACTAACAAAATATGCTTTTTCCTCAATGTTTTGAAAATTAAGCAACCTTTTTAGCAGAGCATAATAATTATAATTAAAAAAACAGCACATTTGCTAGTTAAATTATTATTATTATAAGTAATACGATATAAATAATATACATAAAAATTTGATTTTATAGGTTTTCTCAGTTTAATGTAATACTACGTACAGTAATAATATTTTTTCCTAATGTATAATGGAGGTGGAAAATACCTCTTCCTTTTACGTGTAAATTCTTTTGTGCACAATACACGTTTATTTATTTATTTATTATATTTAAAGTACCGGCCGCCAAAGTATCAAAAATGAGGTACCGAGATGCTTGTCTCGTCATTTTTTTATTAGCCCAGACGACAGTGAAACCCACAAAAACTTGCAAACTGAATATATATTTTTTTAATGAGTTCATGAAAGTGTATAGATTAATATCCTGAAAAGTTTACATTCCGCTCGGATGCAGAACATAAAAAAAAGTGAAAAAAATTTTTTCTTCCATCCATTTTTTCAAAATTTTTAAATTAAGTCGGGGTAGAAAAAAACAAAAAATACAGGTGGATAGACTACGTGTTTCTGAACATTTCTGACATTTTTTGTTCAGAAATACGTGATCTATCCATCTGCATTTTTTATTTTTTCCTAGCTGGACTTGATTTCAAAATTTTGAAAAAACTGTTGAAAAAAAATTTTTTTTTCACTTTTTTTTACGTTCTCATCCGAGTGAAATGTAAACTTTTCAGGATATTATTCTATACACTTTCACGAACTTATTAAAAAACAATTATTTAGTTTGCAATTTTTTTAAAGTAAATTACCTTCATCGAGTGGGATATATACTTTCCTCGGTCGTTTAAAATGTAATTAAAAATCTGAAAAGGCACACGTCATCTGTAGATTCTAAACACTCTTCAAGGCACAACGGACTTTTTAAAATGTATGTTGTTGCTATTTAAATAAACAAATTAATTTTCTCCTATTGTCATCGCATTTTGCGGTTTTTGGATATGATGATCTTATAGAAACATTTTTAACAGTAATCTATCAATTTATAAAAATAAAAACTTATACTAGGTAAATGGGTCATAAAATTATGAACAATCGCATCTTTCTACATTCAACTTAAATATATTTTTACAGTTTCGGTAACATGATGCTTTCTTCAATACAGTACAACAGTCCAATAAATCAATTAAAGCGTCTCAAATGTCAAAAGAATTGTTGGGTTATATAGTGCTCTAATGGCCATCAAAATAAGTGAATAAAGGATTCTCTGGCTGCGGCAGTTTTATTGTTTGAATTTGTTGTAAGTATAATAAAAAACAAGTGCTATGAGAAATTTTGCTTCTTGTAACACTATAACGATTTATTTTTCAGAAGAGAAAATTTGTACTATTTTCCTTATTATCATCGGTCCTAGCAATTGTATCGCAATAATAAAAAGAGCGAATTGTTCACAATAAAATTTTAAAAAAATGCATTTTTTGGTTGTTTAAGAAATATAACGTAATAATGAATCAATTTTAACGCAAGTTGGTGGAACTATGCCCATTATCGAAGTAATCCTTCGTGCCAAATTTTAGCCCAAAATATTTATTCAAACGGTTAGAAACCAATAATAATGTCGAAATTCCATCGCGTTTAATTGCATCAGCTCGTAGGAGGACAATTTATTTTTCAAAATGTATGTTTTTAAATGTATTTTACAATGGTATTAAACAAATTCAAATAATTCTGTGGATTCTTTTTTAGAACCAAAAACGCAAGCGAATTATGAAAATAAATGAAATATCTAACATTTTTCTAAAAAAATAATGATCTACTTGCATTTGGGGCCGGAATACGTCAGTTTTTGCTTTTCAGTTGCTTATAAATCAAGAAATTAATATTTCTTCTTAAAATTTCGACCTGTTATTCTTCAATACCTATATCTTTGTGTCACCTAGTTGAAAACAATCCAGAAGCACAATAAGCGATGGGAAATTATTATTGATTTTTAGCCGCTGAAGAAATATTTTGGGTTAAAATTTGGCACGAAAGTTAGTTCAATAAAGGACATAGTTTCGCCAACTTTCGGTAAAATTGATTCATTAATAAGCTATGTTTCTTAAATAGCCAAAAAAGCAATTTTTGGTGTTTTTTTTTTAAATTAACAAATTATCAGAAAGATTTTTCATATACCTAGTCCTATTCAAAACTCTATTGCCAACAATTCGCTATTTTTATTTTTGCGATACGATTACGAAGACCGGAGATAATAAGCAAAATAGCAGAAAATTTCAGTGTTGAAAAATAAATTGTTAAAATTTTACAAGAAGCAATGAACCGATTTAATGAAAAACTGCGTATAGCACTTATACATAAAACAAATTAAAACAATAAAATCACTGCAGCCAAACAATTCAATTCAAAATTTATTTTGACTCCACTATAAAGGTTAAATATTAAGGACTAATATTTGGTAAAATTGTAAGCGGCACTGTGGCAATCAAAATAAACAATTATTATACTGGATTACTAACAATAATACTTAAAGGTAAAATGCAAAAGTGAAGTAAGACAAAGGAAAACTATACCATAACATAACCATAATCATAGACCATTACAATAGAAATATATTGACAAATACAGAGATTAGGATTTTAAGAAAAAACAATATTAGTTAAAACTTATAGTTGAGGTCTTAAAGTATTACGAAATTTACATAAAGTAAAATGTTTCATGTTGCTGTCTATATTACCAGTATTTAAGATTATGACTTGAAGAAACGCTGTCTAAGTAATCACTACTTCCACGTCCAGATTTCTTATAAAAGCCTCTTACAATGAAAAAAAAAATGATACTATATTTGTACACCACTATGTGGAAAAAAATTGAGACCTTTTTATGATTTCTAACTCGCTTGCTTTATCTGTTTACCCCATTTTACCCCATTTACTCTCCAACATTTCAACGAGATAAGATCAAAATACAATTTAGTTCCATATCTCGCTATAATACATAGGTGTACTAAATTTCAAGTCAACATCTCAAACTGTTCCTTAGTAATCGTACGCGCAAAAAAGGGACAGACAGACAGACATTTTTTAGGCTCAAACTTAAAATCTTAACCTCATGACATTCTAAAGCTATTTGAAAAAAAAAAATTTTAATTTTTTTACGATTACTATACTTCCACTCCACTACGTGGATGTGTAAGTAATAAGTATTCAGCAATTATAACGTTGTTCTCTTATACACGTCCAAAAAAATAAAACAATTCAAGTTAGCCCATCAAAATTGTGTTTTTGTAGAGACCATATACGCTTAACAGGCAACCATGACAGATCACGTCATGTTGTTATGTGCGCCATACAACAAAGAGAACATTACTAAAAACCGCTGCTTAACGAATTACTACTTCCACATCCAACGAAAAAAAAAGGTTGATACTGCATTTGCAGTCCATTATGTGGAAATAACTGATCATAGAACTTTAATAATATAATATTTGCAAACGTCTTCCCTAAGAGCCCATAAAATGTTATGCCACATCGGTAGTGAGAGTGGGGATTGTAGTGGGAGTGTTTCTGATGCAAAAAAAAATGAGGCCTTTGGTTTTTGTACACACACTAATTCACAATTCTATTTTTTTAATCCCTTTTAATAATGGGGTGATGATGGTAATGGGGGTGATAGTGGAAGTGGCTGATGTCAAATTTTTTTTGAGAACTTGACTTTTCGTACATACACTAAATCCCAATTTTATCGACTGTTACTAGCTTGTTTACCTATTTACCCCTATTTACCTTTCAACGGAATAAGATCAAAACATAATATATTTCCCGAACTCGTGGTAATACAAATTTTGAGTCAACATCATGAATGGTTTTAAAAAATTTTTTTTTACCATTACTATACGCCAACTCAACTACGTGGATGTGGAAATAATACCAACTTATAGTCGTATCTATCTATCCTTATAATACGTAAAACACCATCCTGCATAATTATTGTTTAATGTCCCGATATTTCTCCATGAAAATTATAGCACCAAAATTAATAAAAATTAAGTACCTATATTATTATTGAATTCTGAATGCAAAAAATCACAAACCTAATTTAGGGATATGGAAACATCAATTTAGTACAATAAATGGACAAATCCATGTATTTTATATTTTGTTCTTATTCTAATGCCTCTCTTACGATATAAATGCTACCTTTATATCTTTTATCGCTTTATTTGAAATTACGTATTACAATTCAAAACACATTTTACGATGTTTAAAATGCTAACAACTATTCTTCTTTCATATCACTGTACATAATTTATAATTCTTAGTAGATATATATTAAATGAATTCTTGAACTTACAAAAAAATGTTAGACTATGAAACAATACTTGTGAGGTTAAAAAATTGATTCAAATAAAGAGCTTTCATTCATCGATTGTGACTTCATAAAGAAAGTATTTAAGAGGAAATAAGAATCGAATGTTATTGAGTCATTGCGACGGTGCCAAATATCGGGCTATATAACGTGCGATGGATATCAGCTGTATATGAGTCCTGGATATACAGGAACAGCGCCGCCTCACTCGAAAGTGCTGAACTAAAAGTGTATCTCGGAACATGAAAATATAACTTTTTGAAGCCCACCTCAAAATTTTGTAGGAAGGAAGCTAACGTGCTTTGTGGCCATTTAGTGATGATATACTCGGGGGTACGTTGATGAGCCCGACCCCGGGCTTCACTACGTCAAATCGGGCTGCACTACAACCGCTCAGTGTATGAAACGGGCCTGTATATGACCATGCATATCTCTATATATATATATATATATATATATATATATATATATATATATATATATATATATATATATATATATATATATATATATATATATATATATTTTAAGTGGTACCCCCTTAAAGGGGGTGGCATCCAACCCTATAAATTAGCAAGCCCCCGCACAATATAGAAATTTTTCTGTGAACCATTTACTCTTATACTGCCAAGAATGAACGAAATCCGTTCAATATGACATTATTCCGAAGTTTTGCATATTTTTTACCTCTAGGTACTGCACTAGCAATGAAGTGCAAATTACTTCCACGTCCAGTGGAAGTATAGTAACGACAAAAAAATTTTTAAAAATTTTTATTGTCCAAATAGGCTTAAAATGTCATGAAACGTCGAGATTTTAAGTTTGAGCGAAAAAAAATTCTGTCTGTCTGTCTGTCGGTCTGTCTGTAACTTTTTTTTGTGCGCACGTTTACTCTGGAACCGTTTAAGATATTGACTTGAAATTTGGTACACATATGTACTTTAACGAGATCTAGAACTAGATTATATTTTCATCTTGTTCCGTCGAAGGGTTGGGGGGTAAATTGGGGTAAATTTGAGGTAAATGGGTAAATCAAGCAGGTAAGAGTCCATGAAATTGGTATTTAGTATATACAAGAGAAGCTGAGGTCTCAAAAAAATTTTTGGCATTAGCCACCCCCATTACCACCCCCACCTTCTTATTAAAGGGGATGAAAAAAAACATGTGATTTAGTGCATGTACAGGAACCAGAAACCTCAAAATATTTTTTTACTTCATCCACCCCCCACCACCACCCTCACCCCACTACCGATGTGGGGTATCGTTTTATGGGTTTTTGGGGTAGAGGATTTCAAATATTATATTATTAAAGTTCCATAAACAATTATTTTCACATACAAAGTTTTTCGTTGTGAGTGACTTGGATAGAGAATCTGGATGTGGAAGTAGTGATTCCTTGGGCAGCGGTTTTTTACTAAAATAAAACATTTCAAATACTTAGCAATGATGTGAAAGAAGTTTTCAATATTTGTTTTCATTTCAAATGAATTTTAAATTAGGATTTCGACCACAAAGTGAGTAAAAAACTGTTTTTTTTCAAACTCCTGCGGTTTTGGCATTTTTTCAATTGGAATATAATTAGGGAACAATAGAGAAACATTTATTTAAGTTGTATATAAAAAATACCATATTCAAGTTTTTTTTATGAAAGTTATCGTAAAAGTATAAGTTAAGACTTATGGTCTAATATATTTGATTATTTCGTCTCTTTTAAACAATGAAAATAAGTTATATAAACGAAAATGTTAAAAAGAAGCTCACTAGACACCGATTTAAGTAAAATAAAACATGTCAGATGCCAGTGCTGCTTTGGTGTTTTATGTTCAACTAGAAAAAATATGTTTTTTGGTACGTTCTTTAAATGTTATTTTCGTATATTTTTCTTTTTTAAAATGCTATGCATCCTACTAAGTAATTCAATTTTGTCCAGTATTAGCAGAAAGAGCCTAGTTGTTTTAATAGTTTCTACAATCATTTGTATTTTCAACCGTTTGGTGACACATTTTTTACCTAAAACCATATTGGCATGTCCAGATGTAGGACGTTAATATAAAAAACTAGGTAATTTCTCATCAGTGTGGAACTTATACTTCAGTAATCGCTAAATAATGTACGGGCATTTATACTTCTTCACTAAGAAAAAAAAAAAAAAATTAATACTTGTATTGGATTTATAACTACAAATGTATTATTGATGCAACTAAAAATCAGTCACTTGTACAAATACTAAACCAAATATCGATGATTGTTAACCACTTGATATATTTCATAGTGTTATAAATAATATAAAATTTTGGGTCTAGTGGTTAGTGAACTTCTTTTTAATATCTTTGTTTATATAACTTATTTTCATCGATTAAAAGATACGAAATAATCAAATATATTAGACCATAAGTCTAAACTTATACTTTTACGACAAATTTCTTAAAAAGAAACTTGAACATAGTATTTTTTATAAACGATTTAAATAAATGTTTCTTTATTGTTCGCAAATTATATTCCAATTGAGCAAAAAATGCCAAAACTGCAGGCGTTTGAAAAAAAAATGTTTTTTGCCCACTTTGTAGTCGAAATCCTAATTTAAAATTTATTTGAAACGAAAACAAATATTTAAAGTTTTTTTAACAGCATTGCTAAGAATTTGAAATGTTTTATTTTAGTAAAATTTGCACTTCATTGTGTCTAATGTGTTTCTTTTTACTATTTTCATTTGGATAAAATGTATTGTAATTGTTTCAAGGAGAAGAAATAATTAAATGTCTTTGATTACTATTTGAATTATTTTTTTTTATTCTCCACAATTTTTTCAAGTGAACAAAAATATAGCAAAACTGTAGACGTTTATTTGTCCATCCCTTAGTTGAAAGTGAAGTTTGAAAACTTTGAAATCAAATTTTGTCACTGGTACCGATGGAAATTTGAAATGGATTTTTAAAGTACAATTGGCGCTTTGTTGCTTCCAATATATTTCTCTTTAATATTTTGGCTTTAATTGTAATTGTTTGAATAAGATGAAATGATTGTATTTGATTATTAATTATAATTAACTTAAATTTAATTTAAATGTATTATTTTTACTTTGATTTTAATAAAAGCGCATTTAAGAGCACCTTCGATTTCTTTCATTACAAGTTCCTCAAAGATCATATTATACCATGATCTTTGAGTTCCTTTATCACATACATCGTTGTCCAAATCGAATTTAATCTATTTGACAATTAAAAATAACTTAAAATTCGACAAAATTAACAGAACTGCAAAAGTGATAGATTTGAAATTTAATACACCCTAATTTAGTACAGTAACTAGAGGTTTTAACTTCGGAATAATGTCATATTGAACGGATTTCATTCATTTTTGGCAGTGTAATAGTAAATTCTTCACAAAAATGTTTCTATATTGTGTTGGTGGCTTGCTAATTTATAGGGGGTGGCACTTGAAAAATATATCTATTTATTGGAGCTGAAATAGAATCAAATTTTAAGAAGAAAAGGTTCTATGCAATTTTTCACATAAATTGATAATCTTTAAGTTATAATGACTTCAAAATTGCGATTTTAGCTTAAAAAAAAAGGTATTTCCAAAAGGCTTTCGTCAAGTATCTCGAAAAGTAATACTTTATCGAAAAAATGTTACTGACCAATTACAGAATGTACAAACTGGGAATTAATTATGTTTTTTGTTTATTGATGTAGGATTAATAATTTCTGAGATATTTAAGTTTATATTTGGCATCCAAGTGTTTCGAAATTACCTTTAATGTTTAAAATGCATTTTTCTATAAAGCAAGTGCTTTAAATGAGCAAAAAAATTTAAGCATCTATGTAATGCTACATCTTAACGAAAAACTGTATTTGAGATATTTTTTTTAAATTACTGGCTAATTAGAGTAACAAAATGGCGACTTTTTATATAAAAAATATAAATACGCACATTTTTCCGACATAACTTCTTTATTTCTTATGCTACAGGAAAGAGTAAAAAATAATTTGAAAGCGCAATTAATTATCTTTAATTTCATTTCTTAGCATGCGTGACGTAGGTGTCACAATTTCTGAGATATTTAACATTTAAACTGCATTTTTCATCTTATAAACGTTCGGACGCCATTTGTAAACTTTCATATCTCCGAAACTATTAAATCTATGTAAATAAATAAACAAACGAAATTCATTATCGGTTTATGAGCTTTATTTTTGGTCTCTACCCATTTTTCAATAAAACTAATATTTATTGAGATATTTGGAAAAGGAAAAAAAATTACGTTTTATTGAAAATACCTTTTTTTCTAAAGTAAGTGCTGTATACAAACCAAAAAAATTGAGTATCGACGTCATGCTATATATTAATGAGAAACAGTGTTTGAAATTCCTTTTTTTTTAATTACTGGCTAATTACAGTAACAAAATGGCGACGTTGTTATTAAAAAAATGTGTAGACGCACATTGTTTCGATCATAACTTCTTTGTTTTTTATGCTACAGAAACAAGTAAAAAAATAGTTGAAAGCTTAATTAATAACCTATTATTCTACCTATTAGCATTCTTGACGTAGGTGCCACAGTTTCTGAGATATTTAGCTCTCACTCTAAATAATTATCTTATGAACATTTGGATGCCAATTGTAAACTTAAATATCTTCGAAATTATTAATCCTACATCAATAAACAAAAAACATAGTTAATTCCCAGTTTGTACTTTCTCTAATTGGTCTGTAACATTTTTTCGATAAAGTAGTGCTTTTCGAGATACTTGACGAAATCCGTTTGGAAATACTTTTTTTTAAGCTAAAATCGCAATTTTGAAGTCGTTATAACTTAAAAACTATCAATTTATCTGAAAAATTGCATAGAACCTTTTCTTCTTAAAATTTGATTTTACTTCAGATCCAATAAATATTTTTTTTTTCAAGCGCCACCCCCTGTCAGGAGGTGGCATCCACCCCCTATAAATTAGCAAGACTCCGCACAATATAGAAACTTTTCTGTGCAGCATTTACTATTATACTGCCAAAAATGAACGAAATCCGTTCAATATGACATTATTCCGAAGTTTTGCATATTTTTTACCTCTAGGTACTGTACTAAATTGGCCTATGATGAATAAAGTATCATTAGAACAGATTAAAAGAAAGGAAACACAAAATACCTTGATTTTTCAAAGTATTACCCATTAAAAATATTGTTATCTTATCGAATTTTTTCGATTCTCGTTGAACACCTGCACGGTTCTTTTAAAATGTTGAATATTCTAATAGAAGCGCTGGCAACGATGCCGGGCTTCGTAAAATGCACCAACTACATACATACATGCAAACGGGCTTCGTATAGATAGTAGTGTGTGTTGGGCTTCGGATAACCTGCGAAACATATATTTTTGTTATTGTTAAATAATGTTACCCCTCTTCTATTGCGCGGTGTATATAAATGTTTCCATGATATATTTGGTAATATACACGCGTCTAACTACAATAAAAGACTCGGGCTTCTGAGTGCCTGTGCAATGTACCGGGCTTGGTATGGGTAGCCGGGTACGTATATATATATATATATATATATATATATATATATACATATATTGATGACACATACGTTGCTACCTCCAAAGTAGATACTGACACGACGTTGTCACCTCATATATAACGTTGCCACCTCCGTTTTAGGAGGTGGCAACGTTTTGCTTTGTTTTGCACTGTATAGCATCATAGAAGGCAAAAGGGGCCTAAATTAAAATTTTCGTCTGGAGGTGACAAGTGACCCCCCATACTCACAAATTTAATTTTCAGTTCAGCTATAGATCGGTGGCGCTAGTGTCGCCCTCATTCGTACAACCGACAATACGTTGTTACCTTCGCTTCTAGATATTACTTTTTGTAGTATAAACTCTACGCTGTGACCTCCAAATATTGGCAACGTCGCGTTATAATCTTAGCCATTTTCTCCGTTTATATTTATTACATCTACAATATGATTTTGCCCGAACCATGTTACCTACATATTTACAGTTCATTTGGGTATAATGTTATTTCCATGGCAGTTTTTTAACTTTCAGTAGTATAAATTTTATGGAAGTCGAATAGTTGCATGTGAGGAATAGTATTTTGGCGCCCAGACAATATTGCACAATTTTCTATAGTTTTCTAGGTCTTGAATACATTACCCAGCGATGGGTTTATAGACAATTGGTATTATGATAAACAAAATCTATTGAAATAAAAAATATACTATAATATCCAATATTATAAGGGAAGTAAAGTTCTCCATGTGATACAATTTTGTTTTTTTAACACAATTTTATTATCTTGACTTGTATGTTAATGTACTGGAAGTTAATTAGCTGTCAATGGTACACTTGAATAGAAAATTAGTTTTAGATATTGTTTATAATTTATTATTTCTGGCATATTCATGATTTCTTAGTTTGTTGGGTATTTTGCCACTGTAAAAATATTTAAAAATGTTGATGAAATAAACCTCTGCGCCAAAAGGATCAGACAGAGGCTGGTTTTTATACTTCTATTACAAAATGTCTCACTCCTGAAAATATATAAACTGAAACAAAATTGTTAAATGATAAATTGAAAAATTAAAACGAAGGCAGTTGACGTTTCGGAAAATAGTTCTTTTTCCGTTATCAAAACTTTCACTTTTGAGAATGTCAAACCAGACAGTTTTCTTGTTTATGTATTTCCATAGTCAAATTAGTTTTATTTCAATACAGACATTTTATGCTAAAATCACATAGTTATTGGAAAATCACTACTTCCACATCCAGATTTTCTATCCAATAATGATGGGGGTGGGGATAATAATGGTGGTGCTAACAAAATTTTTGCACTTCCGGGACGAAAATTGTTACTGTACTTCCTCTTAGATGGAACTAAAGTGCCACATTTACTACCTTGGGATTTAAAAACAAATTAATCCCGCTCTCATAGCAACCACCATCAAAAATGAAATTTGAGAAACGTCAATTTAATATGTTTCTCTAACGTCAAAGTTTTTAACTGTCAGTGACAAAATTGATATTAATAATAAATCAGTGATATCCCTATTCAAACAATTCCTATTGAAAGATTAGTTCCTGAAGTGCAAAAAATAGCGTATATAGGGGGTCCAGAAATACCGGTTCCAAACTTTTGGAGCAGTTTCCACATACAAAAATATGAAAACAAGTTCATAAAAACATATGTCCGCAAATGCTTCCTAATTGAGCTACGACCCTTTAAAGATGGTACCCGAAAACTGGTATTCCACCATTTTTTTTTTTCAATTAACTAATGGCAATGAAAATTAATTACAATGAGGTTATTGTGGCTCTATTTGACTTAATTTTTACCTGAAAGCTTGAAGCAAGCCTACTACGAGATGTTTTATTCAAATCGTGTTTTCAACGGTTCTTCATCAAACTAATTACAACGATTTTTCTCAAGAACGGTTGGTCCTACGACTAAAAGAGGCCCTTTTTTGTGTTTTCTTAATTAGTGAATGATAAAATATTAAATATTTATTTATTATATCTATTTTATGCATATATTTATAATAATCTAATTAAATTTAACGGCATATAATACGTTAAATTCTATAAATAATTTTTTTTGCCGTTGAAAATTTCACTTTCATTGAAACCAAAATGATACTAGCAATCAGTAACTTTTTTAGTTTTTTATCCGATTTCAACAAAATTTTCCTCAAAAGTAAAACATATTATGATCTACTTATGACCAAAAAACATTTTCCCACACCCCTAAATAAATACGAAGCCAACTGCGATACCAAGATAAACTGAAAAAATCAAAAGAATATACAGGGAACCGGGAACTGCATCGATCGATATAGGGAAAAGTACGCACCAGAAAATTTGGAAAATTTAAGGAATTACTAATGTCAGTATGGACAATCTAAAAAAGATAATTACAAGCATTTGGCACTTCCGCTTATATCGGAAGTCGACACCAACTTGTTTATTTAACTCTATATATTTCGAAGTTTTCGAAAAATACCGAAAAATTCTGAGTCGAATATGCAGCAAATTCTATCCCTAAACTCAGCCGTTTCAAAGATATTTGACATTTTATAAAATGTTAACTATCTCTGAAACGGTTAGGTTTAGGGATAAAGTACGTGTTTTGACATTAGCCACCCCCATTACCACCTCCACCACATTATTAAAGGGGATGAAAAAAAAATGTGATTTAGTGTGTGCACAAGAACCAGAAACCTCAAAATATTTTTTTACTTTACCACTACCACTACCACCCCTCTACCGATATGGGGTATCGTTTTATGGGTTTTTGGGGTAGAGGATTTCAAATATTATATTATTAAAGGTAAATAAACAACTATTTCCACATACAAAATGTTTTCGTTGTGAGTGACTTGGATAGAAAATCTGTATATGGAAGTAATGATTCCTTGGGCAGCAGTTTTTTACTTATTATTAGTGTTTTTATATTCAAAAATACCATAAGATTACATAAACTTTAAATTTTTATTGCTATTTGTTTTTTGCCATTATATTTGTTATAAAATATTGTGTAAGTATAAAAAATTTTTAAAATTTTTTTTGATTGTTTATAACATTTTTTTCCTTTTTTCATTATTTAAACAAATTATTAAGAAAAAAAATATTCTTAAAATTTATTATTTGCAATTCTCTGCACGGTGGAAATAAGAAAAAAATTGTTAAATTATTTGTTTGTTTAATAAACAAGTTGTTACTAACAATCGCCGCACGTGTTTATATTTTTTTTACATAGAAAAAAGAATAACAAAAATAACCGTATGCATAAACATGTCAAAAAAATTTTTGTTATATTTTTTATAGAATTTTAAATTTTTTTTTTTTTGACATGTATAGGTTATTTTTGCTATTTTTTTTCTATCTAAAAAGAATATAAACATATTCGGCGATTGTTAATAACAAATTGCTTATTAAATAAACAAATAAATTAACAACAATTTTTTTTTCTTTTTTCCACCCTGTAGTGAATTAAGAATAATTTTTTTTTCTTAATAATTTGTTTAAATAATGAAAAAAAGGAAAGAAAATGATTATAAACAATTAAAAAAAAAATTATTATTATTTTTTAATCATAATAGGAGTAAATATAATGGCAATTTTTTTTTCAAAAATACGTAATTTATCAATTTGTTTATAAAACTTGTTTAAACAAATAGCAATAAAAATTTAAAGTTTATGTAATCTTATAGTATTTTTGAATATAAAAACAATAATTAAAACTAATAAACAAATTTTTCAATCTCTCTTTTTAATTTTTCAGTTTTTTGTTAAGTTAAATAATTAATAAGTAATAGACTATAACAATTAAAAACATCGAAATGTCATAATCCCATAAAGTATAGTTGACATAAGTTCTCCACAAAGCGAAATAATTTTAGTGGCTTTTGTTTAATAATTATCCAACTTGAAATATAAACGTAAACTCTAAACAAATTTGTTAATTAACAACAGGCTCATTTTATGAAAAATCGGTGAAACAATTTTTTTCCGACGGGATATTGTTCCTTTAAGTGTCTAAATAATACCATAATTGTTTTAATTTTTAAATTAAGATTTAATAACATAAAAGAATATTTTTATTTATTACTGCCGGTTTCAGAGCATCGTAACGGCTTAGTGTTCGTCGCACGGAGTTCTATTTTCAACATTAAATTAAAACCATTAATAATAGACATAGTTTCAGAAGTTGGGACTTTTTTATTGGACATTTCTTCCTCTTTAAGAATATTTGTTTAAAATTTCTTAAATATTAATAGTTTTCGAGTTATTTGCAGAAAACGAAACTCGTTATTTTTTCAATTTTCATTTGTTTATAACTTTTGCAATTGTTTATGTGCGGGTTTGAAACTTTTGCACATTTTTCTAGACGTCACTCCGAATCCAATGAGCCCTCACTCATATTTTTACGAGCTTTATCAAGCATTAACACAGCTTTGAACTTGTAAACTAATCTATATTGTTAAAAACACTTTTGGAGAATTAACAATTTGAGAGGTTTTTTTATCATTAAAAAAGTTTGGTACCAGCAAAAATATCATTAATGTTTAATTTCATAATAGTATAGAAAATGTCATATTTTTTGACAAGAGCATAATATATTTTCAAAACTAAGTCATGTGCAAGAGGTAGGTATATTTTTATTATGATCCGGACAGCCGGCGGGTATTCAAACTCAGACATCTGTAAAAAGAAGCGGGAAAGAGCTATCCCTAATTATTAGCCAAATTTAGTGAGAAATTTCCTCTATTGCAGCAAGATGATAAGATGATGCAGTTTTAGAACATTTGTTGTATATACAATATACAGGATAAGCTTTAAGAGTGTATTTGGACCGTAGACAAATTACGTGGACTATAATTGATTGACATAGTTTATTATTTTTTAACAAACAAAAAAATGTAAATCGAATGCATGAATAATGATAATAATAATAATAATAATAATAATAATAGAGACTATTGTGAGTAATAAGCAGTTCTAAAAAAATTTTTTCGTATTTTTTTGAAAATCAAAAAAAAATCTGTTTGGAGTTTAAAAAAATAATGTATTGAATGGGTTTCTATAGATACCAAGAATACTTGGTTTAAACCTAACTACGCACTTAAAACTCACCCTGTATACTTTAATTTTTGAAATTAATATTAGTTAACTAATTATTTTTCAAATGTTTTTATTTAGTTTCATTAATGACTCTTTAAAAGATAAACTTCAAATTTAAACTTCAATATTATTATTAAATAACAAAGATAATAGTAGTGTATTTTAAATTGCTGAATTAATAAAGAATATACCTACTTTGAAGAGAGCAGTGTATCACATAAAACAGAATTGCAGTTGAATTTTTTAAAGTCGACAAAATTTCCTTCATATGATTTTTTTGTTGGTATATGCAAAAAAAATTACTGTACGATGAAAATTTACGAAATCATTTCCGAGATTCTTACAAATACATGATATTTTTTTATTATTATAATGGCTTTAGAAATAGCTCCATACATCCAGCAATGTAAAAATCTTTATCAAAATAACCCACAACCCTAAATAGGTAACAAAGTAGTAAAGAAAGAAAAGGGACGAGAATAGGAAAAATCAAAGATAAATACAGGGCCGCATTTTTTTCTCGCCTAGGGACCCGTCAGGACATTTTACACACAATACTAGGCCACGGAATGGGGAAAATTATACGATACATGACTATTGCTCAGTAAAATCTTTAGAATGAATCGTACAGGAAAATTTCATGTGACATTTTTTTCATGGTTTTAATAGGTCAATTGAACGAATTCATGATCATTAATTACTTCTTCTAACCTGAAAATGTGCGGTTCTTTGTAAAAACACGGTGTTTGAATTTTTTGATCAGATAGTATGATAAAATTGTTAAAATATGAAAATAAATCATATAATTTATATTATTTTCTTTCAGTTGAAACATAACTTGTTGACATACCTTTAAAATTATGGGTTTCACAACCATTTGAATATAGCCGTGTGAAACGAAAAAAAAAACCGTCATAATATGGCGACTATATTTAAAGAAATACTAATAATTAAACAATAATTATGCAGAACGTTGTTCTATATATAAGAATAGATACCACACGTTATGACAGACGTTTTGTATATACATATATGATGGCTATCTCAATTGCTGCATGGTACCTCCAGCAGAATCATGCCACCTGTCGTTGCCTGTTAAGTCAATACGTCGTATGCCGTCGTTGTATGTTAAGCCCACGGTTTCTGGACTAGAATTTTTGCTGTATGACACGCCTAACTTGGTTACCTGTTGAATGTATATGATGTCAGCAAAATTTAATATTTTTATGTTACCTGGCGTTTTACTGTAGAATTTAAATCAAAGTATTTTAATGCAGAGGAAATTCTACTTTTGGAGAAACTTTTAGCTTCAACTTTTATCTGCAAATTTCATATAAAAGGAGTGGCTTACAATAATTTAACGCTAAGGTAAGTAGTATGTCTCTAGTCATATTGATGGTATACAATATAATATGCATCTGCTTTCGATTAAAAAAAACATAATCATAATTTAGTATCTCAAGTATTTCGTATTTCTATTACGTGATAATTGAAATTGTAGGTGCATAACTAGTTCTATGAATTAATAAGTCCGGTACAGAAAAAAGGTCGTCAATGTGCTTATAGAAAACATCATCTTAAGAAAAATATATCGGTTTGATCTGGTTCTATTTTAGAAAAAAAAACAACAATTTTCGAAGATAATTTATTCCACTAGTAATAAGTAACCAATTTTATTGCGATCGCTCGGTCGCATTTGTAAAGCACCTAATTTGGGAAAAACCAAATCTCTAATTTGGGAGTTTATTGCTCAAGTTCTTGCAGATGTCAAATTGCACGAAATGTTTATTAGACGATGCAATAAAAACTGTACAAGTTAGTGCAATTTATTGCATCGTTCAAACGGCTTTAAATTCTGGCAGGCGAAGGTAACAAGTTTGTAGTCTCTCGACATCAGCCAAACAAAGAATATCAAAAATATAGCGCAGTTTCGTAGTGTGTGAAATTTGGAAAATATGGTTTCTAGAAAAACTGATTTAATTTTGCAAATGGCAAAAAAGATTAACCGTAAGTACCTCTCTTTTCTTATTTAGTATTCTAAATAATTTTTAGCATTTTCTTTATCAGCAAGATAGTCTATAATTTAATTAACGTAGATTACGTTACTATAGGTTTAAAATATTCTACGTCACTCTTCTCATCGATATTAAGATTAGTAAAAGTTTCTTCTAATAATTTGTTATACAGTCTTGTTAACTACAATGACTGAATATCTTATATGGGTCTGCATTCACTAACTAATTTGAAAGAACTATATGTATATTGTCCAGATTATCCTAATGAACTTCGATTATCAAAAATAAAAATTGTGGTGCCATTCGAATGTGTTTGATGTATTTGCGAGTACCTTTAAGGTCATCCAATGCATTTGACCAGTTAGAAAAACAATGTTGAAATGCTGGATGGTGTTGGATGGAGGATGGTGTTTTTTTGCCCTCTTACTGCTTACGTAGCGAAAAGGAATTTATTTGTTATTCCAATATTATGCACAATACAAAAATACTTTTAAACAAAAGTTATTCATTGTTATTTTTATGCAGAAATTATATGTATTTTTTTTTTCATCTCACATACATGCTTTGCGAGTTAGGACGGTTACAATTTACATCAATTAAGTGCATTTTTATAAACTTCTAATTGTCTAATTCGTGTGAAATAGAAAAAATAATTTTTGCTATTAGCTACCACTATCGAGAATTTTCGCAGAGAGAAAAGTTGGGCGTCTCGTCAAAACGAAGCTACTCACAAAAATTCAGCCTGTTACTAATCATTAAAAAAAAAGGCGATATATTGTGGACTATGAGGTTAATAGGTTAAATGTTGCATTCAAATTTGGATCCACTTCCACATATCCGACTTGCTTGAAAGTTTCCACACGTACTTACCTAATTCCAATAATAAAATATTTTGAAAAAATATAATAATAAAATAAATAAATAAATGAATAAATAATGTTACAACCTTCAAAATATAAATTTAAAAATATAAAAGCAAGCTTATATAAAAGTGGACTAAAAAGAGAAAAAAACCGGTCATGTGTGAGTACTCGCACGCCGAGAGTTCCGTACATCTAATAAATAAATAATAATAACACAACCTAGTAGTAATTTCAAGCAAGAACTAAATAAATCGCAGCCGGGCTCTGTCGACGCGACGGGTCAGTCTGCGGCAAGTAATTTATTTTTTTCAATAATTATAATTGTTAAGTATATCTATTTTTTCGGTAATCTTTACTAGACTCTCTATCAGTGTGAATGTTTTCAATTTTTTTTACGAAATTCAGAGATAAGGGGGACGTATTTTCAGGTTATATATATATATTTTTTTGTCAAAAATTATAAACGTTAGATATATCGTTCTATTTTTCCTGTAATATTAGGCCTTAGGCCCTCTGTTGGTGTAAATATTTTCATATTTTTTGACTGACGAAATTCGGAAATAAGGGACAGGACATCATAGTTTCAAGCGCCGATTTTTGTCCAAAACATATTTTTTACAGTTTCTGTTTTCAGATTACCAGACATATACCAGACGGTAAAAGTTTCCAAACTGTTACTTCTAATGGAGAAGGGGTCGATTCCATTAGAGTATAAGGGCAAATCGTTAGCAGAAATTGATTTTGATACCAATTTAGAATATGCCATGGAAAATGATAATGAAGGTAAAATAAAATTTGTTTTATATTCTCAGAAATTTTAATATCTCATTTACTTTGTCATTATTTTTAACATTACCGGTGTTTTTGAATATGAATTAAATTTGCACAGACGATGGAACACTTAATTTGGATAAACCCTTCCATGAACCTTGCGTCGCAGATGAAGTAAATAAACCCACTTCGTCCCGTGATGGAAATATTACTTCTAATTTGGACGATACAGGGAATGATGCCGTCCATGACCGAATTGTTGACACAAAAATGAAGGAACAGGGAAATTCGGGTAAGGTTTCTTGAATTTAAATAATATATAATACAGTGGCGCAGCCAGAAAATTCATCTAGGGGGGGGCCAATAGAGCCGGCCTCCCCAGAGGATGAGGAAAATTTTTCAGAAAATGGTTGAAAATGGTTGAAAACAGATGTGTATGTAGATTCCTCTACTAGATAATAGTGGCATTAATTACAAAGATTGTAAAAGATATTTTTTTTTTTTGAAAATCAAAACTTTGTATTTTGTCTGGTAGGACTTACATATGCAAAAATATACATGTCCCATTTAAAACATTGATTTTCATGTAAATTGCGTCGAAACGAGTAGTCGGCATTTTGGTTCTTTACCTACGATCACTACTGTAAATAGTAAAAAACACACTACCTGCCATCTATGTAAGTTGAACTTTACATATTGTAAACAAATCGCACTGTAAACAAATCGCACGGTAAACAAAACGCACGGGACACGCTTATAGGTGGCTCATATCGCTGACGCGGGATTTAAAGATACAAATGCGCCTACGTAATTTTCAAACGCTGTCAAAACTGACATAATATTTGTTAATTAATTTTGTTGACAAGTAAACTAAATTCAGATTTTCCTAAATAAATAAATAAATATGATCGTAGGTAAAGTATAGTACATAATTCGAATTGTAAAGCAATTACGCACTCATGGAAATACGCACTCGCCGCTACGCGGCATCGTGCGTAACTTTTCCATTCGTGCGTAATATGCTTCTTACAATACTCATTACGTAATATACTATTACATCACATAATTGGAAATTAGATCTCATATACTGCACCAAATTTTAAAAAATACATCCTCTCATTCAAAACTTACAAGAGTATCACTATGGGTTGGACCACCCGGTATACCGAAAATAACCATTTTTTATATACACGGTTTTTCGTGAATGACTGGCCATACACCAATGAAAATTACAGAACCCTGAGACGATCTCAGAATGATCTTTAGTATATCCCGAATGCTCTTTGTTTTTGATATACAACGTGTTTTCTACTTTTTCACAAAATAATAGATGTTTCAATAATTTAATACCGCAAATAAACAAAAAATGTTAGGACTGGGGTTAGTTATCTTTTTTTTTTTTTTGGCAGTTACCTAAAACTATCATTCTGTATATGAATTCTGGAAATTTACAATACCGATTTAAAAAACACTTTAATAATGTACCTAAACTATGTAGTTAGTTTTTTTGTCACACTTTTAACGCTTCGAGAATTAACAGCCGAGTTTCACAATAAATCTCTTTAAAAAATATTTGGGTGACTTACGGCTACAAAAACATCAGTAATTACATGGGAGGCTTTAATTTCGTGAGGAAAGATTTAATTTGTCTGTTAAAATTTGTCAGGATAATATAAAAAATATTAAAATTTAAACAAACATTAAAAAACGAAAAAGAGTAACAATTATACAGAAGTTAAATAACTGAGGAAAATAATATTTAGTTTCATTAATTAAAAAGAATTTGTTTAAAAATAACTTCACAAAATTAAGATAACACACCTAAAATGTAATGAACTGGTTCATGGTTTAATTATATTAGAACAGTTGGTAAAACCAAACGTGCACACCCCGAAAGTTGTTTTATACAATAAATGTTATGAGTGTAACATCCAGTTCATAGGCCAAATTATTACTATACTGTTCGTAAATACGAAAACAAAATTTCGGTCTATCAATGTCTGTCTGAAATGTTAATTCCAATCATTTATTTATATATTTTACTAATAGACATTTGATAATGAGTGGAAGTTACGGTCGGGCGTGACCGACTGCCTATATCTATTTCATTCATATTCTGTACGGACACGACGCAATTCATATTTAAAGGGTGCTACTCACAACTGAAGCCTGAGATTAAATACTCAGTCAATATATTTTTTATTTTTATTGTTGAAATAGCAATTTCCATTCGTTTCGTAATAATTTCATTAAATACAAACAATTTATATTGTTAAGTAAAATTGAAATTTAAGGCAATCTGCGTAAAGTTTGTTGAATACAGATTACCTAGTCGACACACTGTATATTACAGCTCCGATATTTTATGCATTTTCGTATGTCGTATTTATTGTACTTAATTAAAAACCTTAATCATTTTTGCTTAAAAAACTGGAACAAAATATAGTTTATATATAGCAAGACAGTGTACACGCCTCTGGAGATCACTCAGTATAACTGATATGACTCAATTTCAATAAGGGTATTCTGCCATACTATACTACATATAATTTCTTTTGTCAGAAGTCATTGTGTTTATTGGGTATTCGGCAACATCTGAATGCAAATTCTATTCATTTAAAAATAAAATTTTTAAGATAAAATTGATATATAGTCTAATTTACACTAAGGTCGCTCGAACTTGAAAGACGCACTGTATATTACAGATTAGTTATTTAAGATATTATTTACAACAAAAAAACTGCGTAGAGTATCCTACAGAATGTATAACAATTATTACCTATGTTAAAAGTTCTATAAATCGACAAAACTGGATAATCTAGTAGAAAATAATCGCGGTACAAGGCCAATCAGTAGTTTTCTTGAACTTTTAATTCTAGTAAAAAAAAAGTTTAAAACAGAAAAGTTGCGTCCTTCCTTTATCTTTATTTCTTATCGATATAGTTGGTATCTATTTCGAAAGATAAAAAAGTTTTTCGCTTGTTCTATTTGTCCTGCTTTATTGCACGGAGAGGAAAACCATTTAAAGTATGCTCTGACAATGGTAAAAATTTCGTGGGTGCCCAATCAGAGTTGAGAAAATTGGGAAATTATTTGAGTGAAAATCAGGCAAAACTTGAGAATATAATAAATAATAAAGGAGTTCAATGGTCATTCATTCCCGCTTACTCACCTCATTTCGGGGTATTATGGGAAGCAGGAGTGAAATCGGTGAAATTTCATCTGACGGGTGATAAGCAGCAACTTTCTGACTTATGAAGATTTCAGTACAGTGTTGTGTCAAATAGAGGCCGTCTTAAATTCACGTCCTCTCACGCCCATTTCTTCGAATCCTTTCGACCTTGATGTTCTAACACCTGCAGAAGAATTACGTCTTTGCCGGACCCAATAGTTACTGATACAACAGAAAATAGACTTGCCAGGTTTCAAAGATTACAAAAATTCTATCAGTTATTTTGGCAACAGTGGTCTAAAGAATATTTGGCTGAACTTCAACGACGTGCCAAATGGAAGTCAGGAGCTAATCAACTAAAGGAGGGAATGCTAGCGATGATCCGAGAGGATAACGTTCCCACCGGCTGTGTTGAGGATGGGACGAATTTTGTCACTTCACCCTGGACAAGATAGAGTAGCCCGAGTAGCAACTCTACAAACTGCAGAAGGCGTAATCAAATGCTCTTTTGCAAAATTGTGTCCGTTACCAATTGACAAAGTTGATTAGTGTTACTTATGTTATGATTAACTTATTTTTGTGTCATGAACTTTAATAGTTATTCTATTTTTTGTTTATATATTTAATAATATTCATGTCCTTTAAATGTATAGGTTCTTGTGTATTGGACGGGGTTCCCCCAAGGCGGGTGGCATGTTGTGTTTTTCTTATTTGTAGAATAGCCATGAAATATAGGAATGACAATTGTTGTCAATATTTAAACTAGAAGGTTAGGTATAATTTTTTGTGAACACTAATCATTGAAATAAATACGATAGTTAATATGGGTCGTTTTATTAAATGAACGATCATTACTATTTATTTATTACATTTTTTATATTCAAAAATACTATAAGATTACATAAACTTTAAATTTTTATTGCTATTTGTTTAAACAAATAGATAAATTACGTATTTTTGAAAATTTTTTTTGCTATTTTATTTATAAAAAAAATAATTTCTTAAAAACATTTTTTAATTGTTTATAATCATTTTTCTTCCTTTTTTCATTATTCAAACAAATTATTAAGAAAAAATTTTATTTTTAAAATTTATTATTTGCAATTCTCTACAAGGTGGAAAAAAGATATTTTTTTGTTGTTATTAATTTATTTGTTTATTTAATAAACAATTTGTTATTAAAAATCGCCGAATGTGCTTATATTTATGCCCCTCTGTAAAATTTTGTAAAAATCGGAATATTTAAAAAAAAAATTTTTGTTTCACTTCTCGTGAAGACACCCCTGTATCTTTTTTATTTGTGGCCGAATTAATTTCAAATTTTTATCAGCCATACAACTCCATAAGGTGACACAAAAATGCCGTCTAAATCTAAAACGCCGGCCTACTGCGATAAAAAGAAAATGTTAATTTTCGAGAAATCATAGTAGGCTTAGAGATAGACAAACATTTTGTTAATGAAAGTTGTTCAGGATCACTTCATATGCCCCATGTCGTCTAAATCTAAAACGCCGGTCTTAGAATAATTAAAATTAAAATCTAATTACTTTAATGAGTTTTAACATCTGTCAAGAATATGTAGGTTGGTAGGATGCTGTCAGATAACGAATTCTTTTTTAATTAAATTGGTGGCCCTGAAAAGGGCCGTTCTTTTTACAGAGAAGACTACTAATAATGAATGATAATATTGTCGGAAAAAAAAATACAGATAAAGCAAAATCCGCAGTGTTAGAAAATAAAAGAAGTTAATGGTTTTTTTTTTTACTCATTTATTATATTGGGCCCCTTTCCACTAACCCACGCTCAAGTGTAATACACTTCTCAATCCGTTTTCTGTTATTTATTACAACTCTTCGCAGTTCTTGAGCTGTAGCTTCTAAACACGCTTGCCTTATCCTCTCACAAAGCTGTTCTACATTTTGAGGTCTGGTCATGTAAACTTTGTTTTTAATGTGACCCCAAAAATAAAAATCCATTGGAGTGAGATCAGGTGATCTGGGTGGCCAATGTATTAGAGGGCTATTTCGTCCTATCCACCTGTGGGGAAAATGTTCATTCATCTATGCTCACACTACTACGGAATTGTGGATAGATGCTCCGTCGAGTTGAAAATGCACTTGTTCCAAAGGAAAATCAACTATTGCATTCCAAAGATCATTATTTAAAAATTCTAACAAATTTAACGCATTTATATTTTGAAAAAAGAAAAACGGCCCTATTATTGTTTCGTTAAAAATTCCGCACCACACATTTACCTTCTGGGAATATTGCCTTTTAAAATTTATTATCCAATCAGGATTTTCTACTGCCCAGAACCTAGAGTTTTGTGATAACACTACCCCTTTGGTGAAGAAAGTTGCCTCATCCGTGAAAATTATTTTCTTCAAGAAGTCTCTATTGTTTAAATAATTACCTTGGATCCATAAACAATATTCTAGTCATCTCTCTTCATCACCTTCCTCCAAGGTATGTAAAAATTTTGGTTTAAACGGTTGTAGCTTATGGCGTTTTAAACATCTCCAAATTTTTGATGCCGACAAATTAAGGTCACGAGCCATATTTCGAAGACTGGTAGTGGGATTGGCGTTAAACGCCGCTAATATAACATTATCATCTCCGTGATTTCGATTAAGATGTACTTTTGGTTTCAGCAGATTGCCAGTTGTATTGAACAAATGATATATTCTTGCTACGGTACTATGGTGTATTGGTTGTCTTAGAGGATGTCTTAAATTAAATTCTTCTGCTGCTTCTCTTGAAGGCCGTACATTTTCACCGACTATCTTTATTATTTCAATTTTTTCATCAGTAGTTAAAAGTATTCTAACCATTATGAGCAAAGATATGAAATAAGGAAACTTTAGTATGAATTAAATTATTAAAACAAGAAAAATTAACAAACTCCACAGAAAATAACAACAATCACTTCTGTCATGAAAGCAATGACGAAATAAATAAAACAATACATATTGACAGTTAATTTCACGGCACTCTTAACATTTAAAACAATAAAACCGCCTATGTTCCTAAATTTCTGAGCCGATAAGGAGGAAGGGTATGATGGAGAGTTATTCCTCCAGAACAGAGATAATAAAAAGAAAAAAAGAAAAGATATTACATTCAACTTGATATGTAAAAATAAAAAGCCCTTTTAGTGTTTTATTGAATGCTGATTTTTCTTCACAACCTTCATTTGTTGGAAAAAGTTCTCTTTACGTGTTCTCCTTTTTTGAAAATATTCCGATTTTCACAAAATTTTACAGAGGGGCATATGAAGTGATCCCGAACAACTTTCATTAACAAAATTTTTGTCTATCTCTAAGCCTACTATGATTTCTCGAAAATTGACATTTTCTTTTTATCGCCGTAGGCCGGCGTTTTAGATTTAAACGGCATTTATGTGTTGAATAAAGCCACCTTATGGAGTTGTATGGCTGATAAAAATTTGAAATTAATTCGGCCACAAATAAAAAAGATACAGGGGTGTCTTCACGAGAAGTGAAACAAAAAATTTTTTTTTGAAAATATTCCGATTTACACAAAATTTTACAGAGGGGCATATGAAGTGATCCTGAACAACTTTCATTAACAAAATGTTTGTCTATCTCTAAGCCTACTATGATTTCTCGAAAATTGACATTTTCTTTTTATCGCAGTAGGCCGGCGATTTAAATTTAGACGGCATTTATGTGTTGAAGAAAGTCACCTTATGGAGTTGTATGGCTGATATAAATTTGAAATTAATTCGGCCACAAATAAAAAAAGATACAAGGGTGTCTTCACGAGAAGTGAAACACACTGTATATACAGGGTGACACAGGAGATATGTAACACCCCGTAGCATGCTTATTTAAAAATACATTATTTTGAAATTTGGTAGACTTAATAATGCGTGATTGTTCTTTTTCTAATACAAACACGAAATTTTTTCCACTTCCGGTGAAACCGTTATTTTAAATGACACCCTGTATATATATTTTTTTATCTGATTCTACTTAACTTTCTCTTTTTAACTATGTATAGCAAGACGGCATTCGTTTTTAAAATGGCTACTTAAAACCATTTTATTACATTAAGTCAAGTTGGCTATGGTATGAAATATGGCGGTAATTAATGCTTAATGTGCTGCGATATCAAAAGAACCATGGTATACAATTTTGTGTTTCATATTGGTTTGTTCTAGTCAGTAGCCGAAGAGACTTTGTAGAATTTTTATATTAAAGAAAAATCTCTAGACTAAATCTCCGAAATCATAAAAACTAAGATAGAAACACTAATTTTAAATTTGACACATTCGTAAAATATTTATTCATATTTCACTTTTACCCAATACAGTTCATTGTTATATCTGATTTTGCTTACTTTTAAATAAAATTATTTTCGAAGAATCTCAAAATATTGGCCATTATTTTCCCGGCAGGGTCGAATTCTTGTAGCAGTACCTCTGAGTACATTTTCTAACTGCAATTCAGTAATCTCATTTATTGCTAACCTAACACTCAGTGCCAAGTCTTCCCTATTTTGCAGTGGAGTTGTATAAACTATTTCCTTAAGATGGCCCCATATGAAAAAATCAAGTGGCGTAAGATCCGGTGACCTCGGGGGCCATCTAATTGGTAAAAGTGAAATATGAGTAAATATTTTACAAATGGATAAAATTTAACATTAGTGTTCCTATCTAGTACAGTACATAGAGGTAAAAAATATGCAAAACTTCGGAATAATGTCATATTGAACGGATTTCGTTCATTTTTGGCAGTATAACAGTAAATAGTTCACAGAAAAGTTTCTATATTGTGCGGGGGCTTGCTAATTTATAGGGGGTGAAAGCTCTCAGGGGGTGGCACTTAAAAAATATATATCTTTATTGGAGCTGAAGTATAATCAAATTTTAAGAAGAAAATCTATGCTATTTTTCACACAAATTAATAGTTTTTAAGTTGTAACGACTTCAAAATTGCGATTTTAGCTTTAAAAAAAGGTATTTCCAAACGGATTTCGTCAAGTATCTCGAAAAGTATTACTTTATCGAAAAAATGTTATAGACTAATTACAGAAAGTACAAACTGGGAATTAATTATATTTTTTGTTTATTGATGTAGGATTAATAATTTCGGAGATATTTAAGTTTACATTTGGCATCAAAGTGTTCATAAGATAATTATTTAGAGTGAGAGTTAAATATCTCAGAAGCTGTGACACCTACGTCAAGGATGCTAATAGGTAAAATAATAGGTTATTAATTAAGCTTTCAACTATTTTTTTATTTGTTTCTGTAGCATAAAAACAAAGAAGTTATGACTGAAGCAATGTGAGTCTACATATTTTTTTAATAACAACGTCGCCATTTTGTTACTGTAATTAGCCAGTAATTAAAAAAAAAGAATTTCAAACACTGTTTCTCATTAGTATATAGCATGACGTAGATGCTCAATTTTTTTAGTTTGTATACAGCACTTGCTTTAGAAAAAAATACAGTTTAAACTATAAAGGTACTTTCGATAAAACGTATTTGTTTTCCTTTCTCAAATTTCTCAATAAATATTAGTTTTATTGAAAAATGGGTAGAGACCAAAAATAAAGCTCATAAACTGATAATGAATTTCGATTTTTTATTCATTTACATAGATTTAATAGTTTCAGACATATGAAAGTTTACAAATGGCGTCGAAACGTTTATAAGACGAAAAATGCAGTTTAATTGCATATTGCATATTGCATATTGCATACTGTAACCTAACTCTATTCTGTTTATGTTTGTATACATTCTTTGAAATATTTTTGAAATATTTTAATAAACTGTTTAATAAATAATTCATCCTAAAAAAAAAAAAAAAAAAAATTGTTAAATATCTCCGAAATTGTGCCACCTACATCACGCATGCTAAGAAATGAAATTAAAGACAATTAATTGCGCTTTTACTGGTTCCTGTAGCATAAGAAATAAAGAAGTGATGACGGAAAATTGTGCGTATTTATATTTTCTTATATAATTTTGTTACTCTAATTAGCCAGTAATTTAAAAAAATTATCTCAAATACAGTTTTTTGTTCAGATGTAGCATTACCTAGATGCTCATTTTTTTTGCTCATTTAAAGCACTTGCTTTAGAAAAAAAAAAAAAAAAGGTAATTTCGAAACACTTGGATACCAAATATAATCTTAAATATCTCCGAAATTATTAATCCTACATCAATAAACAAAAAAATATAATTAATTCCCAGTTTGTGCTTTCTGGAATTGGTTTGTAACATTTTTTCGATAAAGTAATACTTTTCGAGATACTTGACGAAAGCCATTTGGAAATACCTTTCTTTTAAGCTAAAATCGCAATTTTGAATTCGTTATAACTTAAAAACTATCAATTTATGTGAAAAATTGCATAGAACCTTTTCTTCTTAAAATTTGATTCTATTTCAGCTCCAATAAATATATATATTTTTTAAGTGCCACACCCTGAAAGGGGATGGCATCCACCCCCTATAAATTAGCAAGCCCCCGCACAATATAGATACTTTTCTGTGAAGCATTTACTATTAAACCGCCAAAAATGAACGAAATCCGTTCAATATGACATTATTCCGAAGTTAAAACCTCTAGTCTCTAATCTTAGTTTTTATGATTTCGGGGATTTAGTTTAGCGATTTTTCTTCAATATAAAAATTGTACAAAGTCTCTTCGGCTACTGAATAGAACAAAACAAATATGAAACACAAAATTGTGTACCAGGGTTCTTTTGATATCGCACCACACCACACTAAGCATTAATTACCGCTACATTTCATACCACAGCCAACTTGACTTAATGCAATAAAATGGTTTTTAGTAGCCATTTTAAACACGAATGCCATCTTGCTATACATAATTAAAAAGAGAAATTTAAGGAGAATCAGATAGGAAAAAATATATACATGGTGCTATTTAAAATAACAAAGTAGATGTCACTTCCGGTGAAACCGGAAGTGGAAAAAATTTCTTGTTTGTACTAAAGAAAGGACAATCACACATTATATAAGTCTACCAAATTTCAAGATGACACCTTTTCAAAAAACATGGTACGGGATGTTACATATCTCCTGTGTCACCCGGTATACCGGGTGACACCCCGTAGCAAACATGGTACGGGATGTTACATATCTGTGTCACCCGGTATACCGGGTGACACAGGAAATTTATTTTTTCGTGCTAAAATTTTGGTGAGAAAATGTGTCGAGTTGCGCTTTTGGCAGTATGTAGATGAATCTGTTGGTTTTTAAGAATTTGTTGGCAGAGTTGGATAATAAAAGTTTCAAAATTTTTAAAACGTTTCTTTATTTCTATCCCTTGTACATTTTTCAAATTTTGTAGATTTCATGTTAGACTTGAAAGTTAGCCAAATTCATTTTCAATGCCTTAACGAAGATCGCTAAATTGCGACTTCTGTAAATTTTTATATTAAAGAAAAATCTCTAGACTAAATCCCCGAAATATTAAAAACTAAGATAGAAACACTAATTTTAAATTTAACCCATTTGTAAAATATGTATTTATGTTTCACTTTTACCCAATACAATTCATTCTTATATCTGATTTTACTTGCTTTTAAATAAAATTGTTTTCGAAGTATCTCAAAATGTTGGCCATTATTTTCCCTGCAGGGTCGAATTCTTGTAACAGTATCTTTAAGCACATTTTCTAACTATAATTCAGTAATCTCATTTATTGCTAACCTAACTCTCATTTCCAAGTCTTCCCTATTTTAAAGTGGAGTTTTATAAACTATTTCCTTGAGATGGCCCCATATGAAAAAATCAAGTGGCGTAGATCCGGTGACCTCATGAGCCATCTAATTGGTAAAAGTGAAATATGAATAAATATTTTACAAATGGATAAAACTTAAAATTAGTGTTTCTATCTTAGTTTTTATGATTTAGGGGATTTAGTCTAGAGATTTTTGTTTAATATAAAAATTGTACAAAGTCTCTTCGGCTACTGATTAGAACAAAACAAATATGATACACAAAATTGTGTACCAGTGTTCTTTTGATATCACAGCACACCAAGCATTAATTACCACTACATTTCATACCATAGCCAACTTGACTTGGAATGGTTTTCAGTAGCCATTTTAAAAACGAATGCCATCTTGCTATACATAGTTGAAAAGAGAAATTTAAGGAGAATCAGAAAGGAAAAAAATATATACAGGGTGCCATTTAAAATAACAAAGTAGATGTCACTTCCGGTGAAACCGGAAGTAGAAAAAATTTCTTGTTTGTACTAAAAAAAGGACAATCACACACATTATATAAGTCTACACCAAATTTCAAAATAATATCTTTTTAAATAAACATGCTACGGGGTGTTACATATCTCCTGTGTCACCCGGTATATATACCGGGTGATTCAGTTTGGTATTCGCCCCCCTGTATCTTTTTTATTTTAACAGAAAACTACAATAAACCATATATATTTGCAAATCGTTAGTCAAGCTTTATCGAATGACGTCTTAAATAATCTGTTTGATCACATATGTCAAAATAACGATAGGCAACTTTTTTTTTTCAAATGGTATGCTATACATTTTTTTGCCGATTGTTGTAGAGCTTCTCTTTCTGCATTGAACCATTTGAAAAAAGTATACACTTCCATAAGGAAAAATTCGAGAAAATTAATAAAATACGAAAAAACTTCAATGAAAGGTTTTGTTTCTGATTCAACATAGTTAGCCATGGAAACAATTGAATTTTGTCATTGTTAGTAATGTCAAATTGAAAATACTGTTATTTGTGACTGTGTTATTTGTTTTTGTTTTATGTTATACTTCTAAATAGATTTACACAATGGTATCTTACAATAATGAAGAAACATTGGACATGATATTAATTTATGGAGAGTGCGGAAAAAACATAAAGTAGCCAAACGTTTATATCAAGATCGCTTTCGAAATAGGCCGGTACCATCAAAAAAATGTTTTTAAAATTGGCAAGAAATATGAGCGAAAGTGGAAGTTTTGAGAAAAAAAGAAACGTTTTTAAACACCGTTAGATTTCTTCCTTTGGTTCTACCTAAAAGAAAAAGTTTACACCTTTAAATGCCATCGAAGATCTTAAAACTAGAATACGAATTGAATGCCGCTGATTAAATGTTGAAATTCATTCTTCAACATAAGGAACATTTCGAGAAAATTAATAAAATATGATAAAACGTCATTCAAAGGTTTTTTCTGAATCAGTACAGTTAGCCAAGGAAGCAATTGAATTTTGACATTGTAAGTAATGTAACTAGTACCCACTAGGCAAATCAGATTCGAAAGAGACGGATTTGTACGAGGATTGTGTAAGGCACTGATGAGGCGTAAAAATTTCGAAACAAAGTTTAATATTTTGACCAACTAATAATAAATAACAATTACCAATAAAAAAACTACTAATACTTGAAAACTAACTAACAATTAAGAAAATAAAAACATTATTTATTGCTTCATTATTTATTGCTTCATACGTTCTCTTCTAAACATAATCGTCCTCTGTTTATCACGCCTTGGGTACATACATGTTGAAAAATTTCAACATTTAATCTGCGGCATTCAGTTTGTATTCTATTTTTAAGATCTTCGACATCATTTAGAGGTGTAAAGTACACTCTTTCTTTTAGATATGGCCAAAAGAAAAAATCTAACGGTGTGAGATTCGGTGATCTGGCAGGCCACTTGACTCTCTCACTACGATTTCCGATCCATGTACCTGGATAAGCTGCATTTAAGTAATTCGTTACAATTATAGCATTATGTGGCGGTGCCCCATCTTGTTGTAATATCATGTTATGCCTAATATGTAATGGAACGTCTTCTGTGAAATTTAACAAGCCTTCTCTTAAATATATATATCTTTCTCCAGTAAGCGTGCCTTCGTAAAACTTTGGTCCTATAATTTGTCCATTGAGAATTCCACACCATACATTAATTCCCCAGATATTTTGGAAATTAGTTTCCCGAAGCCAGTGAGGATTATCCTGCGACCAATAATGGCAGTTATGTCTATTGACAATTCCATTATTATGGAAACGGGATTCATCTAACCACATGATGCGATCTAATATAGTCATTTCTTGAGCAACTGCCAACCACGCTACAAAATTTAGACGTCTCTCGTAATCTCCAGGAAGCAAGCCCTGATGTAAATGTATTTTATATGGTCGCAGTTTATTGTCTCTCAGAATTCTTTGAATTGAAGAATATGAAATATCAGTTTCTATCTCTAACTGACGAATAGAAATATGCGGGTATACGAAAATACGGGCTAAAACTGCAACTGTATGTTCCTCATATCGTGCGGTTCTGGGCTTAAAAACGTTTCTTTTTTTCTCAAAACTTCCACTTTTGCTCATATTTCTTGCCAATTTTGCAAACATTTTGTCTGATGGTACCGACCTATTTCGAAAGTGAACTTGATATAAACGTTTGGCTGCTTTACTGTTTTTTCCGCACTCTCCATAAATTAATATCATGTCCAATTTTTCTTCATTAGGGTACCATACCATTGTGTAAATCTATTTAGAAGTATAACATAAAACAAAAACGAATAACACAGTCACAAATAACAGTGTTTTCAATTTGACATTACTAACAATGACAAAATTCAATTGTTTCCATGGCTAACTATGTTGAATCAGAAATAAAACCTTTAAATGAAGTTTTTTCGTATTTTATTAATTTTCTCGAAATTTTCCTTATGGAAGTGTATACTTTTTTCACATGGTTGAATACAGAAAGAGAAGCTCTACAACAATCGGCAAAAAATGTATTGCATACCATTTGAAAAAAAAAAAAGTTGACTATCGTTATTTTGGCATATGTGGTCAGAGACGATTTAAGGACGTCATTCGATAGAGTTTGACAAACGATTTACAAATATATATGGTTTATTGTAGTTTTCTGTTGAAATAAAAAAGATACAGGGGGCGAATACCAAACTGAATCACCCGGTATATATATATATATATATATATATATATATATATATATATATATATATATATATATACATATATATATGCATAAATATTTATACATATATATACATATATACAATTACTATTCATTACCTCATATTCACGATTTTAATTCTCAATTGTATAACTGCACTATTTTCTCAAAGATTGATTTAGTGCGAGCATATCATCAGATACCTGTCGCTCAAAATGATGTTTATAAGACAGCCATAACTACTCCTTTCGGATTGTTTGTTTGAATTCTCCCGCATGCCTTTCGGCCTACGCGATGCCGGTCAAACTTTCCAACGTATTATGAATGAAGTACCCTTCGTTTTCATCTATTTGGATGATATTTAAATCGCAAGTCAGTCGGATGTACAACATTTGGAACATTTAGAAATTGTTTTTAAAAGATTAGACACATACGGAATAACCATTAAACCATCTAAATGTATCTTTGGAGATGACAATTTAACCATTTTAGGTCGTCACATCTCTTCATCAGGTATTTTACCATGAACCGAGAGAGTCGAAGTCATTAATAACTTTCCTTTACCGACAACTCTCAAATAACTACAACGTTTCATAGGTATGGTGAACTTTTATCGTCGTTTTATACCTCATTTTGCTGAAATTTTACTTCCCCTATATTCTCTTTGTAACAGTTTATCTCAAGATAAAGTGACAAAGATAAATAGTTGGCCTGATGAATGTTTAGATGGATTTTCGGAAGCCAAAAATGCTATAAGTAATGCAGTAGTTTTTGCTCATCCCTGCAATAATGACGATATTATCTTATCACTTTCAGTTGATTGTTTTAACCTTGCCATGGGTGCAGTTTTAGAGCAAAAAGATGACAAGGGAATTCTCGCTCCATTAGCATTCTTTTCCCGTAAACTATCCATAGCACAACCAAATATTCGGTATTTTACAAAGATTTTTTAGCATTATATACTGCAACATTTTAAATTTATACTTGATGGTCGAAAATTTAATTGCTTTACAGATCACAAACCTTTAATCAACGCTTTGTTCACAAAAGCAGAAAGATCTCCTCGTCAAATACGTCATTTAGAATACATAGCTCAATTTTCTTGTGAAATACAACATGTTAAAGAGAAACATAACGTAATAGCTGACACCTTGTCACGTATTTACGACACTTCTTCTTTAAAATAAGATATTCTATCACTTCAACTTAAAAATTCTCCCTTCCTTAATGTTAACTTTGACCTAAAGTTGCTTAACGAAGCTCAGGAGAAAGATTCAAATATCAACTATTTATTGTCAGATCAATCATCACTCGCTAATACTAATTTCATTTTAAAAAAGATACAAATCCCCGATTCAAATGAATGTATTTAGTGTGATGTTTCTCGTACTAACGTACGACCTTTTGTTCCACTTGTTTACAGACGAAATATTCGATATTTTTCACAACTTATCTTATCCTGGCATTAAATCCACTAGACTGTTGATTTCTAATAATTATTTTTGGCCGAAAATGAACACCGATTGCAATGTATGGTCAAAATCGTGCGTTAACTGTCAAGCTGTCAAAGTCAGCCGACACACAAGAAGTCCTCTTGGTAGCTTCACCATCCCAAAAAACAGATTCGACAACATCCATATAGATTTGGTAGGACCATTACTTCCATACAAAGGTAACTCTTACATTCTTACGGTTATTGAACGATTCACTAGATGGCCGGAAGCGTACCCTCTTCACGATATCACAGCAGAAACAGTTGCGCGTAATTTATTTAAAAATTTTGTTTGTCGATTCGGTGTTCCCTTGACAGTGACGACGGATTCGAGTCAAGATTATTTAATGAATTTGCAAAGTTCTTAGGCTTTCATAGAATACGTACAACTGCATATCACCCTCAATCAAATTCTCTAATAGAAAGATTTCATCGCTCACTTAAAACTTCCTTGTTGACTAGAGCCAATACATCGCATTGGACAGATGAACTACCCAACATTTTATTGGCATTTAGGACAACTCCCAAGGAAGATCTGCAATGTTCACCTACTGAACTTATATATGGTCAAACCCTTCGTTTACCTGGCGAATTTTTCGTTGAATCGTATACTTCCCAGATATCCTTTATTTCATTGACAAATTACGCATTTACTTTAATAATTTAAAATTTGTTCCTCCAATTTCTCATGTCAATTATAAAACTTTTGTTAGTTCAGACCTTTCCTCTTGTGATTTTATTTTTGTTCGCAAGGAACGGTTTAAAAGTTCGTTTTCTCTTTTATATGAAGGACCCTTTAAAGTTTTATCACGTACAGATAAGTTGTTTACCTTTAATAAAGGAATCAAAGTCATAACTGTCAATATTGATAGAGTTAAACCAGCTTTTGTGTTAGTTGACAGATGTGACACTTTGCCTACCCCGTTGGTTGACTGACTGTTCTCTTTTTTAAAGAGGGGTGTATATAGCGACACTCGCTTACTACCAAGTCAAGAGTCTTACTACCAAGTCAGGAGTTTTCTGGAAACAAATGAAAAGAAAAACAACAAGAAAACAAAATATATATCTTACATGAATCAAATAAAATAACATGTTACAATACATTTGAATATACATATATTTCAATCGGAATTTTTATTTTATTATAGCCACGGCTATACCCGGCTATGATCACCCTGTATGATGGATATGATCCAGTTTCACCCTGTTCTATTTTATATATGTATCACATTTGAAAAAGATTCTAAGTTCAATAGTTTCAAAAGTCATCGTGTTCATTAGGTGTTCGGCAACGTCCGACTTTAAATTTCCTTCATTTAGTAAAAGTCTTATTATAAATACCTTAATAATATATTAAGGTAAAATTGGTATATCATCTAACCTGTTTACAGTTCGCTTGAACTTGAAAGACACACTGTATATTATAGTTTAGATGTATTTTTGCATTTTTTATGTTTTTAATCACGAACCTTTGGAACATTTTGATCTAAAATTATAATAACACATATCTTACAAATATGACACTCATAATTACACGCTTCTGACCATTACCCCGTATGACGGATATGATATGATCCAATTTCAGTAGAAGTATTCCATCATGCTATTTTATATATGTTTGTACATTCGTAATAAAAAAGTCCAACAGAAATTATCGTATTTAATAAATACTCGCAATCGGCAACTCCCGATTGCAACTGTTATTCGTTTCTATAATAGTCTTTTTAAAAATATCTCAACAATATTTTAAGATACAATTGTTATATCATCTAACCTACATAAATCTGGTTCGAACCTGAGAAACATCCCGTATATTGCGATTTAGACATCTTGTACGTCTTCATATTTCCGTCTGCTTAATCAAAAACCTCAGTAACATTATCCTTTAAAATTATAATAAAATGTGGTTTATATAAAAGATGGGAGTTTATACACCTTTAACGATCGCTCTTTGCGACGGATAGGATTTAATTCCAGCAGGAAACATTTTGCCATGTTATTTTATATATGTTTCGAATTATAAAGGAAAATATTAACTAATATGTAGCAGATATTCGCAGTCGGCAACGCCTGAGAGAGAGGGTAAAGCAGATGTATCATCTAATCTACATAAAGTTGGTTTGAACCTGCGATACACCCTGTATATTTAGATTTAGAAATCTTGTATATTTTCGTATTTTTGTATACTTAATCAAAAACCTTAGTAACATTTTGTTCAAAAATTGAATTAAAACCCATTCATGAAAATGAGAGTTTGCAGCTCTTCGGTGATCACCTAATTTCGATAGGGAGTATTCTACTATGCTGTTTTACATATTTTCATTTGAAAATTTTAAGTCTAACAGAATTTATCTGTTTACGAGGAACTGTTTACACACACACGCACGCACGCACGCGTATACACACATACAGACACAGACATTTTTTATTCGATATTTGAGTTCAGTCTGTTATGAAACAGATTTCTGTACAAACATTTTTTTCTACGATGATTAGTAAAAATCTTTGTCCGGTTATAATTTATCTATTTTAGGTTTAGGCTAATAAAACACATTAGCCTAAAAACTATAAAGAAATTATAAACGATGCAGTTTAGATTATCAAAATATGGAACTAATACGTTAATATAAAATAACAAAAGTTACCATGATCAAATTACTCTCATGTAAAAATTGTAGTGTAATTCCACAGTATCAAACAAGAGTAAAAGTTAACTTTTACAACTTTCGGTATCAATAAAACTGAAACCTATTACAATTTTGAGGATAAAATGCAATTATGTAGAAACTGTTCAAGTCGTACCAACGCTCATAACAGTGAAACTTTTTAAGTATTACGTATTCACCCTTTTCATTAAAGAAAATGCTAGGACAAGTTATAATGTAAAAGTAGTCTGGTTCACCATTATTCAAAGTATGCTAAATACAAAATGACGAAGGTAATTTGAAATTCGAGCAACTTTGGTTAAAGTTTTTATTAAATATTGGTCAAACCACGTTGTTTCAATTTTGGATGCCTCTTTAGCAGGCACTAGATTTAATCAAATTTGTATGAAATTACTTCTAACGTGGCTCATAAATAAATGGTAGCAATTTATGCCATTATAAAACAAGTGACCAAAAATAATTGACACCAATCATCTTTTGAATACGAATTAGTTTCAATAATTCAATTGTCATTGTATTTTACTGATCTAAAAAGTTTATTGTGTTATTTTTTCAAGCTCAATAATAAATTATAGTCTTAGATTATATTTATTAAAACTATTAACATTAACAGTTTCATTTACCAATGTCTGTTACAACAGATTAATACCATGAGTATTCTGTAGAATTTTAATAATCATTTTGAACTATGGTTGGTATATCACATTATGACCTACTCCATTTAATTCATATTACTTTTTTAGCGGTTTAAATAGAGCTTATTAGCTCCAAGCGCGGATCTAGAAATTTCAATAATTTTTTTCTCGTCTGTGGCGCATGGGACCCATACGAAATATGGAAAATAACATCTCGAGAAGCACTTCTCTAACGACCCCTAAAAAATTTTGAAAAAGCAATTTGCGAAAAATTTTTTCAAAATTCGATTACCCCCCCAGGTCCCTAGACTCCTGTTTAAAATTATTTTTTTTATCATATGCATTTTACTTTTCATAAAAATACAACAACACGTTTTGAAGTTTATGAAAATATTTTCATTACTAACTGAGATACAACGAATTGAAATTTTGTGATTTACAATTTAACAAGATTTCGCTAAGTAATAAACTCGTGTTATTTAATTCATAACTTTCAAGCTAATTTGTGGTTCACATTATTTTAAGGCGTACCTAATTGAATTTTATTTTGAATTTTTATTTTGAAATATTATCTAGGAATGTTTGAGTATGAATGATCAATGATCTGTATATCAATCATTGAATATTAATATTGCTACCTATCTTGCTACTATAGTGTAATTACATGCTGTAAAATTTACTGTCGGAGGATCATAACTTTATTCAGCAATACATTTTCGGACTACTTATCGCCTCGTTCACGTTTTTTTATGGGAGTCTACGCTGCTGTAGGAATGCTACCGAGCGCCCTCAAGTGGCAACCATTTCAGCGACGTGATGGATGTAAATAGTGTCTAACCTCTATGTGACCGCCATAACTTGAAACGGGTCTGAGTATCAGACTAAAGTCAGTTAGAACTGACTAAAACTACTCCTTTCTAAAATACTCCGAGAGCACTTCAGCCTTCTGGGCTTACTGTGCTCTCCCTGTCTTAGTTTACACTGTCCATTTTAATATTCTTGAACCACTGACAAAGTGATACAGGTCTGAAAATGGGCGAGTTGATTTCCAGGTCTGTGTTGTTTGTTCGTCAATATTATATCTTCTGCGGTTCAACGCCTCGCAGTCGCATGCTCCACAGTTTCTGGTACCTTACCGCACAATCTGCAGTTAAGGTCGCTAGCAAACTTTTCGATTAAACGCAGGTATTTCTTAACGGGAAAGTGTCCCGTCAGAAGACCTGTTATGATTCTCCTGGGTCCTGTTCTTTGAGAGCAGTTCTTCAGTTTATTTTGAGCATGGACCGTTGATAAGTGTTTTCCCATGTCCATTTCCTTGAATATCATTCCAGTAGTGGTTGTGTTTACTCTTGACCCAGTCTTTGATCAGCCTTCTGACTGAGCCTTTTATGATGCCCAGCGCGGGTTCTAGGCCATAAAATATATTAGCTGCTCCTTGTCTAGCAAGTTCGTCAGCTTTCTCATTGCCCTCTATACTGGTATGTCCCGATACCCAGAACAGTCTTACCCTGTTCCGCTCACCCAGAATTTTGGGCTCTTTGTGCCAGTCTCAAACCAGTCTGGCTAGTTGGTTGTTAGAGGGTAGTGCCTTTAGTGTCGCCTGACTGTCTGATGCAATTGAAATCTGCAGGTTCACATATCGTCATTTATATAAAATACATAAAATGTATTTATTTTGTTAGGTTGGTAACTGTCATAAACTCTCCCTCTCTCTCTCTTTCTTCTATCAAAAGTGAGGTTGCAATCAACATAGATTAATCAAAGTTAAGTTTGTTAGTAAATTTTTCCAGAGTTAATGAAGAGTGATTCAAGTTCAACTACTATATTATTATACTCTTCGCAAAAACAAAGAGTATATTTTATTCGGCACATTTCTATTGTGCCGGCACATTTCTAAAATCGTAAAAATCGCTCATAGAGAAAAAAATTTCATATCATTGTGTTAGTGAATTCTGAACAACTTTCAAAATGCCCATCTGTCTGTCCGTCCGTCACGTTTCTTGTAAGCACGATAACTTAAGAAAGAAGTCCGATTGCATTGAAATTTGGAAAGTAAGTTGGTGTTAGCTAGATAGTGCAGTCGAATTGATTTTTTTCGGCGACAACATTCCACCTGAAATTTTATTATTGATTCTTATGTATTATGATTACGAAAAAAATATTTGCGCCCAAAAAGTCCGCGTACGTCAAAAATTATATGCACTTTTTGACGCTCTTTCACGGATTTTCAACTTATCTGCTTAATATATCTTGTACTAGTAATCGGATAGGAATTTTAAAAATACTACCTTATTTGGAATAAAATTCTTAAAAAATATAATCCTGTCCGATATGTTGTGTCCGATATGTTGTGACCGATATGTTGTGTCCGATATGTGTCAATCCGCCATCTTGGAAAAAATCGAAAACACCAAAAATAGCCGAAAAAATCAAAACTGAATATCTTTTCTATAAGAAGGAGTAATTTCACCAAAGTTGGCAAAAATAAAACTCATTTATGGTCAAATATAGTGCACCAATCCCGGACACCGTATGTCAAATAGAACGGTCAAAGATGGCGGCTGAAACAAAATTTTTAATTCTTCGTCAATTATCAAGGAGGCATTGTACGTCACTTTTTTTTTCTTTTCGATTGTACGTTATTTTATGTACTTTTAGGGGATAGAGTTAATTTCTTCTTTTTAATTTTCAAAGAGTGCGTTTTTTTTTATTTAAAAAAAGTGCATTTTTACAATTTTCAAAAATGTATTTTCTTTGACCCTCCTTTTTTTAACTAATGAAATATGAAAAATGAAATATGCTATAGAAAGTATCGTAAAATTTTAAAAATTTAATACAAAATGAAACTTAATTAATTTGAAAAGGAAATATATTAAGCATACGCATGGTAATAATATACGAATATATGATCAATAATCAGAAGTAAGCAGTCAAGACTAGTATAGTATTATTTTTGATGCCGATGAACAGAATAGCACTAAGAATAACAAGCCTATTCGTCGTTTAGAAAAAAAATGTTTACGTAGGTATTTCAATCACAAGTAACATTATGAAATCATCGGTTAGTCAAAAAAAATTTCTAGCTAATAGTAAAAATAAGGATAGCTTTATAAAATTATTGCGCAAAGAGTTACTAGATTTGAAAACTGAAGATAATCAAGTTATAATAGTTGGTGAAGACATTGACCTTTTGGTTATGATGACTCAATTAGCATGGAATCATCATAAAAAATCTATTTTTACAAACCTAAAATTAATAAAGTAATTGACAAACATTATGATGAAAATGTAATTGTTTGGAATTCCACCTACTGAAGAGTATAATAGAAAAACACTGTTTAAAAGTCCAAAAAATGGTTCTGAGAAAGATCCGTTACAATTCGGGTCGCTTAAAACTGAGAATGGCTTAATGCCTGATGTTATGAGTGAAAGTAATGCTTTTCCTAAAAATTTACTAAGTGATATTTCTTGTAAATGTAAGAAAGGCTGTAAAAATAACCGGTGTATCTATTGTAAAGGAAATCATTGTGCCAATGCTTCTACCTTTGATGAATCGGCTATCGATGGGGAATGTGGTGAAATTATGGCATATTACGGTAATGAAATTAATATAGTATATTTCATTTTGTTTGGGTGAAGAAAAAAGGAGACTCAAAGAAAATACATTTTTGAAAATGCAAAAATGCACTTTTTTAAATAAAAAAAAACGCACTCTTTTTGAAAATTAAAAAAATGAACTCTATCCCCTAAAAGTACATAAAATAACGTACAATCGAATAGGAAAAAAGTGACGTACAATGCCTCCTTGATAAGTAACGAAGAATTAAAAATTTTATTTCGTCCGCCATCTTTGACCGTTCTATTTGGCATATGGTGTCCGGGATTGGTGCATTATATTTGACCATAAATGAGTTTTATTTTTGCCAACTTTGGTGAAATTACTCCTTCTTATAGAAAAAATATTCAATTTTGATATTTTCGGCTATTTTTGGTGTTTTCAATTTTTTTCCAAGGTGGCGGATTGACCAATACATATCAGACAGGTCGATATTTTTTAAGAATTTTATTCCAAATAAGCCAGTATTTTTAAAATTCCCATCAGATTACTAGTACAAGATGTATTAAGCAGATAAGTTAAAAATCCGTAAAAGCGCGAGCTATATTTTGTCGAGCGGTTTAGGTTTTTTTAAAAAAATGTAAATTTTTTATTTAAACAAACTTTTGACAATTAATAGCGAATGAGTTTATTGCGTTTAAATACAAAGGTATGTATCTGAAGTACGACAATAACTAAACTTAATACTGTTACTACATCTATTTATAAGCTTCTTTATCTGTGCAATTATACACAATTGCATCTTCTTTTGTTTAATACGGCGCCGTCTGGATATCATAACTCATCCATCGCTAGTGGAGAACTCGGGGTTTCCTTTTAGAAAGGACCGACGTTCGTCATTTCAGTTTCTTGGGGGGTTTCTCGTGTTTTTGGGTTGCTGGTAAAGATGTTGAAAGTTGGAAAGCCTTTGATCTTATATTTGTTATATATTTTCCATGACATAATTAGGACAGCAATGATAATTATTATAATCAGGGTATAGGTAAGCCAGGAATTAGATTCAATTAAGGTTGGTTCTAACATCTGATCCTTTATCTCTTCTTGCAGATTTTGTGTACGTCGTGATAGGTCTGTAAATTCCTCTAAGTCCACATGGTCCATGGTTGGTATATTGGTACCATCTCTTATAATTGAAAGGTTGCTATTTATTTTCACTAATGGAATGTTTATGGGTTCAAAAGTTCTCCGAAAGTTTTTATTTGGATTAAGCTTATATTTGTCAATAACGCAATAGCATTGATCGGGAATTGTTATTAGATAATTTTCCTTGAGTTGCCTCTTTTTCTTCATCTCGCAATATATTTCGGCTATAATAGTGGTAGGACTTGTAATTATCCATGAATTTGAGTTTTCGACCCTTTGAATTTTGGGATTGTTAATATTGATTTTTTTGAATGCACATCTGTTTTCTTCTTGGGAAAAGTCAATGAGTTGAATTTCACAGGGTTCGTTTGATGTCCTTTTTATAATAGAGTTGTGAGTACACAGGAATTTTTTCGATTCTATTTCTGTACAGGGTGTGTTCGTGTACTAGTACCAATCTGGGTTTATAAGTAGATAGCTTCTTCTGGGTATAATAGTGAAGTAAAAGTCGTTGTTCTCTACAGGCAATGGATATAACTTGTAGTAGTCATAAGATACTGTCTCTATCAATGGTATTTTAATAATGAAATATGTATAGGAATTCTTCTGAAAAACTGAAGTTTCGCATAGTTTCTCGTACTTTATAATGTTTTCGAGAGTAGGTTGAAATGGTAGTTCTACTCTTTTCAGGTAATTCTGGATTTCTAATAGTTCTTTGATAAGATTAGTTGGTTTTATAATGGTTTGGTGCATTTGTCTTAAGTTTGCAAAGGAAATTGCTGTCGAAAGTTCGTCTAAAAGATTGCAGAAAAGTGACAGGGAGTGTGATAATTGGTCTAGGGTATTTTGTACAACCAATAATTCAATGCAGCGTACTGTTGTTTCCGTTTTCTGTCCAATGTCAGCCATTGCTGAATTAATTTTCTTTTGGTTCTCTACGAGAATGGTAATTGATTTATTTGTAATTTAATGAGGTCATCCGTAATTGATAAATGTTTTTCCATGTCTATTTTTAATTTGGCTTCATTGTTAAATAATTTCTTGAAATTTTGCTCATATCTTTCGCCATCTTCGGCATCTAGGTTGCCCGTGATTGATTTTTCAATTGTACCAATAAAGTTAAATGCTCCTCGTGATTTTCTAATGTGGTTTGGTAAAACTTGTTCGAATAATATATAGGTTCTGGTTATTTCAAAGGATAGAGTTCTATTGATCTAGAATAGGAGGGTGTTTGTTAAGGAAGTTTGTTGTTTGTCGCAGGATAGATTCAGTTCTAGGTATCTGTTGATGTTTGCTAGGATTCTAATAATTTCGTCTTTTTCTTGAATAAAGGTTTCATATAACGGTTGTATTTCCCATTCTGATACACTATTGTCTGCTGTACCCATGCGAATCGGTAGAAGTCCGGGGTTGTCATCTAGGGGTTTCCATTGGATGTCGTCGGCTGCTGCGAGGGTGGTGGTGCATCTGTAAGAGTAGATCTTAAGTCAGACAAATGGACTCGACGTTCTTTTTTATTTCTTAATCTAATCATGCAGGTATTGTCATTACTAATAGAAATTATTGGGAAGGGTCCCTTAAATTTAGGGACTGTTTTGGAACCTCGTTTTTTGGGTGCTCTGACATAGACCTTTTGACCTATTTTATATTTTTCTTGTGGATTTGTTATCTCTCTGTTCATTCTGTTGACTGTTGTTGTTTTTCGACTTTCGATTCTTTCGTAAATAATATCATAAAGTTGAGAAAGTTTCTTTCTATGTTCATCTAGTGAATAATCGAAAACTATTTGACTGGTTTTCGTATCAAATAAGTTTTTGCTTGGTGAATGTCCAAAAACGACGTCGAGGCGTGTGTATCCTGTAGCAGAACGGTTTGTGTGGTTGTAAGCAATAACAGCTAGTTTCATAAGTTCTTCGGTAGTTTTGCTGTTAAGTTGTGGGTCTTGTCGAAATATTCGAAGGTGTTCAATTAGTGTGGAGTGGAATTTGATTCTGGATGGAATGGGGTTGTGAAGTGAAGATTAATCTTGTGATAAGCCAACAAGTTTTTTATTTGATTGTTAACGAATTCGCGACCATTATCAGTTGTGATTGTGGTTGGGGTTCCATAATGTTCGAAATAATCAATTAGGGCCTTCGCTACTTCACATGCTTCTTTGCATTGAATAGGAATTGCTTGTCCAAATTTCGAAAACGAGTCTACTAGGGTTAGGTAGACTTTTTGATCAATGGTAAATGTGTCCATGAAAACGACTTCGAATGGTTTTTGCTGGGTAGGTGTTTGGTTCATTGGAATTGTAGGTGGATGTCTATCGTATTTTGATCTTTGGCATATATTGCATTTATTGATATATTCTTGTATTGTGGTGAACATATGACTCCAATAATATTTTTGTTTCAATTTGTCATATGTTTCTTGTGAGCCTCTATGATTTGTTTTGCTTTCATGGTAGAACTGTATAATGTAATGACCTCTAGCGGCCATTACAGCCATAATTAACTTATTAGCATCAATAGTATGAAGCAAGTCGCAGGGACCTCTAATATTAAGAACGTTGATCAAGTTAACTTCTTTTCAACCGCGCAGATATTAGTGCGTTTCCCGTCTAGTGAGGCATTACCGTCGTATTCGAGCGACCGTCGCAGGTATGGATTTAAAATCCAGCCTCTTTTGTTTCAAGTGCGTCTAACGAGCACATGTTTTGGCAAACGCTCTGCCTAATTAAAGTTGCAATCGCTTAAATGGATTAACTAAGTAAGTTAATTGTTGATTAATTATGATATTAGTTAAATCCTAACCAGGGTATTTTATTTTAGATACTGATTGAATTCTATTTTCGATTTCCGATTCCTAATGCATAATTCAAAATTTTAATTAACGTCAATGTAATGCACATGGTACCACCATTTTAAAAAACTACGTATTAAATCGTAAATCACAACGGACATAATCCCTGCGGAATAGATGGTTATGGAAGGCTTTATATAGGAATTAAACTAAACTGGGACGGTTCCGACGTCATAACAGGAACACATTTACATATCTTGGAAGAAATAAATTTTCATAATTTTTTTGTCTGGAAGCCATGCTTGGTGACGCAGTGACGCCGACGTAGGGCAAGTAGCGAGATCAAGTTAGCTGGGGAATTTAGTTTCATGCCGGAATTGGTAACCCATGTGATGTGCTATCTTCGTCTTCCTTAACCTACGAAGAAGTGTCAATTTTTTCGCTGACGTCCAGGGGACATCACGTTCTTATTAGGAGGATCCCTCGATATAAGACAACATCAACGTCTTATTTCTAAGATAAGTCTAGTTTTTTTATTTGCCATTTACCACCCTTCTAACAAAGTTTACAGTTGTTTTATCACAACGGCTGCTATAAGCAGGATATAAATTTAAAGTAAGTAAACAAAGTGTAAGTTGATCGCTATTGAAACAATAGAGCCATTCTACGATTAAGTCGTATATTTTCTTAATGTTTAAACCTTTGGTTCGTGCAATTACAAATTGTTTTATCAAAAGTGTTGACCGTGTGGTCGTATTTTAAAGTGCAGCTGTGCTTTAACCTTTATCGATTTTTGTTGTTTACCTTTTATCATGAGTATTTGTTGCGTACTGTAGTACAAACTTTTATAGTTTAAAATTATTTATATTGCCTATTATAGATACTTCTATAATTATAGTCGCTAAATTTTAGGTTAGTTTTCTACGTTATATTTAGTGATAGAAATTTACCTTGGGTCACGGGGTTATTTATTGATTTATGGTGTTTTAGTGATAAACAAGTTTAATTAACATACTACTAAGTTGTCATTTTTCAGTAGTGTTTTTACCTGAGTACGATAGATTTTGTAACATAACTTCTGTTGCTCCCGTAAAGTTAGACCGCGAGGTGAGGTTACGTTCTATTATAATTTTGCGTGTTAGTTTCACAAGAATTGCAATAATCAAGTTCTAGTAAGCAAGTTCAACATTCATAGTGACATAGTGTTAGGAAATGTGTTTCCAGTGGTTAATTTAATGGGAGAATTGTTTTAGTTTCCCTTAACTGAGTGAGTAAATTGCTATAAATGTTTTGATTTTGTTTTTGCTGAACAAGTCATAGTTCTCCCAGGTCAAAATGAAATAGATGTTTAATAGTCTAAGTTGATGGGATAAATTCAGTATTTATAGTAGTAGGAAGTTAATTTCCGTTTGTTTATTGGTTGGGATTTGTCCTTATTTCCCTCTTTCTTTGTGAGCGGCTCACTATAAATATTTGACTTGTCTTGCATAAACTTTACTCAAAATTTAGTTATTTGTTGGCCTTCTGCCTAACTAAATTTACTGACTACCATTTTCTTGGGGAGACTGTATCGTGAACTTGTAATAAAATGTAAATTTTGGCCATCATTTGTGAATCAAGGCATTGAAAATTATCATTTGAACCTCAAACTTTGTAACGTAACCTTGGCACCGGTGTCTTTATTCAGAGCTAATTGGCCTAACTTTTGCTGGGGTTTTTTTTGATTATTGACCAACTAAGCTAGGTCGTCTTTTTTGGATAAGGGAATTGTTTATCACTAAATGTCGCCGGGATGCTAAAATAGTGTTAAGGATACTAACCTAACAATAATTTTGTAACTAATACTTTCTATAATTCAAAGCCACGAAGTTGGCATCTGTTGTTATTAATTGCTAACCCTCGAATTTTAGATCGTTTCGTGCGATTGGTTGTGATTAAATTGTTAAGTTTTAAATTTTTTGTGTTTCTCTGGTGTCTGCTGTATCGTACCTTTCCTTTTCCGTCTCTTCTTTAGAGACTGGCGCCCAAAATAACTCTTGTAATTTTGCCTTCAAAAAAACTGAAAATTGTTACACAAAAAAAAATATAAAAAATTTTTTGACAAAATTTTTTTCAAACTTTTACAAATTTTCTAAATTTTTTTACATCATTAAACACTCTTGGCCTTATTGGGACCGTTGCTTACGCTTACCCATGGCCCTAGGCCTCCTACAAAAACTGGCTAGCCGAGCCTAATTTGTTTTGGTAACAGGTTATTACCTTGGTGAGTTTATGCAATTTTAGTGTCCAAACAAATTAGTTTTGTGTCACCCAGGGAATATAAATTTGGCTAATAAATACTACAAATTAAATTGTAAGTGATGATGTCAGTTTGGGCTTATCCCATTTAATTTTATAGTAAAACTTCATAGTTAAGAACTCAACCATCTTAGAGTTTTGTGGATTTTTCCCGGGCAAAAAGACAAAAAGATCAATGTAGCCTTCGATGAGGGAGAACACGTTACAGTGGCGCCCAACGTGGGGCTTTCGTAAAATTTGGAGGCAAGAGTGTCCATTAAATTTACAAAATTCAAGAGTCTTTACCTTTCTATTTTCCTTGCTTTTCAAAATTTTTTAACTTGTTTAAAATTTTAGTGTATGTACCTTTTTTAGTTTCTTGTTACTAATTCGTGTTTTCCCTAGTGTAGGAATAAAATAGTAAGCAGTCATGGAGCCAAATTATCTGTCAGTAGAGGAGCTGAACTTCGAACTTTATATACGAGGGACGAATGTCGAGGGAAACTGTGACGTCAAGAGAGCTATTTTACGAGGACACCTACAGAGCGAAAAGTGTCAACTAACGTCTCATCCAAAGGTTCCGTTAGATAATGGGATGGAAAGAATCATCTGTATTGATAAGGTCAACACGCTGGAACGTATGGTAAACAGGTTTGCATTTGATAAACGTCATCCAGATTATAAAAGATTGAAAAGTAAACTTTTACATGTCAAAAATCGAGTAGATTATTTAATAGCTGAGTATCAGACAGAAGCTGATTTTAAAACTGAATTAACCACAAAGATTATGTTGCTTTTGGATTTGCTAGAGAATAAATCTGGTAATGTACCAGAAGTAAATTTAATTGAGTTTAACCAAGCAAATGATAACATTTTACCTTCCGCGGTAACTGTTAGTTCACCAGTAATAATTTCACAGGCCAATATGTCGAATCAAACCTCGACCAGTCACCAATTCTCCGTTACCAGCTCAAGTTTTGTCCCACAAACCACTATGCATTTCAGTAATTTAAATTCATACAGTAATCTAAATGTAAACAATTCGACTTCACAAAATAACCCAAATGTCAATAATTTAAATTCACAAAACAATTTAAATGTCCATAATTTTACCGTAACAAATAACCCAAATGGAAATATGTTAAACTCACTATATCATTCAAATGTCAGTACTGGCAATTCACAACGCGACTTAAATTCTAGTACTTTAAACACACAGTCAAATATAAATTTTTGCACTACAAGTTCTCCGTTTACAAATAATGTAGCCCCAGGGGCCTATCAAGTTTCAAGCTCTTTTCGTGTACCTGAAGTAAGTTCTACTAATGTGTATAATAATGTACCTATACCCAGTCACAACAATTTTCATGAAACTGTTCCTAGAACAAATTTCGGCCTGTATCAACAGTACTATAATGTCAATGACATCAATCAACCTAATGACAATTTTTCAACACTACCTCGTCATTCGACACAATTGTTTAACCATGGACCTCTTAGAGAGCCCATAGTTAGTTCAAGTACCACCAATCGTAATTTATATGTTCCTAGGCCAGAAAATACATTACCTTCCAGTGATACTAGGTACAGTGGGTTGCATACTGCACCTGGCGTAACGTATAACCACCCTAATCTTGATTACAGTAAAGCTTTCTTCAGACTTTCGCAAGCTAATAGGAGTTTATTAAAATTTGACGGTAGAAACCAAACTTTACATAGCTTTTTAGAGCGTGTGGAAGAATTTTCAATGTCCCACAAAATTAGTAAAAACGACTTATTAACTTTTGCTCATGAATTCTTTGAAGGAGATGCATTAATTTTGTTTAGGTCAGTTCGTTCAAATTGCCATACGTGGCAAGATTTAGAAAATCAATTAAAATCAGTATTTTTACCCTGTGATTTTGAGGGAGAATTGTGGGACGCGGTTAGAGACAGAAAACAAGGTGTATCGGAGAGAGTTTTAATTTTTATCGCAGTAATGGAAAATTTGTTTAGGAGATTTAGCCACCCTGTTCATGAAAGTACCCAGTTAAAAATCATCATAAAAAATTTAAGACCGTATTTTCAAGATCGTTTAGCCTTGCGTTATCCTTACAATATTTCAGAGCTAAAACATTTATGTAAAACAATAGAAGATGTTAAAATAAGCAACAGTAACTTTAAGGAGTCTAGTGGAAATTTTTCGAACCTTATAGGGCCTGATTTGTCTTTCTCTAAAACTAATACTCGTGGTATCACGCAGAAAGGTCATATTAGTGAAATATTAGAAGGTTTGCAAATGGCCGACACTAAAAGTTCCGAAGGTGTTGCGGACACTAGTAAACACCCTGTAAGCTCGCCTGAAAATCTGAACGTAACCATAGAGGCCGTAAAGTCTATAAAATGTTGGAATTGTGATATACAGGGTCACGCTTATAACAAGTGCCGTAAGAAAAGAACAATTTTCTGTTTCACTTGTGGACAGAAAGGTGTTATTAGAACTAAATGCTTAAAATGTAATTCAAAAAACGAGGTCACAACAGATCTAAGGCCGGGAGATGCTGTTTCGGACCCATTAAATCCGACCACACCTTAAATAATAATTTTAGTCCTAAAACGCGCATAAGTAAAAATTTTAATTATCATCGTCGTAGAACAAACTTAGCTTCCACCGATAAAAATTGTACCTATTATCGCGGTAAATCAAACTCAGTTTTATCTAATAAAAATTGTCATATGAGATCACCTGTAAAAAACTCGAAAAATAAAATATCTAATAATTTCTCCTCGCTAAATGAAAATATTGACAATAAATGGTCTGATTGGTTATTAGTAGTTAAAAATTTTTATAAACAGAAATTGATTTCTCCATTATTTGTTAGTAAGATATCAGATAATAGACCTTTTCTCACCATATCTGTCGATGGTATGAAGATGGATGCTCTTTTAGATACGGGGGCTAGTCAAACAGTTTTAGGAAAAAGGGGTCTTAATTTTATTTTGAACACAGAGTTAGAAATTGAATACAACCACTCACATTTCAATGTCTCTACGGCCGATGGGCAATCTCAAAAGGTTATCGGTACCGTATTTTTACCTATCACTTTGGAAAATAAAACCGAAATCATAAAAACTTTAGTGGTTCCCAGCATTAGAAATGATATTATCTTGGGGGTAGACTTTTGTAAAATATTTGGGCTAAATTTAGACTTTAACAATAAGTCCTTTGTTATGAGTGACCTTCCTTCTGACTTATCTTTTAACCACGAAAATTTTCTATGTTCTATCATGAGTGAGGCTGATTTAAGTGAGGCCCAAAGCAAAAGATTAGAGTCAATCATTACTAAATTCAAGGAAATAAGTTCCAACTCCACTACATTAGGTTGTACTACGCTCGTTGAACATGAAATCGTTTTAACAGAGCCGGCACCTTTTAAGCAAAGAAATTTCTCAATGTCACCATATATGCAAAAACACCTGAACGCAGAAATAGATAACATGTTAGAACTTGGGGTTATACAACCGTCTAAAAGTCCATATTCAAGTAATGTCATTTTAGTTAAAAAACCTTCTGGGGAATATCGTCTGTGTTTTGATGGTAGGAAACTTAACTCAATTACAAAAAAAGACTCATATCCTTTACCGAATTTAACTCAAACTCTAGACAAAGTTAGAGATGCTCATTTTTTAACGGCCATAGACCTTAAACATGCCTTTTGGCAAATAAAATTAGCACCAGACTCCTGCGAAAAAACGGGCTTTTCAGTAGTTGGTAAGGGGCACTTTGAATTTACTAGGATGCCTTTTGGCTTATGTAATTCCGCTCAGCAGTTACAAAGACTTATTGATAGGTTATTCGACCCTTCTCTAGAACAACATATTTTCACTTATCTTGATGATTTGATCGTAGTAAACAAAACTTTCGACGAACACCTCAAAACGCTTTTACGGGTTTTTGATAGTTTGAAGTCAGCCAATTTAACTGTAAATGTTGACAAGTGCAAATTTTGCAAATCCAGTTTATCTTTTCTAGGCTACGTAGTAGACAAAAATGGCCTTCATACGAACCCTGATAAAGTCAAGGCTATTATCGATTATCCCCGACCTAAAAACACAACTGAGGTTAAAAGGTTTCTAGGCATGGCGTCTTGGTACCGCCGTTTTATTAGTGGCTTTTCGGAATTAACCGCTCCTATAACCGAGTTGATAAAGGGTAGGCAAAAACGTCAAGGTATCCAGTGGTCTGACGTTGCGGAAAAATCCTTCCTTGAATTAAAACAGCGTTTGATTACTGCCCCGGTACTAGCAAGCCCGAATTTCGACGAGCTTTTTGTTTTACAATGCGATGCAAGCACTCACGCCGTCGCTTGTGTTTTGACACAAGGGGAGGGAGAGAACGAGAGAGTGGTGTCGTACGCCTCACGTACTCTAAGCAAGGCCGAGCGTAACTATACAATTACTGAACTCGAACTTTTGAGTTTGATGTTTGGCGTGTCAAAATATCGCTGTTATGTACAGGGTGTTAAGTTTAAGGTGATCACTGACCATTTCGCGTTGTTGTGGTTAACAAAGCTACAGAATCCTAGTGGCCGTTTGGCACGATGGGCAGTGCAGTTGTCCCAATATGACTTCGATATCGAACATCGTAGTGGTAAATTAAATGTAGTCCCGGATGCCTTAAGCAGAGCTGTTACCCACATTGACAGTATTCAGAGTAAACCCGACAAATGGTACGCTAAGATGTTAGTCAACGTAAATAAAAATCCTGAATTATACCCAGTGTGGCATTTAGAAAACGATAAGCTTTACAAATTTGTTAAGAACAAGTACAAGTTAAGAACAAATTTCAAGGAATGGAAGTTAGTGGTACCGAAAGGTGACCGGTTAAATATTTTGAAAGAATGTCACGATGACCCTCTGTCATCCCACTTCGGCTTTAATAAAACTTATCACCGTGTGTCCAATTGTTACTATTGGCCAGGTATGAAGGCTGATGTTAAGAAGTACGTATATAGGTGTGAAATCTGTCATGCACAAAAAGTATCACAACTGGGCCGAATTGGACTCATGGGGTCTCCTAAAAATATAAGTCAACCATTTCAACTACTTTCATGTGATATATCGGGGCCTTACCCCAAGTCTAAGTTAAACAATTGTTACTTGTTAGTCGTAGTCGACTGGTTCACTAAATTTACTTTCATACATAGAATGAAACGAGCTACAGCTAAAGAAATTTGTAACTTTATCGAAAATCAAGTTTTCTTAACTTTCGGTGTACCTCAAATTATGGTCCAGGACAACGGGTCCCAATTTACGTCAAAGGAGTTTAAGAGTTTGTTAACCAAATATTCGATCTCGCATGCGTGGTATAACGCCAAATATCACCCACAATGTAACAATGTAGAACGAGCCAATAGGGTCATAGGTACTGCGATTAGATCTTACTTGAGAGAAAATAATCATCGAGACTGGGACAAACTGATACCTCAAATTGCAAATGCGATCAATACTTGTGTTCATGAAGCTACGGGTTACTCCCCAGCTGTCCTGACATTTGGGAGAGAACTCCCTAAATCTGGAAAATATTACGGTGAAATAACTTCGAAAATAAATGCTCCGGTTCAATTTGAAAATAGAAATAAATTAGCTTCTGAGCTGCAAAAGTTACAAGAATTATACAAAGATGTCGCCAACAATATTTCTAAATCTTATCAAAAGAATAAGAAACATTATGACCTCAGAAAAAGAAATATTGAATTTGATGTTGGAGACACGGTGTATAAAAGAAATTACGTGTTATCGGATGCCGCAAGTTATTTTTCAGCAAAACTTGCTCCTAAATTTGTCAAATGTACTGTTGTAAAAAAGATTTCCCCTATTATCTACGAGCTGGTAGATGAACATAAAAAGGAATTAGGTAGATATCATATTAAAGACCTTAAGCAAGCTCCTGACGATGATCCCCAACGTATATAGGGTTTTCTTAGTTTGTCCTTACCTGAAGGTAAATAAATATGACTAGCTTAGTAATAAGAACTGTAAATTTGTCTCCCTGATTATCCACGAGTATATTGTCCTTGTTCCCTTTATAATATTTTGTAAATTTTAAATTGTAATTTAAATCTGTTGTATATCGCTATTTTGTATATTTTATGCCTAGTAGTGTTAGCCATGATTTAGGTTAGTATTAAGCTTTCGTGTATTTTGTAACATTTCTGTTAGAAATGTCTAAATTTTGGCATAAGTTGTTGAATACTGAGTGTCGGCAACTCTGGTTTGGAGTAAGCTTACGCTTTAAAATTTGTTGGAAGGGGGTATTTGTAATGACCTCTAGCGGCCATTACAGCCATAATTAACTTATTAGCATCAATAGTATGAAGCAAGTCGCAGGGACCTCTAATATTAAGAACGTTGATCAAGTTAACTTCTTTTCAACCGCGCAGATATTAGTGCGTTTCCCGTCTAGTGAGGCATTACCGTCGTATTCGAGCGACCGTCGCAGGTATGGATTTAAAATCCAGCCTCTTTTGTTTCAAGTGCGTCTAACGAGCACATGTTTTGGCAAACGCTCTGCCTAATTAAAGTTGCAATCGCTTAAATGGATTAACTAAGTAAGTTAATTGTTGATTAATTATGATATTAGTTAAATCCTAACCAGGGTATTTTATTTTAGATACTGATTGAATTCTATTTTCGATTTCCGATTCCTAATGCATAATTCAAAATTTTAATTAACGTCAATGTAATGCACATGGTACCACCATTTTAAAAAACTACGTATTAAATCGTAAATCACAACGGACATAATCCCTGCGGAATAGATGGTTATGGAAGGCTTTATATAGGAATTAAACTAAACTGGGACGGTTCCGACGTCATAACAGGAACACATTTACATATCTTGGAAGAAATAAATTTTCATAATTTTTTTGTCTGGAAGCCATGCTTGGTGACGCAGTGACGCCGACGTAGGGCAAGTAGCGAGATCAAGTTAGCTGGGGAATTTAGTTTCATGCCGGAATTGGTAACCCATGTGATGTGCTATCTTCGTCTTCCTTAACCTACGAAGAAGTGTCAATTTTTTCGCTGACGTCCAGGGGACATCACGTTCTTATTAGGAGGATCCCTCGATATAAGACAACATCAACGTCTTATTTCTAAGATAAGTCTAGTTTTTTTATTTGCCATTTACCACCCTTCTAACAAAGTTTACAGTTGTTTTATCACAACGGCTGCTATAAGCAGGATATAAATTTAAAGTAAGTAAACAAAGTGTAAGTTGATCGCTATTGAAACAATAGAGCCATTCTACGATTAAGTCGTATATTTTCTTAATGTTTAAACCTTTGGTTCGTGCAATTACAAATTGTTTTATCAAAAGTGTTGACCGTGTGGTCGTATTTTAAAGTGCAGCTGTGCTTTAACCTTTATCGATTTTTGTTGTTTACCTTTTATCATGAGTATTTGTTGCGTACTGTAGTACAAACTTTTATAGTTTAAAATTATTTATATTGCCTATTATAGATACTTCTATAATTATAGTCGCTAAATTTTAGGTTAGTTTTCTACGTTATATTTAGTGATAGAAATTTACCTTGGGTCACGGGGTTATTTATTGATTTATGGTGTTTTAGTGATAAACAAGTTTAATTAACATACTACTAAGTTGTCATTTTTCAGTAGTGTTTTTACCTGAGTACGATAGATTTTGTAACATAACTTCTGTTGCTCCCGTAAAGTTAGACCGCGAGGTGAGGTTACGTTCTATTATAATTTTGCGTGTTAGTTTCACAAGAATTGCAATAATCAAGTTCTAGTAAGCAAGTTCAACATTCATAGTGACATAGTGTTAGGAAATGTGTTTCCAGTGGTTAATTTAATGGGAGAATTGTTTTAGTTTCCCTTAACTGAGTGAGTAAATTGCTATAAATGTTTTGATTTTGTTTTTGCTGAACAAGTCATAGTTCTCCCAGGTCAAAATGAAATAGATGTTTAATAGTCTAAGTTGATGGGATAAATTCAGTATTTATAGTAGTAGGAAGTTAATTTCCGTTTGTTTATTGGTTGGGATTTGTCCTTATTTCCCTCTTTCTTTGTGAGCGGCTCACTATAAATATTTGACTTGTCTTGCATAAACTTTACTCAAAATTTAGTTATTTGTTGGCCTTCTGCCTAACTAAATTTACTGACTACCATTTTCTTGGGGAGACTGTATCGTGAACTTGTAATAAAATGTAAATTTTGGCCATCATTTGTGAATCAAGGCATTGAAAATTATCATTTGAACCTCAAACTTTGTAACGTAACCTTGGCACCGGTGTCTTTATTCAGAGCTAATTGGCCTAACTTTTGCTGGGGTTTTTTTTGATTATTGACCAACTAAGCTAGGTCGTCTTTTTTGGATAAGGGAATTGTTTATCACTAAATGTCGCCGGGATGCTAAAATAGTGTTAAGGATACTAACCTAACAATAATTTTGTAACTAATACTTTCTATAATTCAAAGCCACGAAGTTGGCATCTGTTGTTATTAATTGCTAACCCTCGAATTTTAGATCGTTTCGTGCGATTGGTTGTGATTAAATTGTTAAGTTTTAAATTTTTTGTGTTTCTCTGGTGTCTGCTGTATCGTACCTTTCCTTTTCCGTCTCTTCTTTAGAGACTGGCGCCCAAAATAACTCTTGTAATTTTGCCTTCAAAAAAACTGAAAATTGTTACACAAAAAAAAATATAAAAAATTTTTTGACAAAATTTTTTTCAAACTTTTACAAATTTTCTAAATTTTTTTACATCATTAAACACTCTTGGCCTTATTGGGACCGTTGCTTACGCTTACCCATGGCCCTAGGCCTCCTACAAAAACTGGCTAGCCGAGCCTAATTTGTTTTGGTAACAGGTTATTACCTTGGTGAGTTTATGCAATTTTAGTGTCCAAACAAATTAGTTTTGTGTCACCCAGGGAATATAAATTTGGCTAATAAATACTACAAATTAAATTGTAAGTGATGATGTCAGTTTGGGCTTATCCCATTTAATTTTATAGTAAAACTTCATAGTTAAGAACTCAACCATCTTAGAGTTTTGTGGATTTTTCCCGGGCAAAAAGACAAAAAGATCAATGTAGCCTTCGATGAGGGAGAACACGTTACAATAATTTCGTTTATTTCTTCTTTGTTTCTTAAATATATTCTTTCTTGGGTACATCTTACTAATTTTGGGCATTTGTTGTTAAAATATTGATTATATATTCGATAAAAGTCTTCGTACATTTTGTCGTTATCAAAATATATATAGAAGGTAGTTTCTTCAACTGTATGATCTCTCAATAGTTCAAGAATTTGATCGTCGTTGTCTTCCTTCGTGATTTCTGCATATAAAATAGTTTTTTCTTCAAGCGTATTAAAATGTTTAAATTATGTCACCAAAAACAGAAGTAGAAGTAGGACATTGTTTTACTAGTAAGAAAATGTTAGTACCGAACGCCACCGTAGTGGACATTATTTTACTAGTAACATAATGTTAGTTCCGAAAGCCACCGGTGGCGCGCTATCCACTAGCCACTTGTCATATTGTGTCAACATGTAAGACTGTAATTTGAATATTTGTACATTTATGATAAATAAATGAATTTTTGCATTTAATACGCTTGAAGAAAAAATAGTATATATTACACGGAGTAGAACGCCTTTTTTTGTGTTTCGCCCAGTTTCCTGGGCTCAACACAAAAAAAGAGTGCGTTCTACTCCTAGCAATATAATATACTATTTTTTTCTACATGTAAAGTTCTGTTTCTTTTGGGGTTCATTGAGACTGCTTTTATAAATATTTGTTTAGGTTTTGTGTTTATTACATCGTCTATGATTGGAATCGTGTTTCGTGGTTCATCGTCTTCGTTAGATCGAGCTGTAGAAATTTCAGGAATATCAATTTCATTTGTTTCATCATCTGTGTCTTTCGTATTTTCAGGAGGATTGAGTATTTCTTCGATTTCTTCTTGCGTAGGCGTTCTTAATTCTCCCTGTTTAGGTCTTGTATTATTCTGTCCAGTTCAGGATCATCTATGTTTGCTTACATCGATTCTGTGTCAATTGGGTGAATTTCAATTCTTGACAGCGCGTCCGCGTTCGTATTTAGCTTGCCTTTTTTATATTATATATCGAAATCATAGTCCTGTAGCTTTGTACGCCATCTGATGAATTTAGAGTTTTGTGGATCTTTTAATGAGAATAACCACCTTAGTGGTCTGTGGTCTGTATATATAGTGAAGCGTCTGCCGTACAGATAAGGCCTGAAATACTGGGTGGACCATACTAAACTCAAAAGTTCTTTCTCCACAACTGAATAATTTTTCTCTGATTCGTTCAGTGTTCTGGATGCGTAAGCAATAGGTTTATCACTTCCCACGATCCCCTATGACAAAATACATCCGATGGCATATTTCGACGCATCGGTTGTCAAAATAAAGGATTTGGAAAAATCCGGGTGTTGTAAGAGTGGGCTGTTGGTTAGAATGTTTTTACAAGTTTCAAAGGATTCTACAAACTCTCTTGTATGTTCTATTTTGGCTCCTTTCTTTAAACAGGCTGTTAATGGTCTTGTCAGTTTTGAGCGGTCTTTTATAAATTTCCTATAATATCCTATTAGTCCACGAAATGACTGAATTTCTTTTTTTGTATTTGGTATTGGGAACTTCTCAATTGCTTCAATTTTGTCTGGATTGGGTAATATACCTTCCGGTGTAACGATATGTCCAAGAAATTTTACTGTTTGTTTTAGAAATTCTGACTTATCAAGCTGTATTTTGAAATTAGTTTTTCTGAATCTATCAAATACTGAGCGTATACTTTGTAAACTAAACATTTACTCTGTAGGCCTGATAGTACGTGGTTCATTGTTCGTTGAAAGGTTGAGGGTGCATTTCGAAGTCCAAAGGCAACCTTAAAAATTCGTAATGACCGTCGTCTGTCGAGAATGCTGTTTTCTCAATATCTTTGGGATCCATTTCAATCTGATGGTATCCGCTTGCTAGATCTAATGTTGTAAAGTATTGACTGCGACCAAGTTTGTCCAGGACGTCCGTAATGTTTGGTATTGGAAATTTATCGGGTATGGTTTTCTCATTCAATTTTCGGTAGTCTATTACAATATGAAATTTCCTTTTCCCACTATTGTCCATTTTCTTCGGGACAATCCAAATAGGGGAGGACCATGGCGAAGTTGAATTAGTTATTACATTTTGTTCCAACATTGAGTCGATTTGCTTTTTGACCTCTGATTTATAGATGTGTGGGAATCTGTATGATTTCGTATAGATTGGTATGTTGTCCGTTGTTCGAATCTCGTGCTTAACTTGGTTTGTAAAGGTTAGTGGAATGTCCTCGCAGTAGAAAATGTCTCTATATTCGTAACAAAGTTTTCTTATGGCTTCGTACTCTTCTTGATTACAGTGTCTTAGATCAAGATTTTCCAAATTTTTCTTTTGTAGGTCGTCGTAGTTTATATCTGGATTGTTATAAATGAAAGTTCTTCATCAAAGTCCATAGGTTCGGTTGTAAAGTTATTTAATTGGTGGCTAGGCATACATGGAAGAGGTTCAGTTACTGTGAATGTTTTTTCTTCGTCAGTGTTGTTAATAAGCAATACTGTCGCTTCGTTATTTTTTGTACTTATAAGTCCTGCTGAAATTTCTATTTGATTCTCAAATACAATAGAATTTATTAGAGCTTCTCCATTTTTTTGTGATATTGGTATTTTAGCTACAATTTCTGTCTTAGGACTAGTTCTGTATTCGTAATTGTTTTCCATTTCGTTGGTCTCGTTAGTGCCTATTAGTCTTTTTCCTTCCAAAAATAATGGGATTTTTGCTGAGTCTGTTAGTAACCATTTTTAAAATCAAGGGTGGCTCCTATTCAGTGGCGGCTGGTGAAATTTCAATATTTTTTTTCTCGTCTATGGCGCATGGGACCCATACGAAATTTGGGAAGTAACATCTAGAGAAACACTTCTCTAAATGACTTCTAAAAAATTTTGAAAAAGCAGTTTGCGAAAAAATTTTTGAAAATTCGTTAGCCTCCCCTGGGTCTAGGAGCTCCTGTTTATTTTTATTTTTTTTTGTCATATGCATTTGACTTTTCATAAAAATACAACAACAGATTTTGGAGTTTATGAAAATATTTTCATTACTAACTGAAATACAATGAACTGAAATTTTGTAATTTAAAATTTAACAAATTACAATATTTCAATTCGTTGTATCTCAGTTAGTAATGAAAATATTTTCATAAACTCCAAAATCTGTTGATGTATTTTTATGAAAAGTCAAATGCAGATGACAAATAAAAATAAAAATAAACAGGAGCTCCTAGACCCAGGGGAGGCTAACGAATTTTCAAAAATTTTTTCGCAAACTGCTTTTTCAAAATTTTTTAGGGGTCATTAGAGAAGTGCTTCTCTAGATGTTATTTCCCAAATTTCGCATGGGTCCCATGCGCCATAGACGAGAAAAAAAATATTGAAATTTCACCAGCCGCCGCTGCTCCTATTTCTTGTAGTAGATCAAGACCAATAAGTCCATCATATGTTTGACTAAAGTTAAAGATGTAGTGTGTATACAACATTCCTGGTTTTTTAAAGATTTTTGATACTGGAATTTCTGCTGAATATCTATGTAAGGATATGCTGTGAGGTGTTTTTATTTGGAAAGGGTCTTCTTTAATTCGGTCTGGAAAAAATGTTTCGGCGACTTTTTCTGTAATCAATGTTTTTGTGGACCCTGTATTAATCATAAATTTGGCTTCGAGTTCTGGGATAATTATATATGGAAGATTTGTATTGGCTGCGACATTGATTTCTACTTGTTTTGTCTGGGTTACTTCTTCGCATTCGGCAGGTTCGTAATATTGGTTTCCGAGGCTGGTAAGGTAAAATTTTCGTCATCGTTATAACTTTGGTAATTTTCTGAATAGTATTCTTCGGGGTAATAGCTATTGTCAGCAATTTCTGAATCGTATGTCGGTTCTTCGTAATAGTCTGATTGATAGTCGTCCCTGTTGGAAGAGGTACTCGGTATCTCTTGCAAATGTAATTCTTGCGCTGTCCATTTCAGTGCATTAGACGGTTGAGAGAATTTTGATCTTCTTGTGTTTCCAGATGAGGTATCCATTGGTTTGTTAGGTAGGATTGTTGCGTTTTAGGTTGGAAATTGAAACGTGGTTGATTTTGGAAATGTGGGAAATTTTGCGTATTTTGGAAATTTTGAGTATTTTGCGGAGTGGAAAAATTTTGTCTTTGGAAGTATTGCTGCGGTGGAGCTTGGCGTTGGAAATTTTGAGGGTTTTGAAATGGTCTTTGTTGAAATGTTTGTTGGGGGTTTCTTGGCATTAAAAAATTCGGCATACGATAAGGGATGTTTGACGTAGGGCGGATTATTTGGGGATTCGGTTTTAGTGGGGGTGTTTGAGAGTAACTGGGGTTATATTTTGGGTTTGTCGGTGTCGTTTTTATTTGAGATTGATTTGTATTCTGATAAGTGTTCTTCGTTCTTCGTAACTTTTGTTGCCGGTTGTAGTTCATGTTTTCTTCTTCTACTACCATATTTATAGCTGCTTCTAGGCTCGTGGGTTGTTTACATCTTAATAGGTGACTTAGATGTGCGTTAAGTCCAGATAGGAAAGTCCGTAGTGCCATTTTTTTGTACAAATCTAATTTTTCTTTTCGTAGTTCTGCTGTTATATCTGCCATCTGCATTTTTGAATGTAACAGTCCACGTAGCGATATGGAAATTGGCTAGCGGTTTCGTTGTGATTTTGCGTTAACATCATAAGGTTATTTAACAGGGATTCTTCATTACTTTGAAGTGTCTAATAAAAATGTTTTTAATTCCGGGAAAGTGAGTATAGTTCTCGCGGCTAATACTTGAGCTGCTTTACCTACAGTTTTATTTCTAAAATACAGCATCAAAAATTTAATTCTTTGTGGATTATTATCCTGTACTAACATATCTAATACTTACTCGCACGTGTCTAAAAATATCGGTAATTTTGAGTTATCTCCATCGAATTGAGGTATGAGCTCTAAATAATCTCGAACGGTAACATAATTTCTAGCCATCGTGGTTGAATTTAAATTTTCTCGTCCTACTAAATTTGAGGTTCCGGTACTATTAGAGGTATTTGTTCCCGTATTTGTTAGTATATACTGGTTAGGACCAAATGTCCGTAAAGCAAGATTAGCTAAGGTTTCGTCGTCGGAGTCAGGCATTAATGATACTTACAAGAATATTAAGATGACAGAAAACATGAAGGCTCTGGTATATATAATCGATTACAATGTGATAACGAGGGTTTTCAAGAGAACTCAGAGAGCTCCCAGGCGATGCTCTATTACACTTTGATTGATTATATATTTTTTCGTGAGCTGGAGGGCGGTTATTGTCTCGTTAGTTTTAGTCGTTTTAGTCAGTTTCCCTAAATAGCGCAAGGCTATGTGCTTTTAAAGATGTTTTCTTTATAGGTGTTTTCTGGCTTGGGCCAATCTTTCCTATACACGATTTAGGGTCAGGTGTAGTCCTGGGAAAGAGAGTGCACGATCTTGGTTTCTTCAAGGGCTTATGTGAAATTACTTTCACAAGTGCAAAGCCTCACGGCGCTTCCGACGAGGGGATACTGAGCGTCTGGTGGTCGTGCTCACACGTACTGAGCTGGGGGTACTCAGATTGAGATGTACCAGTTTTATAGCTCAGGGTGTGGAAGGATATTTTAAGGATAGGTACAAAGGAATGGTATGGCTAGGTATGCAGAGTATATCTTCTTTGCTTGAATTCACTTGTTTCTTGATATTCTTAAAAATTATTTGTTTACCAACGGTATGGTAAGGGGTTGCAGGTTTTCTTTGGTTAGTCGATGGCACGACGAGTTTTCCGATATTATCTCGAAATTACTCCAAAGAAAATCCCTATGACTGCGTCAGCTATATTTTGTCGAGCGGTTTAGGTTTTTTTAAAAAAATGTAAATTTTTTATTTAAACAAACTTTTGACAATTAATAGCGAATGAGTTTATTGCGTTTAAATACAAAGGTATGTGTCTGAAGTACGACAATAACTAAACTTAATACTGTTAGTACATCTATTTATAAGCTTCTTTATCTGTGCAATTATGCACAATTGCATCTTCTTTTGTTTAATACGGCGTCTGGATATCATAACTCGCATCAAAAAGTGCATATAACTTTTGACGCACACGGAATTTTTGGGCGCAAAGATTTTTCTTGTATAATCAGGAGGTCGTAATAAATAAGAATCAACAATAAAATTTCAAGTGGAATGTTGTCGCTAAAAAAAATAAATCAAATCAATTCGACTGTACTGAGAGGAATAGTGGAGCGGAATGTAGGTTGAAATCGTTCAAAAAATTTTTTCGAAGTAGAAAGATATGGGACCTAGACCATCTGATAGAGAAATATATAACGTATTATATTCCCGGTTGACGACCTTTTCCCTTGGTCGAGACAAAATTTGTGAGCATTTAATTTCAGAAATCGCAATTTTTCTTATACCGCGCGCCTGCAAGTAAAAAAACATATTACTCGGAAACTACTGCACTTAGGTGAATGATTCTAGTTTTGATTGAAAGAGTTTATTCCATATAATAATTAATTATATATTAGAAAAGTGTCGTAATTCGACTTATAACACAATACGTGTTTTGCAATAATTGATAAAAATGCTAATGTATTGCTTTCACACAGGCATAACTTTTTATTTCACGATATCGATTTCAAATTTTTTTATATCAACCTCTTCCCTGATGCTTAAGGAACATTTTCTGTCATATAACATATTGTCGCGTTTCACAAATAAAGGCTATAGAGATATTTGAACACGGCCGTGACGGCCGTCAATTAGTGCATTGCGAGTGGGATAAAGATCGGCAGATACGTGAACTAGCGCGTCGAAAAAGGAGGGACTGACATAATACAATAATACTGATGGAGCATTATTATTATATTATTATGGTGCCAACCTGCTGTTATGAAATAAAACACAATTAAGAAAAGATAAATTTTAATTACCAATGAAATATTTTAAAATATTTAATCATTTTTTATATTTTTGTCCTGTTTACGTTCAATAATTTTTACCTCATTGATGTTTTTTATGTTACTTGCACTCTTTATATATTTACCCTTTTAATAAATTACTATTAACTTTTATAATTTAGATATTGTTTATAATTTATTATTTGTGGCATATTCATGATTTTTTGTGTTTGTTGGGTATTTTGCCACTGTAAAATATTTAAAAAATTTTGACGAAATAAACTTCTGAGCCAAAAGGATCACACAGAGGCTGGATTTTATACTTTTAGTAAATTAATCAATTAATTAAGGGCCACTTGGTGGTTTTCCACCTTTTCCACTTGTATATGACGAACCTCATCCGTATCTATGTATACTTATGACAAAAAAGGAAATAAAGCATTTGATTTGATTTTTTGATATGATATGATAGAATAATTAAACAAAAACGTTCAAAAATCAAGTTCTTCATTAATTGGTTCAATTTGAATCGTAACGTTACGGCATTCTTTGCACCTGCAGACCGATGCACGTTATAGATTTTTTAGACAACATGAATATTTTACCGAAATGCAATTTTTATCTCGGCAGGAAATATTTAACATATCTCTCATTTCGTCAGGCATTGATGCTTTTGTGGAGAGAACTCGTCGGATACCTTCTTCATGTGATTCTCATCCAAATTGAAAAATATCAAACTCCCCAATATTAAGTTTATGACTGCTGCTCCATATTTTGTTCTCTAATAAATGCCCGAAAATCGAAATATTAATTTCATATAAAATAAATAAAAATAAAATTAAACCAACCTGAGCACATGCTGCCTGAGAGCATCTTTTGTTGGAGGAAGTTCCGCTGACCATTTTAACGACTGTAATGTTATTAGTTTTCTGAGATCTTTTAAAAATATTGTCAGGGGCGAGCGTGGAGGCGACTTCAATGTGAATATCAGTCGATATTCCGTTGAAGCAACGTCGAGCGCGGTTAGTAATTGGATGGGTGACCCACCTATCTTGGGAAATACAGCGTTCTCGCCCCACCTTCTAGAAGCTTGTATATCAGTGTATACTCGAAAGTTACGTAATTTCAGACGAGGATTACGTAGTGGATATACCATCCTTCGGAGGGGATGTAAAGCAGGCGGTCCCTTGTCTATTAAATGTTAGGCAAGTAAAAGATCCCTACTCTTCTTAAGGGAAGAGGTTCGGCAAAATTTCCAGGTTGGGAGTAGCTCGTCTCCTGGCGTCGGTGATAGGCCCTGGTAGCGGAAATAGGCCGACGTTAAATAGTAAAAAAAAAAAAATATTGTCATTCACTTAGATGATACTGACATTCCCATTATAGTTTTGTATTATGTTGCAGCATTCTCTGAATTATTTCGAGATAAAAACATTTATATTCAAACGGGTCATTCCAATCAGACGACTAATAAACTAAGATATGTTGATATAACTTCTATATTATCGAATCTATCTGTTCTTGTTCGCCAGCTATACATTTATTACCTGGTTGTGATACAACCAGTGCATTTTTCAAAATTGGCAAAAAAATTCAAGGTTAGCTGGAAGATAAAGGAAGATGATGTTCTGCGAATGTTCAAAAATTTTGTTGCGAAATTGTATAAACACGACAATGTTGAGGTCTGGATGATCTCAGAAAATTAATAACATTACAGTCGTTAAAATGGCCGGTAGAACATATTCCAACAGAAGATGCTTTGAAGCAGCATGTGCTCAGGTTGGTTCAATTTTATTTTTCTTTTTTTTCTTTTAATATTAAATGAAGATTTCGATTTTCAGGTGTTTATTACAGAGCAAACTATGGTATAGCAGTCATAAACTTAATGTTGAGGAGTTTGATATTTTTCAGCTTGGATGGGAATCATATGAAGAAGGTATCCGAACACTTATCTCCACAAAAGCATCGTCAATACCTGACGAAATGAAATGTTACCATTCAAATGGAACCAATTAATGAAGAACTTGATTTTTGAGCATTTTTGTTTAATTTTTTTTATCATAAAAAATCAAATCAAGTCAAATCAAATCAAATGCTTTATTTCCTTTTTTACCATATACATAGATACGGATGAGGTTCGTCATGTACAAGTGGAAAAGGCGGAAAACCACCAAGTGGAGTCCTTAATTAGTTGATTAATTGACTAAAAGTAAATTATAAAAGTTAATAGTAATTTATTAAAAGAGTAAATATATAAGGAGTGCAAGTAACATAAAAAAACATCAAATTAGGTGAAAAATATTATTGGACGTCAACAGGACAAAAATATAAAAATGATTAAATATTTTAAAATATTTCAGTCATTGGTAATTAAAATGTATTTTTTTTAACTGTGTTTTATTTCATAACTGCAGGTTGGCACCATAATAATATAATAATAATGCTCCATCAGTATTATTGCATTATGTCAGTCCCTCCTTTTTCGACGCGTTAGTTCACGTATCTGTCGATCTTTATCCCACTAGCAATGCACTACTTGACGGCCGGCACGGCCGTGTTCAAATATCTCTATAGCCTTTATTTGTGAAACGCGACAATATGTTATATGACAGAAAATGTTCCTTAAACATCAGGGAATAGGTTGATATAAAAAAATTTGAAATCGATATCGTGAAATAAAAAGTTATGTCTGTGTGAAAGCAATACATTAGCATTTTTATCAATTATTGCAAAACACGTATTGTTTTTTAAAATGTCATAAGTCGAATTCCGACACTTTTCTAGTATAAAGTTATTATATGGAATAAACTCTTTCAATCAAAACTAGAATCATTCACCTAAGTGCAGTAGTTTCCGAGTAATATGTTTTTTTACTTACAGATTTCTGAAATTAAATGCTCACAAATTTTGTCTCGACCAAGGGAAAAGGTCGTCAACCGGGAATATAATACGTTATTTATTTCTCTATCAGATGGTCTAGATCCCATATATTTCTACCCCGAAAACATTTTCTCCTTAAATATGCGTGCTACGCTCGACATCCTGCTCCACTAGAAGAACCCTATTGTTTTTGAAGAAAATCAATCAGTAAATAAAAAAGTTAATAAATATTTAATTCAAAAAAGAAAAATTCTCTTAATTTTTGTCGCTTATACTTAAACAGAAATCTTGCGAAATGTTATCTCCATAATATATTTTTTTTTTGTTTATGCATTTTACTAATATATATTTCATAAAAATATATCTAATGAGTTGAAATATGTATGATTGTCGAAAGATTATCACAGACAATCAATTTTCGTAGCAATATGTGTTGGTGCAGTGGCTAAAGTTTTTGAAATCCGAAGATTGTGTGTTCGAATCCCACACAGGTTGGATATTTTTTTTTTCTTTTTTTTTCATATGATTTTTTTTCACAACAAATATGGTATAACATTATTTACAAGAAAACTGCGAAGAGTATCCTATAGAATGTGTAACAATTATTAAAAAGCTCAGTAAATTGGCGAAGAGTGCGTTTTTAGCTTGTTTAAATCCTGCAGTTGCCCTGGTTCTTGATTTATATCCACTAGTTACAAAAGAAGTAGAAATATTTTTTTTTGTTAACAGTGGATATAAACCAAGAACTAGGGACACTGCAGAATTTCAAACAGTATATCACCAACATCTGTTTGATTAATCCAAAATGGAAAAAGTGGTGTGAGATGCTTTATGACTTTTGCAGAGGTGTATAACTTTTGTTGACTGAATTTGTTGATTACTTACTGACTTTGTTAATGATAAAGTTGCTTCTTGTGCTTTTAATTTTTCTATGAAGTCGTTTGCAAATAAGGATACAGAATGGAACATAAGAGTATGGGAAGACCAAGTACCGTTATTGCCAGAAGGATATCATCAATGTCAAAAACTCCGCTCATTTTATCGACCTCCTGCAACAATATTCTATTTCGCAGAATGATATATTAGTCAGTTTCGAAATTGTATCATTATTTACGAATATCCCACTCTCTGAAGTCCTTAATATCCTCAAAACCAAACACAACATTTCTCCCAGTATCATATCCCTCCTAAAACATTGTTTGTCAAACACCTATTTTCTCTTCCAAAATAAATTCTATAAACAAATAAGTGGAGCCCCTATGGGATCACCTCTATCCCCCATTATAGCCAATATCTTCATGGACAACTTCGAAACTGAAGCCCTCAACACTTCCGACCTGAAACCTACCAAGGGCGGATCCAGGGGGGGGGGCAGTAGGGGCAATTGACCCCCCCCCCGAGTAAAGTATTTGTTACGTTTTCAAGGCGATAAATTTTTTTCCGCGTGAGGTGGGGGAATTTTTTTTTTTGTATTTTTCATTTGCACCCCTCATGAGGCGAAAAAATTTTTTCAGATTCCGAGGGGAGCGAAAAATTTTTTTTTTCTGATTTCTAAAATTTTTTGTAGATGTTAGTGCCCCCCCCAGGTAACCTTTCTGGATCCGCCCTTGAAACTTACGTGTTGGTTAAGATACGTTGATGACACCTTCGTTATCTGGCCGCATGGTAGGGATTCCTTAAATACTTTCTTGTCCCACTTAAACAACATCCATCCCAAAATACAGTTCACCATGGAAGTGGAGAATAATTCGTCCCTACCTTTCCTAGATGTCCTTATCACTAAATATAACACGCACCAATTCTCTTACTCTGTTTACCGAAAACCAACCCACACAAACCGTTACCTAAATGCAAACTCCCATCACCATCCCTCAGAAATAAATTCGGTCGTCAACACTCTTATAACAAGATCCCTTAGACTAACTAACAGCCACAACAGACAAACGAAATTGCACACATTAGAACACAAACTCGTACAAAACGGTTATGACAGAAACCATATAAGACGGACCATAAATAAAGCACAGTACCCACCCCAAACACAACATCCGGATACATCCCCACCTGAACAACACAAAGCCTTCCTACCTTACATCAAAGGTGTCACAGACCGAATCTCCAAAGCCCTAAAAACAAACAACATAAAAACAATATTCACAACACAACAGACTATTTCCAACCTTATTAAGTCCCCAAAAGACCAAGTCCCTAATGACTCCCATGGCGTTTACGAAATACCTTGCTCCGACTGTCCCCAAACTTACATTGGATAAACAAACAGACGCATTAACAACAGGGTATACGAACATCGCCTAGCAGTCAGAAATATTGACCCTACCTCATCCCTAGCACAACACCGTCTCCAGACTGGACATAACGTAGACTTTGACAACACAAAAACAATAGCACCCGTATATTCCCGAAAAACACGAACGATCCGCGAAGCAATTGAAATCGAGAAGCGTCCTAATTGTTTAAACAAAAGGGACGACAGTCTTCGATATATATATATATATATATATATATATATATATATATATATATATATATATATATATATATATATATATATATATATATATATATATATATATATATATATATATATATATATATATATATATATATATATATATATATATATATATATAGTGCAGTGCAGTGATGAGAATGTTGGTTGATAAGGTAGTTTTCGTGTCAGTGCGCTCACTCAAATTTACAGGAATCCAACTTTTTATATTTGTTGTTTGTTCATTTCGTGCACATTACCAACTCCGTTCACGTTCGGTACCATGTCAACTCAACTTGGCCGTATATTGTACATTATTGCGTCTGTGCATTGTTGCTAAACTGAAATCCAAACAGTGGAAACACCCATTCAATAATTATTAATGAGACTACGTAATAATTACTATTCAGACTAAATATCTTTCAAAATGCGAGAGTTACAAACCTTGCAATCAACTACTGAATCGATTTTTCCTGAAACAAGATCTGTAAAAACCACATCATGTACTTAATAATGATGACTTTTCATCACTCCTAAGTGGGAACAGTTTGCACATAATCAGAAAAAGGTTTAAATTATACTGAAGTCAAAGTAGGACTAAATATTTTGCAATGTAAGTTGTCTGGTCAGGGCAGTTTTTTTGTTTTAACGTGTTCAGGGGATCAACTTAAGTTCACAGTTCAGTTTTGCAGTTTCTGCGAGGTCAGCGCCGGCGTATTGTTAAGTGCTATGGGAAAGAACAAAAAGAAGGAAAATGTTCGTTATGAGCTGTACAATAAAAATACATAAACTATAATTCATACCAATTGTTATTATTATTTAAAAAAAAATTAAATACTACAAAATTATGCGTTTCTAAACAAATCACTGTTCTTTCAAAAATAATGGAAAATCAATGAAATTTTGGACCTTATTAAGTACAATCACCACTTAATATTTCAAATCAAAATGATCACTAAAACGGCTCAAGTATATAATTGTTGCTAAAACTTTGCACCCTTGTGAAATTCTGCCATCAAAACCAAGAAATGTGTAGATGGCTCAAATTGTAACTTTTTATAGATCACGAAGACATTTTTTTTTAATTTTAACCCCTTTTATTGCAGTTGTTTATAATTTTCGAAATTGTAGTTATAAACGAATTGAAATAACTCTCTGGTTTTTTTATGAAATCAAAAACGGTAAAGGGGTAATGAAAGTAGATTAAAAAGCCAACTTTAAAAAAACGATTAATGCTCTACTTCTTGCATTTGGAGGTGAGATATCTTAGTTTTTACGTTTAGGTCACTTATAAATGAACAAATCGATATTTCTTATTAAAATTTGGACTGTTAATTCTCATGCCACTGAAGTTTCGATCGATCAAGCTTGATCGAATCCGTGAAAAAATAAATTAATTGTAATTTGCAAAAAACCGTTTAAATGGACCTAATCCATGGTCGAACATGCTTCTTACAACTTCCTCTATACATTCCCTCTAGCTGGAACCACCCTCGGTAGCTGAGACAACCCCCAAACGAAAAAAATTTGTTAAACTCCAAATTTCATTTAGGGTAACCGAATTTTCGACTGAACATGTCTCTGACAACGTCCTCTATGCAACCCCCTTAGTCCCGTTCATCGCCGGGGTGCGGAACCCATATTTTTAGTCTTGCTACCAAACAAAAAAAAATTCGCCAAAGCCGAAATTCAATTTAGGGTAATCCAATTTTCGACAGAACGTGTCTCTGACAACGTCCTCTATCCAACCCCCTTAGTCCCATCCACCCCCGGGGTGCGGAACCCATATTTTTAGTCTTGCTACCAAACAAAAGAAAATTCGCCAAAGCCGAAATTCAATTTAGGGTAATCCAATTTTCGACAGAACGTGTCTCTGACAACGTCCTCTATGCAACCCCCTTAGTCCCATCCACCCCCGGGGTGCGGAACCCATGTTTTTAGTCTTGCTACCAAACAAAAAAAAATTCGCCAAAGCCGAAATTTAATTTAGGGTAATCCAATTTTCCACAGAACGTGTCTCTGACAACGTCCTCTATGCAACCCCCTAAGTCCCGTCCATCCCTGGGGTGCGGAACCCATATTTTTAGTCTTGCTACCAAACAAAAAAAAATCGCCAAAGCCAAAATTTAATTTAGGGTAACCCAATTTTTGGCCGAACGTGTCTCTGACAACGTCCTCTATACAACCCCCTTAGTCCCATCCACCCCCGGGGTGCGGAACCCATATTTTTAGTCTTGCTACCAAACAAAAAAAAATTCGCCAAAGCCGAAATTTAATTTAGGGTAACCCAATTTTCGACCGAACTTGTCTCTGACAACGTCCTCTATGCAACCCCCTTAGTCCCATCCACCCCCGAGGTGCGGAACCCATATTTTTAGTCTTGCTACCAAACAAAAAAAAAATTCGCCAAAGCCGAAATTCAATTTAGGGTAATCTAATTTTCGACAAAACGTGTCTCTGACAACGTCCTCTATGCAACCCCCTTAGTCCCATCCACCCCCGGGGTGCGGAACCCATATTTTTAGTCTTGCTACCAAACAAAAAAAAATTCGCCAAAGCCGAAATTTAATTTAGGGTAACCCAATTTTCGACCGAACTTGTCTCTGACAACGTCCTCTATGCAACCCCCTTAGTCCCGTCCATCCCCGGGGTGCGGAACCCACATTTTTAGTCTTGCTACCAAACAAAAAAAAATTCGCCAAAGCCGAAATTTAATTTAGGGTAACCCAATTTTTGACCAAACGTGTCTCTGACAACGTCCTCTATGCAACCCCCTTAGTCCCGTCCATCCCCGGGGTGCGGAACCCACATTTTTAGTCTTGCTACCAAACAAAAAAAAATTTCCCAAAGCCGAAATTTAATTTAGGGTAACCCAATTTTCGACCGAACTTGTCTCTGACAACGTCCTCTATGCAACCCCCTTAGTCCCGTCCATCCCCGGGGTGCGGAACCCATATTTTTAGTCTTGCCACCAAACAAAAAAAATTCGCCAAAGCCGAAATTTAATTTAGGGTAATCCAATTTTCGACAGAACGTGTCTCTGACAACGTGCTCTATCCAACCCCCTTAGTCCCATCCACCCCCGGGGTGCGGAACCCATATTTTTAGTTTTGCTACCAAACAAAAAAAAATTCGCCAAAGCCGAAATTCAATTTAGGGTAATCTAATTTTCGACAAAACGTGTCTCTGACAACGTCCTCTATGCAACCCCCTTAGTCCCATCCACCCCCGGGGTGCGGAACCCATATTTTTAGTCTTGCTACCAAACAAAAAAAAATTCGCCAAAACCGAAATTTAATTTAGGGTAACCCAATTTTCGACCGAACTTGTCTCTGACAACGTTCTCTATGCAACCCCCTTAGTCCCGTCCATCCCCGGGGTGCGGAACCCATATTTTTAGTCTTGCTACCAAACAAAAAAAATCGCCAAAGCCAAAATTTAATTTAGAGTAACCCAATTTTGGACCGAACGTGTCTCTGACAACATCCTCTATGCAACCCCCTTAGTCCCGTCCATCCCCGGGGTGCGGAACCCACATTTTTAGTCTTGCTACCAAACAAAAAAAAATTCGCCAAAGCCGAAATTTAATTTAGGGTAACCCAATTTTTGACCAAGCGTGTCTCTGACAACGTCCTCTATGCAACCCCCTTAGTCCCGTCCATCCCCGGGGTGCGGAACCCACATTTTTAGTCTTGCTACCAAACAAAAAAAAATTTGCCAAAGCCGAAATTTAATTTAGGGTAACCCAATTTTCGACCGAACTTGTCTCTGACAACGTCCTCTATGCAACCCCCTTAGTCCCGTCCATCACCGGGGTGCGGAACCCATATTTTTAGTCTTGCCACCAAACAAAAAAAATTCGCCAAAGCCGAAATTTAATTTAGGGTAATCCAATTTTCGACAGAACGTGTCTCTGACAACGTGCTCTATCCAACCCCCTTAGTCCCATCCACCCCCGGGGTGCGGAACCCATATTTTTAGTCTTGCTACCAAACAAAAAAAAATTCGCCAAAGCCGAAATTCAATTTAGGGTAATCCAATTTTTGACAGAACGTGTCTCTGACAACGTCCTCTATGCAACCCCCTTAGTCCCATCCACCCCCGGGGTGCGGAACCCATATTTTTAGTCTTGCTACCAAACAAAAAAAAATCGCCAAAGCCAAAATTTAATTTAGGGTAACCCAATTTTTGACCGAACGTGTCTCTGACAACGTCCTCTATGCAACCCCCTTAGTCCCATCCACCCCCGGGGTGCGGAACCCATATTTTTAGTCTTGCTACCAAACAAAAAAAAATTTTCCAAAGCCGAAATTCAATTTAGGGTAATCCAATTTTCGACAGAACGTGTCACTGACAACGTCCTCTATGCAACCCCCTTAGTCCCATCCACCCCCGGGGTGCGGAACCCATATTTTTAGTCTTGCTACCAAACAAAAAAAAATTCGCCAAAGCCGAAATTTAATTTAGGGTAATCCAATTTTCGACAGAACGTGTCTCTGACAACGTCATCTATGCAACCCCCTTAGTCCCGTCCATCCCCGGGGTGCGGAACCCATATTTTTAGTCTTGCTACCAAACAAAAAAAAAATCGCCAAAGCCAAAATTTAATTTAGGGTAACCCAATTTTCGACCGAACGTGTCTCTGACAACGTCCTCTATGCAACCCCCTTAGTCCCGTACATCCCCGGGGTGCGGAACCCATATTTTCAGTCTTGCTACCAAACAAAAAAAAATTCGCCAAAGCCGAAATTTAATTTAGGGTAACCCAATTTTCAACCGAACGTGTCTGTGACAACGTCCTCTATGCAATCCCCTTAGTCCCGTCCATCCCCGGGGTGCGGAACCCATATTTTTAATCTTGCTACCAAACAAAAAAAATTCGCCAAAGCCGAAATCTAATTTAGGGTAATCCAATTTTCGACAGAACGTGTCTCTGACAACGTCCTCTATGCAACCCCCTTAGTCACGTCCATCCCCGGGATGCGGAACAAATATTTTTAGTCTTGCCACCAAACAAAAAAAATTCACCAAAGCCGAAATTTAATTTAGGGTAATCCAATTTTCGACAGAACGTGTCTCTGACAACGTCCTCTATGCAACGCCCTTAGTCCCATCCACCCCCGGGGTGCGGAACCCATATTTTTAGTCTTGCTACCAAACAAAAAAAAATTCGCCAAAGCCGAAATTCAATTTAGGGTAATCCAATTTTCGACAGAACGTGTCTCTGACAACGTCCTCTATGCAAACCCCTTAGTCCCATCCACCCCCGGGGTGCGGAACCCATATTTTTAGTCTTGCTACCAAACAAAAAAAAAATCGCCAAAGCCGAAATTTAACTTAGATTAATCCAATTTTCGACTGAACGTATCTCTGACAACGTCCTCTATGCAACCTCCTTAGTCCCATCCACCCCCGTGGTGCGGACACATATTTTCAGTGTTGCTACCAAACAAACAAAAGTTCGCCAAAGCCGAAATTTAATTTAGGGTAATGGTAATCAAATTTTCGACAGAACATGTCGCTGACAACGTCCTCTATGCAACCCCCTTAGTCCCATCCATCCCCGGGGTGCGGAACCCAAATTTTTAGTCTTGCTACCAAACAAAAAAAAATCGCCAGTCGAAATTTTGTTTAGGGTAAGCCATTTTCGACCGAACGTGTCTTTTATAAAAAAAAAATTATAAAATTTTAATTTTCATCTCAAATTTTATTAAAAAATTTCAAATTTTATATAATTTAATAAACTGTTGATAAAAATTGAAATTACAAAGGTACTTATAAACATTATTAATCATTGCATGTTATGCATTTTTGTGTATATCAATTATTTGCGTGTAATAAGAATAGAGCTACTTTTTAGCCGTACTGTACGAACGAATTATTTCATTTTTTAAATGACGTTGACAAATATCGTACGTTTATCAATACGTACGTTTATCAATAAATTTCTCGTCATCAAGGACGAAAAATTCGTGGCACTATACAACTAGGTATTTATACTTTAATGATTATTAAACATGTTTACTTACGAAACTCCGTTGAAAATGATGTGGAAACACAAGTTTTTGAAAGATTTTCACGAGCGAAAGAAAGTCAGTCACAAGCAGTTGCTGTTTAATAGAGACCACGGCTGGACAAAATGTGTTACCCTGTGGGGGTTTGGCAACTAAAAGCTGCGACCAGTTGTATTTAATAGCTTATAATTATTAATTGTATTTATGTGTAAAGTTGGCCAAGAATTAGCCTGAGAAAAAGGGCGTTAATCAAAATTTTTGAGATATTGTACACTGAACAATTGTTACAGGTAAAGCATGATACTATGAAACATAAGATACGCTCGGTACGAGTACCAGCTTTTGACCTGCTGTGCACATAGCGTCACCCTCTATAGTCAACTTCAAATCGAGCCCGCCCGCGCCCGCGACAGTCGTGTGTCCAATATCTACCTAAAAATACATCGAAAACCGTAATATAAGACCTAGAAAGCTGACTGCAGGCAATTTTTAATATCATAGAATTCTATGACTGCTTTTGTCAGCACTTTTCATTTTGTATAAGGCCGTTATGGGTTTAAATGCTTGTAAAAACACCTCCAAAATTCATGCAAGCACGTATGATATTTTGCACCGTTGATTTTTCAACGTGTAAGCTATTTATTTTATTTTTTTTTTAATATTAAATTTTAATTCATTTAATTAAACACAATAAATAGTAGTAGTAAATAATATACTACTTTAGTTTGATTATCTAACGTTATTCTAACGTTATTCAGGAAAATAGACAAACAGTCAAGAATGAAAAATATTTATTCTGTTATTATTTCTAGATAAATTGCCGGATTCTTTAATGTTATTATTATGAAAAACATTTTGCATCTGCAAAATAGCGTTTTCGCAGTATGACTTAATTCAATAGCACGGGACATATCAATGTGTTCTCTCATGGTAATTATTACAAATATTTAACAAGCTAAAAATGTACTCTTCGCCTGTTCACTGAACTTTTTATATAATTGTTACACATTCTATAGGATACTCTTCGCAGTTGTTTGTAAATAATGTTAGGTTTAGAAATTTTTAGTTTTATAGTACGAACTTAGTTGGTAAAAGACTCAGTGTAAAATAAAGTAAAAATAAAAAAAAATTGTACCATACCCTATTTGGGTTTCGAACCCGGGACCATTTGATTCCGAGTCAAAAGCGTAAGAACTACTCCACCACTTAACACGTAAAAAAACGTAAATTTTTACATTATAAGAGACGAGCTAAGTTTATATTTCCACGGTTGTATATTACATTATAAAATGTATATTTGTAAAATATAAAAATATTTAAATATTAAAATGAAATATTATTTCACCAGATTTCTATTCAATTACAAAAACATAAAAAACAAAAAAAATTTTTTTTGAAATTTAACTCATAACATTTTTATTTACTGATCGATTTTGTTCAAAAACAATAGGGTTCTTCCTCTAGACAACACTAACTTACTGTCCAAATTTCAGTACAATCGGATTTTTCTTTCTTGAGTTATCGTGCTTACAAGAAACGTGACGGACGGACATTTTGAAAGTTGTTCAGAATTCGTTCACTAACACAATGATATGAAAATTTTTTCTCTACGAGCGATATTTACGATTTTAGAAATGTGCCGATCAAATACAATATACTCTTCGTTTTTGCGAAGAGTATAATAACCCTCCATTGATTTGCTGAAAAATCTCAAGAAAATCTGAATTCGATTTCATTAAACAACACTAACGTACATTTACTGTATCGTTCGCGAGGGCGTTCCGTATACTTAATTGCAATTTTCTCGAAAACTGTTAATCCTAGAAAAAAAATTTTCAAATAAAAAAGTTAGCTCCATCCTTTATCTTCCTATGCCCTTGATATACTTGATATCTATTTCGAAAGAAAAAAAGTTTCTCGTTTGTTGTATTCCCACCTGTAAATTTTCACAGTTTATCGACATAGCCTTAGAAAAGGAATCATATTTTCTACACTTATTAAAACTTGACCTCATATTAACACATTTTGTTAACAAATATAGATTCATCACATGGTAAAAATTTGAGATTAATTCGTTGTCCCGTTTTTTAGTTAGAGCGAGTTAATAGAGAAAATAATTGTATCTATTATTTTACAATTTTCTCACATTTTTTTGCTCTATCTTTTGTCTCGAACAACCAAAAGAGTCGTAATTTTTTATTTTATCGAAGGATAAGCTTCTAAACACTTCGGTTAAGGTAATTTTAGTTTACATCTAAACTAAAAATTGACCGCTGAATTAGTTGACTTTTACGTGACGCAACAGCGGGAACTGCAGTAAGGGGAGGTATGCGTGAGAGCGTATCTCTATTTCTTAGTATCATGCAGGTAAAGTAAATATTTTGGTACGAGGATTATTGAAAAGTCTTGCTCTAAAAAATATATATTTAATAAAAGGAAAAACATTGACGCTTATGGAGTTTTAAAACTTTGAACGTCCGCATCTCGCTTCGAGAACCTTAAAGGATTGTAATTTTCCGTTGTATTTTAGCGTTCAACGACCGATATTTCAAAAACGAGCATTTACATCGAAAAATACATCTCTTACAATATTGTAGTGTAAAGTTTCCCGCTTACAATATACTTTTAGAATGTATGGACATAACATAACGTAGGGAAATTAATAAATAATGTAAAACAATCCACAGATCTAACATGCTGCAGCCGACCGTCGCGCGTCGATCTCCCTCCCTTGCGTTGCACGTCCCGCGAATGTCAGTTTTCTATATTCTGTGAAAACGGATTGTAACTTACAACTAAGTACTGTGACTTGCATTTTATTGTCTTTTTTTTGTTATTGTTTTTTATTTAACAATAAGATTACTGAAATACTACTGAAATATTACTGAAATACCAAGAAAACAGATGTACCTGTTCGAATGTTCACTTGAACGAATTTCATATGATAAAATTACATAAAAACAATATTTTTAAGAAAAAGTTTTTTGAAAAAACTGCACTAAAAAGTAAAAATATATTTTTTAAAATTCATACACCTGGAAACCAAAAGCTTTGCGGATGGTCATATGGCACTATTGCATAGCTACTTTGCCCAATTGACCGCCCCCAAAGCTTTTGATTTCCAGATGCATGAATTTTCAAAAATTATTTTTACTTTTTAGTGAAGTTTTTTCAAACAAAAGCTTTTTCTTAAAAACATTTATTTTATATAATTTTATTTTTTACTTTTTAGTCTACTCATATTACAGACAGAGAGACAAAATCTTTTCGTTTGATATAAATGGCAAGGGAGCCGTGAAGAAAAAGTTAATTTGCCATCCTAGGGTGTCCGCCATATTGGATTTATAATTTCGTTACATAGTTTATCGTATTTTACTCGTCAAACCTTCATTTGATATTCATATCAAGGGGGTTGTGAAGAAACAGGGGATCCGCCATCTTGGGACGTCCGCCATATTGGATTTAGACCGATAATGGCTATACTATGTTGCATTGTCACCAGACTTATACACGTGTGCCAAATTTTAAAGCTCTAGCTTAGTTAGAAATAGCCGAAATTTTGATTGCAAGATTTGACCTAAACAAACTAACATACATACAAACATTGCAAGCTAAATAAAAGCTTTTAAAAAAGAAAAATGAATGGACTTAGGCACACAATTTATCTGGTAATATTTCCCGGCAACGATAGTATAGTATCGTTAACAGCAAATATTACCAGAAAAATGGTACGCCTAAGTGGATTTGTAGTTTTTATTAATTGTTCCTTTTCATATGAAAAGTGAGTGAACGTTCGAAACTTCAGGTATATAGAAAACAGACAGGTGTTACAAGGAATTACAAAAAGTACGTACGTACTTACTACACTTTCTAGTTATATTATTCTGACGATACAAATTGTAAAAATCTTAAAAAAATATGTGAATGAAACGGAACAAATTAACAATATTATGAGGTAAAGCAAACAACATGCTTATATCTACAGTGTGTCCACGGATGGTTACCGTCTGCCAGTCGATAATCGAATCGACCATATAAGTACAACATTTTTTTCTCTCTGGAACTTTTTGGCATGGTGGGGGGATAGGGAGGGGGGGACATTTATTTTTAAATCGAATGATCATCGATATCTGTCCGCATAGGTAGTCAGCATATGTACTTCACATACCCCAATTACGTTGGCAGTCGAAACTTCCGGTCGGCGCGCGCGTTAACCGGAAATAGAAACTATTTTTTTTTCTATTTGTGGTTAACGCGCGCGCCGATCGGACGTTTCATCTGCCAGCGTAATTGGGGTATGTGAAGTACATATACTAACTACCTATGCGGACAGATATTGATAATCATTCAATTAAAAAATACATGCCCCCTCCATACCAAAAAGTTCCAGAGAGAAAATAATTTTGTACTTATATGGTCTCTTCGATTACCCACTGGCAGGCGGTAACCATTCATCGTCGAATTTGCACGCTATTTCCTAGACTAAAAGGAATATATACGAAAATTGGTAGTAGCCACTTAAAATACTAATAGCCTATTTATTAGAGAATATTATTTAGGTATTATGCAAATCACAACTTACACACTTTTTTATTTATTATGAAAATACCTACTTTCTGTATATTGTTGCCCTAATCTGGGCACGCTAATATACTAGTTAGGTAAATACTTTAAAACACTTATTATTGGAGAACCAATCAAAACAACTACTCTCCTAGCTAATACTGACGAAGTATTGAATTACATGATAGGATTCTTAGCATTTTAAAGAAAAAAATATTGAAAATACTTAAATCATTTATTTACATTTAGTCATTCACCCTTTTTTTTATTTAATATGAAATTATCTACTTTCTGTATATTGGTACCTTAACCGGTCACGCTAATATACTACTTAGAAAAACATTTAAAACACTCATTATTGGAAAACCAATCAAAACAACTACTCTTCTAGCTAATACTGACGAAGTATTGAATTACATGATAGGATTCCTGGCATTTTAACGCAAAAAAAAAAAATATATTGAAAACACTTAAATTATTTATTGAAATTCAGTCATTCACAACAATTATTATTGAACCTTACATTCTATTTCAACTCTAGAAAAGTTGTACAAGTTTTTTCGAACTCGTTAGTTCTCATCAGTAGAGTATAGAAACATTCATTCATTATTTACAAGCCTATTCTTGATTTATTTTTTGCAATTAATTATTTTTTATTTATTTGCTTTTATTTTTATTTATTAGAGAATATTATTTAGGTATTATGCAAATCACAACTTACACACTTTTTTATTTATTATGAAAATACCTACTTTCTGTATATTGTTGCCCTAATCTGGGCACGCTAATATACTAGTTAGGTAAATACTTTAAAACACTTATTATTGGAGAACCAATCAAAACAACTACTCTCCTAGCTAATACTGACGAAGTATTGAATTACATGATAGGATTCTTAGCATTTTAAAGAAAAAAATATTGAAAATACTTAAATCATTTATTTACATTTAGTCATTCACCCTTTTTTTTATTTAATATGAAATTATCTACTTTCTGTATATTGGTACCTTAACCGGTCACGCTAATATACTACTTAGAAAAACATTTAAAACACTCATTATTGGAAAAAACCAATCAAAACAACTACTCTTCTAGCTAATACTGACGAAGTATTGAATTACATGATAGGATTCCTGGCATTTTAACGCAAAAAAAAAAAAAAAATATATTGAAAACACTTAAATTATTTATTGAAATTCAGTCATTCACAACAATTATTATTGAACCTTACATTCTATTTCAACTCTAGAAAAGTTGTACAAGTTTTTTCGAACTCGTTAGTTCTCATCAGTAGAGTATAGAAACATTCATTCATTATTTACAAGCCTATTCTTGATTTATTTTTTGCAATTAATTATTTTTTATTTATTTGCTTTTATTTTTATTTATTAGAGAATATTATTTAGGTATTATGCAAATCACAACTTACACACTTTTTTATTTATTATGAAAATACCTACTTTCTGTATATTGTTGCCCTAATCTGGGCACGCTAATATACTAGTTAGGTAAATACTTTAAAACACTTATTATTGGAGAACCAATCAAAACAACTACTCTCCTAGCTAATACTGACGAAGTATTGAATTACATGATAGGATTCTTAGCATTTTAAAGAAAAAAATATTGAAAATACTTAAATCATTTATTTACATTTAGTCATTCACCCTTTTTTTTATTTAATATGAAATTATCTACTTTCTGTATATTGGTACCTTAACCGGTCACGCTAATATACTACTTAGAAAAACATTTAAAACACTCATTATTGGAAAACCAATCAAAACAACTACTCTTCTAGCTAATACTGACGAAGTATTGAATTACATGATAGGATTCCTGGCATTTTAACGCAAAAAAAAAAAAAATATATTGAAAACACTTAAATTATTTATTGAAATTCAGTCATTCACAACAATTATTATTGAACCTTACATTCTATTTCAACTCTAGAAAAGTTGTACAAGTTTTTTCGAACTCGTTAGTTCTCATCAGTAGAGTATAGAAACATTCATTCATTATTTACAAGCCTATTCTTGATTTATTTTTTGCAATTAATTATTTTTTATTTATTTGCTTTTATTTTTATTTATTAGAGAATATTATTTAGGTATTATGCAAATCACAACTTACACACTTTTTTATTTATTATGAAAATACCTACTTTCTGTATATTGTTGCCCTAATCTGGGCACGCTAATATACTAGTTAGGTAAATACTTTAAAACACTTATTATTGGAGAACCAATCAAAACAACTACTCTCCTAGCTAATACTGACGAAGTATTGAATTACATGATAGGATTCTTAGCATTTTAAAGAAAAAAATATTGAAAATACTTAAATCATTTATTTACATTTAGTCATTCACCCTTTTTTTATTTAATATGAAATTATCTACTTTCTGTATATTGGTACCTTAACCGGTCACGCTAATATACTACTTAGAAAAACATTTAAAACACTCATTATTGGAAAACCAATCAAAACAACTACTCTTCTAGCTAATACTGACGAAGTATTGAATTACATGATAGGATTCCTGGCATTTTAACGCAAAAAAAAAATATATTGAAAACACTTAAATTATTTATTGAAATTCAGTCATTCACAACAATTATTATTGAACCTTACATTCTATTTCAACTCTAGAAAAGTTGTACAAGTTTTTTCGAACTCGTTAGTTCTCATCAGTAGAGTATAGAAACATTCATTCATTATTTACAAGCCTATTCTTGATTTATTTTTTGCAATTAATTATTTTTTATTTATTTGCTTTTATTTTTATTTATTAGAGAATATTATTTAGGTATTATGCAAATCACAACTTACACACTTTTTTATTTATTATGAAAATACCTACTTTCTGTATATTGTTGCCCTAATCTGGGCACGCTAATATACTAGTTAGGTAAATACTTTAAAACACTTATTATTGGAGAACCAATCAAAACAACTACTCTCCTAGCTAATACTGACGAAGTATTGAATTACATGATAGGATTCTTAGCATTTTAAAGAAAAAAAATATTGAAAATACTTAAATCATTTATTTACATTTAGTCATTCACCCTTTTTTTTATTTAATATGAAATTATCTACTTTCTGTATATTGGTACCTTAACCGGTCACGCTAATATACTACTTAGAAAAACATTTAAAACACTCATTATTGGAAAACCAATCAAAACAACTACTCTTCTAGCTAATACTGACGAAGTATTGAATTACATGATAGGATTCCTGGCATTTTAACGCAAAAAAAAAAAAATATATTGAAAACACTTAAATTATTTATTGAAATTCAGTCATTCACAACAATTATTATTGAACCTTACATTCTATTTCAACTCTAGAAAAGTTGTACAAGTTTTTTCGAACTCGTTAGTTCTCATCAGTAGAGTATAGAAACATTCATTCATTATTTACAAGCCTATTCTTGATTTATTTTTTGCAATTAATTATTTTTTATTTATTTGCTTTTATTTTTATTTATTAGAGAATATTATTTAGGTATTATGCAAATCACAACTTACACACTTTTTTATTTATTATGAAAATACCTACTTTCTGTATATTGTTGCCCTAATCTGGGCACGCTAATATACTAGTTAGGTAAATACTTTAAAACACTTATTATTGGAGAACCAATCAAAACAACTACTCTCCTAGCTAATACTGACGAAGTATTGAATTACATGATAGGATTCTTAGCATTTTAAAGAAAAAAATATTGAAAATACTTAAATCATTTATTTACATTTAGTCATTCACCCTTTTTTTTATTTAATATGAAATTATCTACTTTCTGTATATTGGTACCTTAACCGGTCACGCTAATATACTACTTAGAAAAACATTTAAAACACTCATTATTGGAAAACCAATCAAAACAACTACTCTTCTAGCTAATACTGACGAAGTATTGAATTACATGATAGGATTCCTGGCATTTTAACGCAAAAAAAAAATATATTGAAAACACTTAAATTATTTATTGAAATTCAGTCATTCACAACAATTATTATTGAACCTTACATTCTATTTCAACTCTAGAAAAGTTGTACAAGTTTTTTCGAACTCGTTAGTTCTCATCAGTAGAGTATAGAAACATTCATTCATTATTTACAAGCCTATTCTTGATTTATTTTTTGCAATTAATTATTTTTTATTTATTTGCTTTTATTTTTATTTATTAGAGAATATTATTTAGGTATTATGCAAATCACAACTTACACACTTTTTTATTTATTATGAAAATACCTACTTTCTGTATATTGTTGCCCTAATCTGGGCACGCTAATATACTAGTTAGGTAAATACTTTAAAACACTTATTATTGGAGAACCAATCAAAACAACTACTCTCCTAGCTAATACTGACGAAGTATTGAATTACATGATAGGATTCTTAGCATTTTAAAGAAAAAAATATTGAAAATACTTAAATCATTTATTTACATTTAGTCATTCACCCTTTTTTTTATTTAATATGAAATTATCTACTTTCTGTATATTGGTACCTTAACCGGTCACGCTAATATACTACTTAGAAAAACATTTAAAACACTCATTATTGGAAAACCAATCAAAACAACTACTCTTCTAGCTAATACTGACGAAGTATTGAATTACATGATAGGATTCCTGGCATTTTAACGCAAAAAAAAAAAAAAATATATTGAAAACACTTAAATTATTTATTGAAATTCAGTCATTCACAACAATTATTATTGAACCTTACATTCTATTTCAACTCTAGAAAAGTTGTACAAGTTTTTTCGAACTCGTTAGTTCTCATCAGTAGAGTATAGAAACATTCATTCATTATTTACAAGCCTATTCTTGATTTATTTTTTGCAATTAATTATTTTTTATTTATTTGCTTTTATTTTTATTTATTAGAGAATATTATTTAGGTATTATGCAAATCACAACTTACACACTTTTTTATTTATTATGAAAATACCTACTTTCTGTATATTGTTGCCCTAATCTGGGCACGCTAATATACTAGTTAGGTAAATACTTTAAAACACTTATTATTGGAGAACCAATCAAAACAACTACTCTCCTAGCTAATACTGACGAAGTATTGAATTACATGATAGGATTCTTAGCATTTTAAAGAAAAAAATATTGAAAATACTTAAATCATTTATTTACATTTAGTCATTCACCCTTTTTTTATTTAATATGAAATTATCTACTTTCTGTATATTGGTACCTTAACCGGTCACGCTAATATACTACTTAGAAAAACATTTAAAACACTCATTATTGGAAAACCAATCAAAACAACTACTCTTCTAGCTAATACTGACGAAGTATTGAATTACATGATAGGATTCCTGGCATTTTAACGCAAAAAAAAAAAAAAATATATTGAAAACACTTAAATTATTTATTGAAATTCAGTCATTCACAACAATTATTATTGAACCTTACATTCTATTTCAACTCTAGAAAAGTTGTACAAGTTTTTTCGAACTCGTTAGTTCTCATCAGTAGAGTATAGAAACATTCATTCATTATTTACAAGCCTATTCTTGATTTATTTTTTGCAATTAATTATTTTTTATTTATTTGCTTTTATTTTTATTTATTAGAGAATATTATTTAGGTATTATGCAAATCACAACTTACACACTTTTTTATTTATTATGAAAATACCTACTTTCTGTATATTGTTGCCCTAATCTGGGCACGCTAATATACTAGTTAGGTAAATACTTTAAAACACTTATTATTGGAGAACCAATCAAAACAACTACTCTCCTAGCTAATACTGACGAAGTATTGAATTACATGATAGGATTCTTAGCATTTTAAAGAAAAAAATATTGAAAATACTTAAATCATTTATTTACATTTAGTCATTCACCCTTTTTTTTATTTAATATGAAATTATCTACTTTCTGTATATTGGTACCTTAACCGGTCACGCTAATATACTACTTAGAAAAACATTTAAAACACTCATTATTGGAAAACCAATCAAAACAACTACTCTTCTAGCTAATACTGACGAAGTATTGAATTACATGATAGGATTCCTGGCATTTTAACGCAAAAAAAAAAAATATATTGAAAACACTTAAATTATTTATTGAAATTCAGTCATTCACAACAATTATTATTGAACCTTACATTCTATTTCAACTCTAGAAAAGTTGTACAAGTTTTTTCGAACTCGTTAGTTCTCATCAGTAGAGTATAGAAACATTCATTCATTATTTACAAGCCTATTCTTGATTTATTTTTTGCAATTAATTATTTTTTATTTATTTGCTTTTATTTTTATTTATTAGAGAATATTATTTAGGTATTATGCAAATCACAACTTACACACTTTTTTATTTATTATGAAAATACCTACTTTCTGTATATTGTTGCCCTAATCTGGGCACGCTAATATACTAGTTAGGTAAATACTTTAAAACACTTATTATTGGAGAACCAATCAAAACAACTACTCTCCTAGCTAATACTGACGAAGTATTGAATTACATGATAGGATTCTTAGCATTTTAAAGAAAAAAATATTGAAAATACTTAAATCATTTATTTACATTTAGTCATTCACCCTTTTTTTTATTTAATATGAAATTATCTACTTTCTGTATATTGGTACCTTAACCGGTCACGCTAATATACTACTTAGAAAAACATTTAAAACACTCATTATTGGAAAACCAATCAAAACAACTACTCTTCTAGCTAATACTGACGAAGTATTGAATTACATGATAGGATTCCTGGCATTTTAACGCAAAAAAAAAATATATTGAAAACACTTAAATTATTTATTGAAATTCAGTCATTCACAACAATTATTATTGAACCTTACATTCTATTTCAACTCTAGAAAAGTTGTACAAGTTTTTTCGAACTCGTTAGTTCTCATCAGTAGAGTATAGAAACATTCATTCATTATTTACAAGCCTATTCTTGATTTATTTTTTGCAATTAATTATTTTTTATTTATTTGCTTTTATTTTTATTTATTAGAGAATATTATTTAGGTATTATGCAAATCACAACTTACACACTTTTTTATTTATTATGAAAATACCTACTTTCTGTATATTGTTGCCCTAATCTGGGCACGCTAATATACTAGTTAGGTAAATACTTTAAAACACTTATTATTGGAGAACCAATCAAAACAACTACTCTCCTAGCTAATACTGACGAAGTATTGAATTACATGATAGGATTCTTAGCATTTTAAAGAAAAAAATATTGAAAATACTTAAATCATTTATTTACATTTAGTCATTCACCCTTTTTTTTATTTAATATGAAATTATCTACTTTCTGTATATTGGTACCTTAACCGGTCACGCTAATATACTACTTAGAAAAACATTTAAAACACTCATTATTGGAAAACCAATCAAAACAACTACTCTTCTAGCTAATACTGACGAAGTATTGAATTACATGATAGGATTCCTGGCATTTTAACGCAAAAAAAAAAAATATATTGAAAACACTTAAATTATTTATTGAAATTCAGTCATTCACAACAATTATTATTGAACCTTACATTCTATTTCAACTCTAGAAAAGTTGTACAAGTTTTTTCGAACTCGTTAGTTCTCATCAGTAGAGTATAGAAACATTCATTCATTATTTACAAGCCTATTCTTGATTTATTTTTTGCAATTAATTATTTTTTATTTATTTGCTTTTATTTTTATTTATTAGAGAATATTATTTAGGTATTATGCAAATCACAACTTACACACTTTTTTATTTATTATGAAAATACCTACTTTCTGTATATTGTTGCCCTAATCTGGGCACGCTAATATACTAGTTAGGTAAATACTTTAAAACACTTATTATTGGAGAACCAATCAAAACAACTACTCTCCTAGCTAATACTGACGAAGTATTGAATTACATGATAGGATTCTTAGCATTTTAAAGAAAAAAATATTGAAAATACTTAAATCATTTATTTACATTTAGTCATTCACCCTTTTTTTTATTTAATATGAAATTATCTACTTTCTGTATATTGGTACTTGTACAACTTTTCTAGAGTTGAAATAGAATGTAAGGTTCAATAATAATTGTTGTGAATGACTGAATTTCAATAAATAATTTAAGTGTTTTCAATATATTTTTTTTTTTTTTTTGCGTTAAAATGCCAGGAATCCTATCATGTAATTCAATACTTCGTCAGTATTAGCTAGAAGAGTAGTTGTTTTGATTGGTTTTCCAATAATGAGTGTTTTAAATGTTTTTCTAAGTAGTATATTAGCGTGACCGGTTAAGGTACCAATATACAGAAAGTAGATAATTTCATATTAAATAAAAAAAAGGGTGAATGACTAAATGTAAATAAATGATTTAAGTATTTTCAATATTTTTTTCTTTAAAATGCTAAGAATCCTATCATGTAATTCAATACTTCGTCAGTATTAGCTAGGAGAGTAGTTGTTTTGATTGGTTCTCCAATAATAAGTGTTTTAAAGTATTTACCTAACTAGTATATTAGCGTGCCCAGATTAGGGCAACAATATACAGAAAGTAGGTATTTTCATAATAAATAAAAAAGTGTGTAAGTTGTGATTTGCATAATACCTAAATAATATTCTCTAATAAATAAAAATAAAAGCAAATAAATAAAAAATAATTAATTGCAAAAAACTAATAGCCTACCTAATAACTAATGAGCTGATTAATACATTTATTCACTATCAGTTTCGGTTTCGTCATCACCTTCAACATGCATAGAAGAAGGAGGTGATTTCACTGCTACATTTACATTGAGGCAGGATTTTTGTCACAAGCATCTGCATATGATTCTGTGCAAGAAATACAATTTTTTCTATAATTTTTTCTTAATTTCTGCCAAATTAAACCTTCAGGAATACATTTTCTAAAATCAATTTAGTCCAAATTTTTGAATGTATCAAATTCCGGAATGTTGGCCATATCCAACCAACTTAATATTATTAATAATATTATGCTAAACGGAATATTCGGAATATCCTGTAAATATTGGATTATCATCTTCCTTGGAAGTCTCTATATATGAATGTAGAATTTCATCTTTTGATGAACATTTTGAGGGCAGTCTTATCTACTGGCCCTTGTTGACTTGATAATTTGAATGTCATCACCGAAATGCATCTTTAATTTGTCAATTAACTGTCAATTTGTTTTCTCCGAGATCCGCATATATAGTGCATATTGACGAAACAGGATATCCCCTTTGTTTATTCTTTATAAAGCAATATTTCAATGTGACCTGTATGTTCTGTATTATTGTTAGAAGAAACCTGAAGATCTGTACCCTTCTTTAATACCCTCCAAGATTTTAAAAAGCATTTCGCGTGATATTCTATTTCCATAGCAATTATATCATTATATCGCCAATGCGTTTCATAACAGAGCTATCACTTTGGGCTATTATTTTGATCTTACTTTCAATATTAATAGTCAGCACTTGTGATATATTTTGGTCATTATACAAAACACACATTTATATTAAATATTTCTTTTCGTACTGAAACTGCAGGTTCGGATCCGTAAACTTCAGATTCCTCTGTTAGCATTTCCCTTTCATATTTTTGGGGCAGCAATTCAATACTTTTTTACTAATGTAACTACAGTACCACGATGTGTGCCAAATAAATAACGTTTTGTCCCCATTTTTAATGTTAGCAATATTTTGACGCAAGTGTTGCTAGATTTACAGATACCTACTGTCCATAATTTGTAACGTTTGCCTTAGACTTTTTAACGGCCTATCAGAGCTCTTTACTAAGCTATCAGAAGACTTTCCACAAATTAAACAGTTTTTAACATCTTCTGTTTGTAAAACACGAAATGTTGACTCTATCTCACTTTTGGATGTTGAACTTCCACTTCGGTCCATTTTTAGTTATTTATGGAAAATCAGACTAAAATGATCCCTATATTATGTTCTTTTTAATTTTTAATTTTAGAAATTCAACTTATCTGGACACTGAAACTATCCTTTATAGGTCCTTTGCACAAGAAGTGTGACACTAATTTTGAGTGACAGAGATGGCGTCAATGCGGATAGGGACAATCTTACACCAGTGCAGCTCAGTGCTACACTTTTAGTGCAAAGGAATAGACCTTACATGATTAAACTAACAATAGAATAACAAACCTATTCCTCAGACATAAAGTTTTTAACGGGAAAGAATTTACTTTTAACTGATAAAACCTCCAACACTTTGGACTTATACTAATATATCCTCTAATCTCTATGAGCATATTGAGCATTACTGTGAATGCGTAATAATAAATATACCTATTTAGTCTAAGCAGAATGTAAACACTGAAGCGCGCGGGACGCGCAACGTAAGGGAGGAAGATCGACGGTCGGATGCCGCGATGTAAATAGATCTGCGGATTGTTTTACATTTATTAATTTTCCTAGGCTATCTTACGTCCAAATATTCTAAAAGTTATACCGTTGTTAGCGGGAAACTACAATATTGTAAGAGAGGTATTTTTCGATTTAAGTGCTCGGTTTCGAAATATCGGTTGTTGAACGCTAAAATACAACGAAAAATCACAATTTTTTAAGGTTCTTGAAGCGAGTTACGGACGTCATTTGCATAACTTTCGAAATTTTTTCCACAAAATATTTCATTATAATTATAAAGTTAAAGACAACTACTTATTTGCAATGTTCCGGTCATCGTAACAGGGTGCAAACTTGATAAAATATGTCTAATAATTATTAAAATGTTCTCCAAGGTTTGCATATATATTTCGGAATTTTTTTCAAAAACTTATTGCAAATTTACATTTTTTGTTAATTTAACAATGTTCCGGGGGGCGGAAAGGGTGCAAAGACCGGATTCATTATTTTTTCACCTCCTCCAATATTGTCTCAAAGATTAAAGACTCGCAATTTTTCATACTTATTTTGCTTTAATGACTGGCCTAATTTATGAAGGGAATAATGCGTGGGTTGAATGATAGGGTATGAGTCAGCGTCAGCGTATCCTTCGGGTTCGCGCCTCACAGGTAGAATTTATTTACAACTCATGAACCAATTACGAGCTTATACGTATGTTCAATCACGGTCATTCGTGTCTATTTACTACATAGTACTATAAAGACACGAAATAATAATATTTTATCGTTTTTAAACGACCGCCCACTGGAGATTCCGTTTCGGTTCCCCTGTCATAAATTTTTTAGGAATTTGTCGAGGCATATCCACACCAAGAAGGAAGACGGCTACATTTTTTTATCGGTAAATATTACGATTCTGAATAAGTACTCAAAATTGGCGAATAATAATCTCTTCTGCATTTTTTTACAGCCAAAAGAATTGTATACAAAGATATATGCCCGGGAGGGAACTTAAAGTAAACACCGATTAAAGGTCTTATTAACTTTTGTCATAATAGGTTATTTCTCAAAAATACCGATATATCTGGTTTTACTACAACTACTAAACAACCCGTACATTTTTACATATTTGGATCCTGCTGGCCAAATACATATGATCTGACCCTCATATATTATTTTGATTTTCAAAAAATATGGATTTTTTAATTTTTCATTTATTAGTGGAAAAAATCAATTATCAAAGAATTAATTTTTTTAATTATAAATTAAGTACAAAGAGAAGATAAACATTTTGCGTATTGTTTTTTTCGTAATTTAAAGATCTAATTAAATAACAGATCATCCCATACGAGTTTCATTTAAAAAAATAGTTTTCGTTGAAATACTAATATTGTTGAACTTAATGAAGAATAAATTTTGTTTAGTGTTAGTATCTGAAGAGATATTTTGAAGGTACTTGCAGACCGATTTTGAACAATTTTGGCAAAATCGGCGCCTTTTATAATTAAAACTAAAAATTAAGAAATATATATTTTTTGAAAATCAAAAATAATATTTGAAGGTTAGATCATCCGTATTTTGGCCAGCAGAATTCAAATATGCAAAAACATACAGGTTGTCCCATTTGAAAATTTAATTTTCGTGTCAATTGCATCGAAACCGGAAGTCGGCCATTTTGGATCTTTACATCATATACCTAAATGGAAATTTCATCCCATGTTATTATACCAAATTTGAGAAAAATCCATTCGTCCATTCAAAAGTTAGAAGAGTGTCCCTATCGGCTGAGCGACCACCCACCCCTTCAACGGAATTGTCTCAAAATATAATCTAGTTCCAGATGTCGTTATAATACATACGTGTATTAAATTTCAGGTGAATATCTCAATTTAATTTTATCAGCCCCTTAATAACGGAGGGGTTGAAAAATGTTATAAAAAAATGTGAGGCCTTGACTTCTAGTATATACACCAAATCCACGTTTCTGTACTCTTACCAGCTTGCTTTACTTATTTTCCCCTATTTAACCCCCAACACTTCAACGGAAACATCTCAAAATATAATCCAATTACAGATATTGTTATAATACATACATGTACCAAATTTCAAGTAAATATCTAAATTTTATTTTATCAACCCTTTTATTAATGGAGTGGGGTTGGTGGGGGATGGAAAATATTATAAAAAAATCTGAGGCCTCGGCTTCTCGTATATACACCAAATTCCAAATTTTTGTACTCTTACCTGCTTGCTTTACTTATTTTCGTCTATTTACCCCCGAACCCTTCACCGAATAAGTTCAAAAAACAATCCAATTCCAGATCTCGTTATAATACATGTACAAAATTGGACCCGGGGATGGATGGGACTAAGGGGGTTGCATAGAGGACGTTGTCAGAGACACGTTCGGTCGAAAATTAAATTAAATTTCGGCTTTGGCGAATTTTTGTTTGTTAGCAAGACTAAAAATATGGGTTCCGCACCCCGGGGATAGATGGAACTAAGGGGGTTGCATAGAGGACGTCGTCAGCGACACGTTCTGTCGAAAATTGGATTACTCTAAATTAAATTTCGGCTTTGGCGAATTTTTTTTTGTTTGGTAGCAAGACTAAAAATATGGGTTCCGCACCCCCGGGATGGACGGGACTAAGGGGGTTGCATAGAGGACGTTGTCAGAGACACGTGCTGTCAAAAATTGGATTACCCTAAATTAAATTTCGGCCTTGGCGAATTTTTTTTTGTTAGGTAGCAAGACTAAAAATATGGGTTCCGCACCCCGGGGGTGGATGGGACTAAGGGGGTTGCATAGAGGACGTTGTCAGAGACACGTTCGGTCAAAAATTGGGTTACCCTAAATTAAATTTTGGCTTTGGCGATTTTTTTTTGTTTGGTAGCAAGACTAAAAATATGGGTTCCGCACCCCGGGGATGGACGGGACTTAGGGGGTTGCACAGAGGATGTTGTCAGAGACACGTTCTGTCGAAAATTGGGTTACCCTAAATTAAATTTCGGCTTTGGCGAATTTTTTTTTGTTTGGTAGCAAAACTAAAAATATGGGTTCCGCACCCCGGGGGTGGATGGGACTAAGGGGGTTGCATAGAGGACGTTGTCAGAGACACGTTCTATCGAAAATTGGATTACCCTAAATTGAATTTCGGCTTTGGCGAATTTTTTTTGTTTGGTAGCAAGATTAAAAATATGGGTTCCGCACCCCAGGGGTGGATGGGACTAAGGGGGTTGCATAGAGGACGTTGTCAGAGACACGTTCTGTCGAAAATTGGATTACCCTAAATTGAATTTCGGCTTTGGCGAATTTTTTGTTGTTTGGTATATGGGTTCCGCACCCCGGGGGTGGATGGGACTAAGGGGGTTGCATAGAGGACGTTGTCAGAGACACGTTCTGTCGAAAATTGGATTACCCTAAATTAAATTTCGGCTTTGGCGAATTTTTTTTGTTTGGTGGCAAGACTAAAAATATGGGTTCCGCACCCCGGGCATGGACGGGACTAAGGGGGTTGCATAGAGGACGTTGACAGAGACAAGTTCGATCGAAAATTGGGTTACCCTAAATTGAATTTCGGCTTTGGCGAATTTTTTTTTGTTTGGTAGCAAGACTAAAAATATGGGTTCCGCACCCCGGGGGTGGATGGGACTAAGGGGGTTGCATAGAGGACGTTGTCAGAGACACGTTCTGTCGAAAATTGGATTACCCTAAATTAAATTTCGGCTTTGGCGAATTTTTTTTGTTTGGTAGCAAGACTAAAAATATGGGTTCCGCACCCCGGGGGTGGATGGGACTAAGGGGGTTGCATAGAGGACGTTGTCAGAGACACGTTCTGTCGAAAATTGGATTACCCTAAATTAAATTTCGGCTTTGGCGAATTTTTTTTGTTTGGTGGCAAGACTAAAAATATGGGTTCCGCACCCCGGGCATGGACGGGACTAAGGGGGTGGCATAGAGGACGTTGTCAGAGACAAGTTCGATCGAAAATTGGGTTACCCTAAATTAAATTTCGGCTTTGGCGAATTTTTTTTTGTTTGGTAGCAAGACTAAAAATATGGGTTCCGCACCCCGGGGGTGGATGGGACTAAGGGGGTTGCATAGAGGACGTTGTCAGAGACACGTTCTGTCGAAAATTGGATTACCTTAAATTAAATTTCGGCTTTGGCGAATTTTTTTTGTTTGGTATCAAGATTAAAAATATGGGTTCCGCACCCCGGGGGTGGATGGGACTAAGGGGGTTGCATAGAGGACGTTGTCAGAGACACGTTCTGTCGAAAATTGGATTACCCTAAATTAAATTTCGGCTTTGGCGAATTTTTTTTGTTTGGTGGCAAGACTAAAAATATGGGTTCCGCACCCCGGGGTTGGACGGGACTAAGGGGGTTGCATAGAGGACATTTTCAGAGACAAGTTCGGTCGAAAATTGGGTTACCCTAAATTAAATTTTGGCTTTGGCGAATTTTTTTTTGTTTGGTAGCAAGACTAAAAATATGGGTTCCGCACCCCGGGGGTGGATGGGACTAAGGGGGTTGCATAGAGGACGTTGTCAGAGACACGTTCTGTTGAAAATTAGATTACCCTAAATTGAATTTCGGCTTTGGCGAATTTTTTTTTGTTTGGTAGCAAGACTAAAAATAAGGGTTCCGCACCCAGGGGGTGGATGGGACTAAGGGGGTTGCATAGAGGACGTTGTCAGAGACACGTTCTATCGAAAATTGGATTACCCTAAATTGAATTTCGGCTTTGGCGAATTTTTTTTTGTTTGGTAGCAAGACTAAAAATATGGGTTCCGCACCCCGGGGGTGGATGGGACTAAGGGGGTTGCATAGAGGACGTTGTCAGAGACACGTTCTGTCGAAAATTGGATTACCCTAAATTAAATTTCGGCTTTGGCGAACTTTTGTTTGTTTGGTAGCAACACTGAAAATATGTGTCCGCACCACGGGGGTGGATGGGACTAAGGAGGCTGCATAGAGGACGTTGTCAGAGATACGTTCAGTCGAAAATTGGATTAATCTAAGTTAAATTTCGGCTTTGGCGATTTTTTTTTGTTTGGTAGCAAGACTAACCACCCCGGGGGTGGATGGGACTCAGGGGTTTGCATAGAGGACGTTGTCAGAGACACGTTCTGTCGAAAATTGGATTACCCTAAATTGAATTTCGGCTTTGGCGAATTTTTTTTTTGTTTGGTAGCAAGATTAAAAATATGGGTTCCGCACCCCGGGGATGGACGGGACTAAGGGGGTTGCATAGAGGACGTTGTCAGAGACAAGTTCGGTCGAAAATTGGGTTACCCTAAATTAAATTTCGGCTTTGGCGAATTTTTTTTTGTTTGGTAGCAAGACTAAAAATGTGGGTTCCGCACCCCGGGGATGGACGGGACTAAGGGGGTTGCATAGAGGACGTTGTCAGAGACACGTTCGGTTGAAAATTGGGTTACCCTAAATTAAATTTCGGCTTTGGCGAATTTTTTTTTTGTTTGGTAGCAAGACTGAAAATATGGGTTCCGCACCCCGGGGATGTATGGGACTAAGGGGGTTGCATAGAGGACGCTGTCAGAGACACGTTCTGTTGAAAATTGGATTACCCTAAATTAAATTTCGGCTTTGGCGAATTTTTTTTTGTTTGGTAGCAAGACTAAAAATATGGGTTCCGCACCCCGGGGGTGGATGGGACTAAGGGGGTTGCATAGAGGACGTTGTCAGAGACACGTTCTGTCGAAAATTGGATTACCCTAAATTGAATTTCGGCTTTGGCGATTTTTTTTTGTTTGGTAGCAAGACTAAAAATATGGGTTCCGCACCCCGGGGGTGGATGGGACTAAGGGGGTTGCATAGAAGACGTTGTCAGAGACACGTTCTGTCGAAAATTGGATTACCCTAAATTAAATTTCGGCTTTGGCGAATTTTTTTTTGTTTGGTAGCAAGACTAAAAATATGGGTTCCGCACCCCGGGGGTGGATGGGACTAAGGGGGTTGCATAGAGGACGTTGTCAGAGACACGTTCTGTCGAAAATTGGATTACCCTAAATTAAATTTCGGCTTTGGCGAATTTTTTTTTGTTTGGTAGCAAGACTAAAAATATGGGTTCCGCACCCCGGGGGTGGATGGGACTAAGGGGGTTGCATAGAGGACGTTGTCAGAGACACGTTCTGTCGAAAATTGGATTACCCTAAATTGAATTTCGGCTTTGGCGATTTTTTTTTGTTTGGTAGCAAGACTAAAAATATGGGTTCCGCACCCCGGGGGTGGATGGGACTAAGGGGGTTGCATAGAAGACGTTGTCAGAGACACGTTCTGTCGAAAATTGGATTACCCTAAATTAAATTTCGGCTTTGGCGAATTTTTGTTTGTTTGGTAGCAAGACTAAAAATATGGGTTCCGCACCCCGGGGATGGATGGGACTAAGGGGGTTGCACAGAGGACGTTGTCAGAGACACGTTCTGTCGAAAATTGGATTACCCTAAATTGAATTTCGGCTTTGGCGAATTTTTGTTTGTTTGGTAGCAAGACTAAAAATATGGGTTCCGCACCCCGGCGATGGACGGGACTAAGGGGGTTGCATAGAAGACGTTGTCAGAGACATGTTCAGTCGAAAATTGGGTTACCCTAAATGAAATTTGGAGTTTAACAAATTTTTTTCGTTTGGGGGTTGTCTCAGCTACCGAGGGTGGTTCCAGCTAGAGGGAATGTATAGAGGAAGTTGTAAGAAGCATGTTCGACCATGGATTAGGTCCATTTAAACGGTTTTTTGCAAATTACAATTAATTTATTTTTTCACGGATTCGATCAAGCTTGATCGATCGAAACTTCAGTGGCATTAATTCTCTGTCTGTTATTTTGTTTCTGCTACTTGAAAATAATCCAAAGCTACAATTGTTAAAAGTTACTGTATAGAAAGTGGGTTTATCGATTTTGTTAGAGATCCGAAAATCACCAAATGCATCTAAATGTTATATTATGTTTTGACAAACCTGACTTTAGTCGCTAGATAGCCAAGTGGGTAAGGCAACTAGCGATTTTTATATATAAATACATATTCCGGGGAGGTACATATCTGTACCCTTAATTTTTTTAACTATTTAACGTCGGCCTATTTCAGCTACCAAAGCCTATCACCGACGCCAGGAGACGAGCTACCCCCAACCTGGAAATTTCGCCGAACCTCTTCCCTTAAGAAGAGTCGGGATCTTTTACTTGCCTAACATTTAATAGACAAGAGACCGCCTGCATTACATCCCCTCCGAAGGATGGTATATCCACTACGTAATCCTTGTCTGAAATTATGTAACTTCCGAGTATACACTGATATACAAGCCTCTAGAAGGTGGGACGAGAACGCTGTATTTCCCAAGATGGGTACCCCATCCAAGTACTAACCGCGCTCGACGTTGCTTCAACGGAATATCGACTGATATTCACATTGAAGTCGCCTCTACGCTCGCCCCCTACCCTCAATATTAATATACTTGTTATTGCTTGCTTGCTTACTAGCGCTTTTTATTCAGGATGCGGACGTCTCGGGTTCAAATCCTGCTCGCGAAATATATTTTTTTATTGTTTCAGTGATATTAAAAGTTTTACAAAGCTGTATACAAGATGTTCAAGTTAGGTTGGTTTACCATTTTCGTGACACAAATTAAAAGTTATAAAAAATTGAAAATGTGCATTATGTTCTCAAAGCCGCTTTATTCGATGTTATTTAACAATTGGGTTGTTGCACTAAGTTAAAATTTTAATCGAATCTGTGTTTAACAATAACATTTCTTCATGAAAAATCATTGAAAATAAAGTCTTATAATATTACAATATCAATTTGACAAATACATGCATTTAAAACGGAGGTGATAACATAACGGCAGTCTGCAGAGAAGTTAGTTATTAAACGATGAAAAAAGGATATGAGGTTATAAACTATTGATAGCGACAGAGAAAAAAAGATAATAACGTTAATTGAATTTGACACTATATTTAATAAGTTTGTTCAAAAACCTCACACTATGTGCACCAGTGCTCTTCAAGTTATGTATAGTCTCACTCGCTCTCCAACTGTTATCTACACTGGTGCAGTAGTTCAAACTGTGTGAACAAATCTAATGTCAAATTCAATTGACGTTTCTAGGTTACATTTCGGTTTATTTTAGCGGCATAAAGTTATGAATAAATCTAAGTTTAAGTGGTGTTTTGTGCCGTACTGTGTAAATAATACCACCAATTCACCGAAAAAACTTTTCTTCAGTGTTCCAGTAACGAATGGTGAACGTAAAAATGAATGGTTAACTGTTTTTCTAATATTTATAATCAACACTATAGCTGTAACGTACCTCGCGGCTTTTGCACCTCTAACCTTTGCAATGCTAAAACGATCATTTGTTTTTAAAAATTCGCTGACCATAAATATATCTATAGAAGGTAAAATATCAGAATTGGCTTTTTTAAATCCTGCCTCAACCATTTTGAAAGAAAATAAATACCAAACACTAAAAACTTCTAATTAAATGTCAAATTCAATTTTGAGGTTATTTTCTTTATTGCCAACAATGCCAACTTGTTCCTCTTCTTCTGTTCTGCATATAACTTCACATCTAACTGCCGTTATGATGTCACTTCCGTTTTCGTGATACATTCAAATAGTCGGACTTTAATAATTTTTTTTAATATGTTGCGCTTAGAATTTTTCTTTCAAATTAAATATATAACTAAATTAACGCCTCCACTACCATATTTCACCATTTTTGAAAATTCGTCATCAACCCAATTGTAGATTTGGATTATCTTAAAATAGCAGAAACAAAATAATAAGCATTGAAGAATAACCAGCCCAAATTTCAAGAAGGAATATCGATTTGTTTATATATAAGTGACCTAAACATTCACCGTTTTTGATTCCATAAAAAAACTAGAGAGTTACCTGAATTTTTTTATAACTAAAATTTCGAAAACAATAAATAACTGTAATAATACGTCCTCAAAAGTAATAAACGAATAAATTTTAAAAATTCTTTAAAAATATATAGTCCTCATTTGCTTTTTGTTGTTTTGAAGTTATGTTTTCAGTAATGATACGATCTACAATTGGAGCATCAGGTTATGTGATAAGAGGTCTTGAATATTCAGACCACTAGAGCTGTAGATAGTAGAGACAATGTAGGCTTAGACACGGGGACATTTGAAATATCAAAACTTATCACGCGTAGCGCTCAGGTGCCAAATTTTGAGCGTTAAAACCTGATCTCAAGATACGACCTACTTACAACAAAAAAACCGCTGCCTAAGGAATCACTCTAATCTATCCAAGTCTAACAGCAAAAAAAAATTGAATATGGAAATAATTGCTTATGAAACTTTAATAATATAATATTTGAAATTGTCTACCCCAAAAACCCATAAAACGATATGCCACATCGGTAGTGGGGGTGGGGATGGTGGAAGGGGGTGGTAGTGGGGATGGATGAAGTAAAAACTATTTGAGACCTTTAGTTCTTGTACATATACACGAAATCAAAATTCCCCTTTAATAACGGTGGCTAATGCCAAAAAAATTTTTTGAGAATTAGCTTCTCTTATACATTCTAAATACCAATTCTATGGACTCTTACTTGCTTGATTTACCCATTTACCCCCATGTGCCCCAATTTACCCTCAACCCTTCAACGGAATAAGATCAAAATATAAGTTCCAAATCTCGTTAAAATACATATGTGCACCAAATTTCAAGTCAATATCTTAAACGGTTCCAGAGTAATCGTGCGCACAAGAAAAACCGATGCCCAAGGAATCACTACTTCCACATCCAGATTCTCTATGCAACGAAAAAACTTTGTATGTGGAAATAATTGTTTATGGAACTTTAATAATATAATATTTGAAATCTTCTACCCCAAAAACCCATAAAACGATACCCCACATCGGTAGTGGGGTGGGGGTGGTGATAAGGGTAGTGGGGATGGATGAAGTAAAAATAATATTTTGAGGTTTCTGGTTCTTGTTCATACACTAAATCACAATTTTTTTCATCCCCTTTAATAATGGGATGGGGGTGGCTAATGCCAAAAATTTTTTTGAGACCTTAGCTTCTCTTGTATATACTACCAATTTTATGGACTCTTACCTGCTTGATTTACCCATTTACCCCAAATGTACCCCAATTTACCCCCCAACCCTTCAACAGAACAAGATGAAAATATAATCTAGTTCCAGATCTCGTTAAAGTACTTATGTGTACCAAATGTCAAGTCAATATCTTAAACGGTTCCAGAGTAAACGTGCGCATAAAAAAGTTACAGACAGACCGACAGACAAACAGATTTCTTTTTCGCTCAAACTTAAAATCTCGACGTTTCATGACATTTTAAGCCCATTTGAACAATAAAATTTTTTTAAACTTTTATTGTCGTTACTATACTTCCACTGGATGTGGAAGTAAAAACAATGTTAAACAAGGAATCACTACTTCCACATCCAAGTCTCTTACAACGAAAATACTATATTTACACTCCACTATGTAGAAATAATTGTTTATGGAACTTTAATAGTATAATAATATTTGAAATCATGTACCTACCCCAAAACCCGTAAAATTATTTGCCACATTGGTAATAAGGATGACAAATGGCATGACAAAGATATAAAAAATTGTTGTGTGTCGTAAACTACACGATAGAAGTAAAGCCTCTACTTCAAGCATTTTCTCCAAGGAAACCTACTACGCATCCACACTACTCAAGGTAACCCACTGTGCATCCAATTTACTCGAGGAAAGCCACTGCGCATTCATACTTCTTGAAGTAACCCACTGCGCATCCATTTTACTCGAGGAAACCCACTACGCATCCATACCACGTGAGGTAACCCACTGCGCATCTATAGTACTCTAGAAAAGCCACTGCGCATTCATACCACTCGTGGTAACTCACTGCGCATCCATTGTATTCGAGGAAAGCCACTGCGCATCCATACTACTTAAAGTAACCCGCTGCGCATTCGTACTACTTGAGGTAACCTATTGCGATCTATAATACTCGAGAAAAGTCACTGCGCATCCAAAATATTCGAGGAAAGCCACTGCGCATCCATAATACTCGGGGAAACCTACTGCACATCCATACTAATCAAGCAAAGCCACTGCGCATCCATACTATTCGAAGTAACTTTAGCAACATAATAAAATCGAATTTAACTGAAACTGCTCCTGAGATTTGAGTAACTGAATGCAGGCAATGCACAGTTCATTCATGCTCTTAATTTAGGTATACCGAAATGTATTGGCGCTCTGGGCTAGTCATTTAAAGAAGTTAAAGTATGAAATAAATTTACACTTTTCAAAATTTAATTTATATTTTAATTTAAATTAAATAGATACAATAAAGAGCATATCAGAATAAAGTTAAACAAAAATATTATATTATTGATACAGTAATTTTAACATTCAACTTTTAACTTTCATTATATATCTTAACAAATATCAATAACATAATAATATGTATATGCATATATTGTGTTCTTCGCATCGTCAACATATAGATATGATGTTTTCTTCGCATTATGCGAGAGCATACCTTATAGTTTTTATTGTTTTGATGTTACCGCATCGCGGGGACCTGAAAAATAAATTATTTAAACGCCGCGCCAGTCGTGTCTGCTGCAATTGTCACTTACCTAATAGGCGTGCAGATCACCCCCAATAAGTGCTCTAGAAACTGAGTAACCGATTTGTGCGAGGTAACCACTTCTAACTTGGTTTTTCTTCAAGCTGACATCGAAGAGTACTTACAGTAAAAAATTAGCCAAAGTTAGTTGATCGGAACATATTGTAATGTGTTACAACCCTTAGAATGAATGTAGTGTATTTGCACCTACTCGAGAAACCTACCAGAAGTTAGTTCTGGTGACATCTGGATTGATCTAGAGAATGGTGGCGTCATCACAGAACAATCGAGATGACAGTTAAATTTATTTTATTTTAATTTCATCGTATGCCCGTAACAACAAGAAGTATGGCATCCGATAAACAAATACAGGACTTATTCGAACAATTCCAAAAAATGATGGCGCAGCAACGGCAGGAAGACAAAGAAGAACAGGAGAAAAAACGTCAAGAGGAGAAAGAAGAACAAGAAAAGCGACGTCAAGTAGATAAAGAAGAGCAAGAAAGAAAACGCCAGGAGGAAGAAAAACGGCGTCAAGAAGAAAGGAACGAATTAAAGAAAATAATGGAAGATCAGGAAATAAGACGTCAGAAAGAAAAAGAGGATGAAGAAACAAGACGTCAGAAAGAAAAAGAAGAACAAGAAAGACGACATCAAGAGGAAAAAGAGGAGCAAGAAAAACGCCAGGAGGAATTAAGAAAAATCCTAAATGAACAAATGAAAATACAACAGGATGCTATAATTTCCACCACTGAGGAACTAAAAAAAGAAATCAAAGATGAGATGGGTAGCGTTAAGACTGAAGTCACTGAAGTAAAGACTGAAGTCAGTAAGGTCGAAGGAAAAATAAATAAGGTCGAAGATAAAGTAAACAAGTTTGAAGAAAAAGTCAAAGGAGAAATAGACCGGCTTAAACGACAGTTGAGAGATAGAGGAAGCCAGCAGGTGGTATCATCAGGTCAGCGACTAAAACCTCCTTCTTTTGACGGCCAAAGTTCCTGGACGACGTACAAGAAGCAGTTTGAGGCAGCAGCGTGTGCGAACAACTGGGATAATGAGGAAAAGGCCATGGCATTAGTTCTAGCATTAAGGGGCCAAGCTTCAGAGTTACTCCAAACCATCCCAGTTGAGAAACAAAGGGACTTTAAAGTCTTGGACTTGAGGTATGGCGATCAACACCTTGCCCAATTATACCAGGCTCAGCTGAAATCCCGGATGCAAAAAGCTGGGGAAAGTTTACAAGAATTTGAAGCTGCGATAGAGAGGCTGGCACACCTGGCGTATCCGAGTGCACCTAAAGAATTCCAGGAACAATTAACCGTAGGGGCCTTTTTAGAGGGCATAAGGGACGAAGAGGTCAGGCGAGTTCTGAGGCTGACAAGACACCAAAGTAGTAGCGAAGCTTTGGTGCATGCACTTGAAGTAGAAGCCGCCTACAAAGATACTCCAAGGTCGAGAGTGCGAGCTGTGACTCTCGAAGAATCGCAACCAGAAATGAACCAGAACCCTATGTTGACGGAGATGCAGAAAATGTTTACCAAATTATTCAACAAAGTGGATGATCTTAGGGAGCAGAGAAAACAACAAAATAAAGGAAAGCCGAGTGGAGGTATTAAATGTTACGACTGCGGCAAGGTAGGACACATGAAGCGAGACTGTCGACAGCAGAATTCGGAGAGTCGAGTAAATGCTGTGAATCTTGAAGAGGAGCAGGAAAACAGTACCAAGGGGGTTGTTCTGGCTAGGGAATGCAGTGACCCCAGAGAAATAAAGATTTCCCAGCTTCGAGAAATTTCGAATAGTCTGCTGTTACAAGGCTATGTGAATGGAAGAAAATGTTTGTTTACCATCGACACAGGTACTACGTCATCAATAGTACGGCCAGGATTTATATCGGGCATACAGATTGACAAGAAGCAAAATGGGGTAATCATTCGGACAGCCACGGGGGACAGGGCTGCGGTCCATGGAGAGGTCAACTTGGAACTGCAGGTTGGATGGTTGAAATTCAATTACAAGGTCATTGTGGCTGACATCACGGATGACTTCATTTTGGGACTGGACATTATGGAACAGTATGGATTTATTGTTGACGTAGGAAAGCGAGTCTTAAGGATTGGGAACGAACAATTTATTCTGTCAAAAGTGAACAACCAATGCAAGAAAACCAGGCTGCTGACAACGCAGGCAGTCAAAACTCCTGCATTATCCAGAAAACCAGACAAGGAAGATTGCAAGCGCTACCCTCAGGTGAGGAAATTGCCGAACATGGTTGAAGTCAACACTGTCAAGGTCGATCTTCTAGACAGTTGGCCAAAGGAAACTCTGAGGCAAGAGCAATTGCGCGATGTAGAAATCGGACCCATGTTGAGAGCAAAAGCAGGCGGAACGCGTCCAGCATGGAAGGATGTTTCCGACAAAGAAGTGGGGCTGAAGGCTTTATGGTCACAATGGGATTCACTTACAGTCGTAGACGGGCTTTTAAGGAGAGCATGGGAAAGCCCAGATGGGAAGCAGGTTGCCATGCGTCTAGTGATTCCCAGGTGTCGTGTACCAGAAGTACTCCAGAAAGCTCACAATGAAACGTCCAGCAGACACTTCGGCATAAACAAGACATTGAGTAGAGCACGGGAACAATTCTATTGGGTTAATAGTCGCCAGGATGTGGAGGCCTGGTGTCGCAAGTGTAAGAATTGTGCTGCCCGTGGGGAACCATTTTCCATGAGCAACTACAGAAATGGAAGTCGAGAACAGCCGAAGAATGACCGAGAGCAGATGAACAAAACTAGTAACCGATTGAAGGCTCGTTATGATCAGAATGCCAGTACAGGGGGATTCAAGGTGGAAGATCTGGTTTGGCTGTACAACCCACAGCGGAAGGAATGGAGACCCCCGAAACTTCAAACTCCTTGGGATGGACCGTATACTGTTATTGCCCGAATAAATGATGTCGTTTATCGGATTCAACGAAACAAAAAGTCCAAGATGAAGATCGTACACTTGGATAGACTAGCGAAGTATGTGAAAGAGGCTGAATTGCCTGACCGGGACGTTCAGGCTTAAGGAGGGGGCAGTGTAATGTGTTACAACCCTTAGAATGAATGTAGTGTATTTGCACCTACTCGAGAAACCTACCAGAAGTTAGTTCTGGTGACATCTGGAATGATCTAGATAATGGTGGCGTCATCACAGAACAATCGAGATCTGTCATTTTTGGGTATAAAAGACCGACCACATTCTCGGCGAGTAGTTCAGTAGTTCAGAAAGTATAGAAAGTGAGGTTAAGACTTCAAAAATAAACAAAGTGATAAACATTGTGATTTTAGTCAGTAAAGTGTATTTAAATTAACAATAGTATTGTGAAGTATCCAGTAAATATTTAATAAAGTGTGTTAGTGGACATCTCTTGTTATAATTTTTGGAACCCACGGAATTTGCAAGGGGTAGTTTCCTAAGGGTGGAAACACGTCACAATATAAATAATTGCAAAAAACTATAATTTTTTTATATCGCGAATTTTGCCGAATTTCATCTTCAACTCGCGATATCTCGGAAAATAACGAATATTTTAAGATGAAATTTCATCAGGACATTGTTCAAGTTATTCGTTAAGATATTGAATTGGTCCAAACCCTTATTTATTTCACAGATGAAAATCGTGATTTTTCAAAAAATTTCTTTTGTCAAGCCTAATTTTTTTTTTCAAACACAAAAATTGTGTGACGAACTTTTAATACGATAATTTTTGACAAATTTATATTAAAGTACAATATTTAAAGAAGTTTTCTGTTAAGTTTCACGTATTCATATTGTATATATAAAAAGTTATCGCACTTTGAAGTAGCGTCTCCGCGCGCAGCAGACATGTTGTTTACGCGCGGCATGTTTCATTGTGGTGGTTGCCGTAGTTCAGGCGTTTACTATTATATCAATGCAATGTTTTGTTACATATTCCCTCTTTACAGGTTACTGTAAAGTGGAAATAAGTAATAATAAATTAATTGTTGATAAATTAAAAAATACATAATATATTGGGTTGTTTTTAATATTTTTAATCTGAATCAACATCTATGGGCTGCAACGAGCAATTTGATGTAGAGTTACAAATGAGACAGCATTTTATACCAGCAGCGTAGCACGAACAAAATTCTTTATCACAAGATGTTTTTTTTAATCTGCAATTACAAATATACTTTTGAAGCAGCTCCAAACTTGTTGGTCCTTCAAAATATATTGCCAAAATCAATCAGATTGAGTGCTTCAAAAATGGGTATGTGAGCATTATACCATACGTGCACTTGCCAAAAACAGCGTTTCATGTGTTGAAGAAAAGCTGGGTACGATAGAGGTAATTTTTCAACGGAGGAGTTTTTTTTTTTTTTTCGAGCTAAGATTACTCTCACGTCGTTAATGTTGTCTTGCTTACTTTTGAAGTCATAAATTCCAATCACAAATTTTATCCAAGCATTAGCAATTTCAGGTGTTAATTTATTCTCAATTTGAGACATCTGGACTAAATGCTCTGTGCTCATTTTTTATGCTACGTTGAGAGCTTTTTTCTTACCAATTCCATAGAAAGCGGAAGTCGTATCGCATCCGGTTAATGCATGAATTATTGGTAATGCTAAACCAATACTGCTTCCTAGTTCTTGGCATATAATATGTCTTGGTATAAAGCGCCGCAAATCCGTTTTGATGCTATTTTTTCCAGTTTGAAACCCTACTTGAATTTATTTTAAAATAATGTGCGATTAAAAGAATAAACACATCTGTATCTGGGAACTTAACGATCACTATCATATCCTGAGTGTCTAAGTACTGTTTAGAAATATAGATCAGATGACAAATTATTCAAAAGTCAGCTTCAGCATGATTCGAAAATAAATCTGTAACCTCACGTTTAAGTGAATTAGTGATTTCTTTAGTAACAAGATGATTTTTGTATCCACCAGCCAAATATAATTTTTTATTAATAATTTTATCAGAAGTCTGAGGGATTTCAATATATTTTTCGATGTAGTCGCATAAAAATAGGTTCAAAGCATGTTTATTTGCATCTGTAGAAATAACTTTATCCCAATCTGGTATAGGTCGACTAGCATTAATATCGTAAGTATTAGAATTTAGTTTATACCTTTTTGACCTCTCTTGCGATTTAGGATTCATACTAACATCATAGCGATCGAAAATGACGTGAATCTCAGAAAAAGTTTCAAATAGTTTCCGAAAATACTTCAATCTTCGAAACATTTCATATATTTCGTATTTAAACACTGCAAATCTGCCATCATATCTATTATTCTATCATGTAGTTCTGTCCAGCAAGGTTCTGTAATCACAGATGTTACAATATTTTTTTCGGTCGCATGTAACAAATAAGATTTTGACTATATTCGCCTATTACCATCCTCCTTAAATAGACCAGAAGATATTTCGTTCAGTGGGACACTAAGAACTTTTTCAAGGCTTACATCAGCTCTTTGCTTGGATAGAATCAGAGCTCTTTGGTTCACTTTTTCTGGAGAAACATATTCTTCACTTGTGCTATTATCTGCTCTTTTTACAGAACTTTTTTTTATCATATCTGTAAAAGTTTTCAATTTCGAGCGTTTTAATATATCATAAAAATTTGCGGGTTTATTAGTTTTTTCTAATCGTTTGCAAACAAAATCTTGCTACTTCAAAGTGCGATAACTTTTTGTATATACAATATGAATTCGTGAAACTTTACAGAAAACTTCTTTAAATATTGTACTTTAATATAAGTTTGTCAAAAATTATCGTGTTAAAAATTCGTCACAAAACTTTTGTGTTTGAAAAAAAAATTAGGCTTGACAAAAGAAATTTTTTGAAAAATCACTATATTCATCTGTGAAATAAATAAGCGTTCTGACCAATTCAATATCTTAAAGAATAACTTGAACAATGTCGTGCTGAAATTTCATCTAAAAATATTCATTATTTGCCGAGATATCGCGAATTGAAGATGAAATTCGACAAAATTCGTGATATAAAAAAATTATAGTTTCTTGCATTTATTTATATGTTCCGATCAACTAACTTTGGCTAATTTTTTACTATAAGTACTCTTCGATGTCAACTTGAAGAAAAACCAGGTTAGAAGTGGTTACCTCAACCTAACCGGTTAGTTGGTTAAAACGGGGGTGATCTGCACGCCTGTAAGTAGAACACCATTTAGTAGAATACATATTATATTTATTTTGTCTAAAAATGTTACATTTATTTATTTTGTCCAATATTTAGCGAATAGTTTATAAAATTGTTAATTTTTTGTTAGAAAATAAATAACCAAATAATAAACAAATAATATTTAGAGTTTGTATTATTTATCAGTCAAAAAACAATATTACAAAGCAGGTCAGAACTACCATCCTTCATAATTTCATGAAAGCTCAAATTGGACAACTTATTTTTTTTTAATTGCCCGAAAACAAAAAAAATGTTTTTTGAAAATTGTCCGATTAGAATATTCATAAAATATTGAGGGATGGTGATTTTTGCTTAAAATAGGACAGAAAAAAGAGTGAAAATATTCTAGGCATTAAGGGGGTTGTTTTTGAGGAGTTGAAACAAAAAATTTGCTTGTAAAGTTCCGATATTCTATGAGAATGATAATACGATATCTGTGAATATACCAAAAGTAGTTGAAAAATTATAAATAACGGGGTTGTTTTTGAGGGAGATAAATATTATTTTAAAATTCTGAAACATTATAATATTAGATCCGTGAATTCGCTAAAAATAGTTAACAAAATCTAAGCAATAAGGGGTTGGATTTGAGAGGATTGAAAATAAATATACTTGGCAAGACAATTTTTTGAAACTTTTTTAATTTTTTAACATAACTTAATTTTAAATCATTCAAAACATTGCAAGGATTGCAAGACCTTTTTGCTTCCTGAAAATTCTATATGAGGAATACTTATTGTGACTGCCCCAAGTGCACTGTTTCTTAATAAATTATAAGAATGTTTAGTTTACATTCGAGAAATAAGGCTAACGCTTCTTCTGGACAATACTTCCGTTGATTTTTTAAATCGTGTTGCTGCAAAATTTTCTTCACATCAGTAGCGGTTGATATAACGTCATGGATATTGCCTCCTTCTTCTCCTGTCTGTAGAAAGGAGCGTGAGAATGTAGAAGAACGCACTACCGGGCGTCAAAATGACGCGACACCAATTTATTTCTCAGGGGGCGCCAGTCGCGTATTACCCCGTTCTTCTACCTCCCAGGCGGTTCGAGATAAGATGCACTTCGATAGCCGGATAATGGACCAAGGCTGCACTACCACAGATCGATAATGACGCTCTCTCTGGACATGAATTCCCTCGTTAGGGGTTTAGGTACCTCTTAATTTTCTGGATTTTTGCATAAAAAAATCCCAACCGAAGAATTTCTCTGCGGAGGGATTAATTTTTGTACGCGTTATCCACGTTTTGATCTGTTAATAACGGACTCTACCCCTTAGGGATTTCTCAAAAAACGCATAAAGAAATCCCTATCGAACCTCCGTAAGGCAACCAGAAGGTCGAGTGTTAATGTGATTTAACTCGACACATCCGGTTTTCGATACGAATGTTCCAGGGATTATAGACCGTCAACAGGCCTCAAGATCAATTAAGAAACAGTAGTTCAAAGAATCTGTTTATTTAACAGAAATGGTTATACAAAATTCTTAAGATAAGAATCGCGCCTTCTCCAATCAAGGTAATGGCTTTCAGACCATACAATACCATGCATACCTTCTCAGAATCAAAATGCGAGCTTTTTAGAGAAGTCTGAGACTATTTGTAATTCATAATTACGGCTGACTGCTTTTAACTTAAAAAAGTTTTACTAAATGAATTTAGTTTCGGTAGAGACTACTTAGCTTTACAGTTCTTGTATCGTGGCGGTTCACGTACTCAAACACATTCGTGAGGACTTATAACTGCATAAGTTTAATGGCGTTCGATCAGTCCACGATTTACTTGCTCCTATGCAGTTGTTCAATATTATCGATATGGCAGCAACCCACCTTCGAGCGACTTTTAGGCAAAATTGAATTTTTGGTTTTTTATGCACAAGGCGTTTTCCTCTGTAACTTTGTCATTTGGAAAGCCCTGCTATTGGCTTTCCTACCATTGCTTTGTCTGGACCACTCAACGCGCTTGACCAAATTGCGAACCGAGTCAATCCAAACTCTTACTACGCGAGAAACCGGCCTTGTGCATGTGCATTGATTTTTATCAATTTTTTGCTTATTGACACTACGCCGGCTTTGTCAAAATCTTCTATTTTGCCTTTTGGATGCAGTGCATCACTAAAATTTTATGCTCATACTTTAGAACGGGGCTTTCAATGACGGTACATCAAAAGTCAATGTCTTTGGTGGAGGAATAAAAAATATTTCAAAGCATATTTTCGTGGTACTTTTTAAACTGACTTTGTGGTACTTTTGAAAAACCTATTTTAAGCCCAATTTTGGCGTACTTTTGAAAAATTAATTTTCAAGCCAAATTTCAACGTAGTTTTGAAAAATTAATCTGCGAGTGAAATTTTGCGTACTTTTGATAAATCGATTGTCAAGCCAAATTTCAACGCAGTTTTGAAAAATTAATCTGCTAGTGTAATTTTGGCGTACTTTTGATAAATCGATTCTCAAGCCAAATTTCGACGCAGTTTTGAAAAATTAGTCTGCAAGTGAAATTTTGGCGTACTTTCGATAAATCGATTCTAGAGCCGAATTTCGACGCCCTATCAAAAATATTATTTTTCAAAGTCCAATTTGTGGTACCTTTGAAAAAGTATATTATTCATAAATCTTTGTCATTATATACTTTCGCTCTTATATCCTGAACCAAAAACATATTTTCCTAAGTGAAAATTCGGTGTTTCTTCGAATTTTCACCTGGTCATTTCTAATGCCTTATAGAACCCAAAACGGTCCTTATGGACTGTGCCTCTGCAGACTCTTAAAACTGTCTTTAAATGAAATATTTGCCTAAGTCGAATTTTGATTCTGTCTTCAACTTAGGACGATTTTGGAGAGTTCTACAACAAGAGCACACTCACTTCTGTGAAAACAAGTACGGGTTGCGGTTTTCATTGTTTCCATTTCTGTCCAACGCTAGCTTTTTAGTTAACTGGCTTCTAAAGCCTGCAGTTATCATTCCATTCGGAAAATAGTTGATAAACCGAAATTTTTCACAAACACGCATAAGTTTCAACACACACTGCTTGAATTATCAATTTGTAATGTTATGGAACAATAATAACGCGCTGCAGCTAGCTGCTTCGGCAAGCGGGTTCATATTAAATGACGTCACTGCCGAGACTCCACAAGGCGGGTGCGGCCCATGTTTATGATGTTTAGACGATTTCTCAGAAAATTCTAGTTTTTTGCGCAGTCTTAGAATTTTAAGATCTTCCCGATAATCAAATTTTAAAAAAGTGCTAAATGAGCCCATTGTCATCACCTAATATGGAAATAGCAGGTCGTTTCATGATGAGGAGAAATATTATTCAAACAATACTTTATCTTAGTAGTAGTACTGTTGTTTTACTAGACAATCATTACATTTTGCTCTAGGGATCTACAGTTTAGCGTGGACTCCAAACCACGGTCCTCAACCACCAACTTTGACCCACCCTGGTCCCGTTCCACCATCTTTTTAAGGCGGCGCATTAGCCCGAGGTTCCCGGGTCTCCTAGACCAGCCACCACCTTTCAAGGTGGTTCACTAGCCCTAGGATTGCCTCTGTTGGCAGCCTACCGACTATTAGATGAGATCATGGGTCACCCATCCAAGTGCCGGACTTGCACAGCGTTACTGCACCTCGCTGATCGAGCGACGGAACTTAAACCGGTGATCGTACCTCATCCCCATACGTTATCTTAGAAATTAATAAAACACAAGTGAAAATTAATTCGAATTCGTTTTGGATTGAAGACACAAGCTGGCAATCTCTAACTGACTTACTCGGATTTCTGCGGTCAACTGCGGCCTCCACATGTCCAGTTTGATATAATAGGAACCCACAGGATGTTATAGTTCGAGGGCGGAGGTTCATTTATTTATTTCAAGCATTATTTCGTTTTTATGTATGAAAATAACAGTTTTAAAAAAATAAAAATTAGTGATGACACATTGTGGGTAAAGAGCTTTATTTTAAAAAAGAATCATCAAAATCGGTCCAGTGGGAACCGCTGGCGAAGCTGAAAAGAAAACGGTTTGTGTTTTAAATATAGAGATTATTATTTCATTGTATTACTTCATCAAGAATCTTAGTTATTTTTGGATAAACATTAGTCAATGATTATTAACATTTTCGAAAATGACATAGTAGTTTATAAATTTCTGTTATTTTGTTATCTATTAAAATACAAGATTTTTAGTTTAGTAACGGCAAAATATATTGTGAAATTTTTTTTGTTGGCTTAAAATATCATGAAACGTCGAGATTTTAAGTTTGAGCAAAAAAAAATTCTTTTTGCCTGCCTGTCTGTAACTTTTTTTGTGCGCACGGTTACTTTGGAATAGTTTATGATACTGACTTGAAAGGTACCTATTAGTCCACCCGTCAGGTCATATAAAAAGGCGTTACCAGGAATTAAGTCGGGAAATTTTGAAATTTGGCGGGGTTGTAGATTTGCTACAACTAAAATCCAGCCGCCGGCGTAGCCATATTGCCAAGATGGCCGCCAAAAACAGTTTTTTTGAAATATCTCCTTTACCTTGGGTTTTAGAGTTAAAAAACTTTTAACAAAAATGAAACAGGAGCGAATTTCCTATAAATTACGTTATACAGTGTGTCCCCGGATTGTGTTTGCGATAGGTATAAAATACCAAAAAAAATTAGTACGGCTTTCATTTTCTGCAGTCTCGGTCTGCTTGACGTAAAATGAATTTTCACCAAATTTCATTTAAAATGGGATCTAACTCGCGGAGTTAATCTAAAATAATACAGTTTAGGTAACTGAGTTACCTAAAAAGCATAAAGTCATAACAAAAAAATAAGATTTGCACTTTGTTATTGCACTTTGACAGCTAGCTGCAGCCTGTTGACAGCTACTAATTGTCGAATTCTTGTATTCACATCATACATGAACTGAGTTACCTAAACAGCATAAACTCATAACACAAAAATAAGATTTTCACTTTGTTAAGGCACTTTGACAGCTAATTGACAGCTGTCAAGTGTCAAATTGGACAATTTGACATCGGATTTGAATTCAACAGCCTCAAAAACATAAACCTAGACATTAAAATCGAAAAAATAAGTTATTTAAAAATCTATAAAGACTGCACGAATAAATAAATCTGTGGTGGAGCTTTGGAGCTTTCAAGCTCCGTAGCAGCCAAAGTATTGATTTTCGAGCTTTGTGCCCATTGAGACTGTTGCTTGGGATGATGAAACCTAAAACATATCCAAAATTCAGACGATTTGACCGAAACCCAATTTCCATAAGATTATTGCAGGGTCCTTTATGAGCTTTAAATGAACACAGAGCTATTGAATTCAATTTGGATTGTTATTTGCAAACCTTTTCAACTGAAATTTTACCTACTTCTTACCAGCGCCGCGTCTACATGTGATTAAAGATAACCTCCGCCGGCCGGGCTCCGTCGTTTTTATAACGAGCATAGTCTCTGCCTTTATCGCTTTTCAGTATTGGTTTGAACATAGTGCAAGTATAACAACGTTTCGTATTTGTTATTTTTGTTATCATTGCTCTGGGACATATTATTTTGCAGACCGTGGAATTTACAGAAGAACAACGCTTGGCCATGGAAAACATTCTTTGTAATTTGAACAGATGTACGATCTTCGCAATGGATCACCAAGGTTTGTTTAAAACGATTACTAAAAAATTTGAAGACGAACTAGCAAAACTGGAAAGTACCTGCCGCTGAACTGTGGGTGCAATATTTTCGCATGGTAACTTTGGTGAAGCAGTTTATAGAAGCAGAAAGAATGGGTAATTGGCAGCTTCACCTAGAAACTCCCCAGAAAATGCTGCTTTATTTCCATGCAAGCGGCCATCATAGTTATGCAAAATCGTGTCAATTACATTTGCAAGATATGATATCCTTAAAAGACAGAATGACCCCTGATGAGTACAATAAATTTACAACAGACGGCTTTGTCACAATCAGGCGCACCAATAAGTTTTGGTCTGTTGGTCAGATATGACCATTGAACAAACGCTAATGAGGACGATAAAAGCTATTGGAGGGCTTACTCATGGACGAAGAATCACGGATAATGTGGACATTGGGAATGGTGTATTTGCACAACGTATGCAATGAGATTGAAAGATTTTGCAACGTTTCTTTTGCATCTACAGAACAACATGTGGACATGAGAAGTTCACGTATTATTCGAGACGATGATGTGCAAAATCTGTTGGCTTGGCTTACGCATCACCCTCCTTTCCCAAATGTAAACGGAATAATGTCTATTTCCTCAGGAGTTATTGCAGATGAAAAAATCGCCTTTAGACGAAACTAGACGAACATTTTCAACTTCACTCGACTGCTGTACCTAAACCTTTGATTTTGGAGAAAACATACATATGTCATGCTTAGAAAATTTCCTACTCCTTAATTTTGGTTATAGGTATTTTGACTGTAGAGCGTACGATAACGGAGATATTTGAAAAAAAAACGTTTTTGGGAGCTATCTTGCCAATATGGCGGCTCAAGCAGCAGTGCTTGCTTTGTGCAAAATGTGAATCTTAGTACCTATCTCTAAAATTATACCAAATATCAAAACTTTCCGAGTTAATTCCACCTAAAACTACCTGATGGATCGACTATATGTATTATAACGAGATCTGGAACTAGATTATATTTTAACCTCTTTCCGTTTAAGGATTTGGAGGCAAGTGAGGGTAAATCAGTAAAGCCGGCAAGTAAGAATCCATAAATTTGGTGTTTGTACGCGAAGAAATGGGATATGAACGAGAAGTCATGGTCTCGAAATTTACATGGCATATGCCATCCCCACTACTTTCCCATTACCATTCCCACCCATTAGTAAAAGAGATAAAAAATAAAATTGTGATTTAATGTGTATTTAAAAATCAAGGGCCTCAAAATTTGTTTTGACATCACTACTAATTCATAATTAAAAGAGGTAAAAAAAATAAAATTGTAATTTAGTTTGTGTACAAAAACCAATTTCCTCTGAGGGTCAAGATTCACTAGTAAATTTCTGAAAGAAGACTGTTTAAACAACATCACAAATCGTGTGTGCGAAGGTGACCATTAAATGGCCATAAAAGAAAATTATAGAGCGCAGACAATGAGAGTACGTTATACATTTAGACACAATTGGCAGCCTGCCTGATGCAAGATATCGAAAACTCATTAGATTGAAAGCTGGCAAGGGTATACTCTTTGAACGTTAAGCCTCTCCCAACCACATATATGGGAACAATGAACTTTGAAAAAACAACCTCATTAAAATTATTTATTGCTTATCTTTAGATGTATGAAACTATAGCCGCATTTAAAGGGTATAGCAGAATAAGCATGGTAAAATGGTCCCAGAAGCGTTTGGATCTAATTCGGTGTCAGTAGATCGACAATAGGAAAAGAAATGTTTTCCTCGAGTTTTAGCATCCCGTCGCCACGAGTAACTCCTGTACCCTAATAAACATGACATTTCGTTTTCATTTTTTATCTCTGCAAGTTGTGCGTTAATTATTATGAAAAAATAGATGACGTACACGTAATTTAAATGCATCTTGGGAAAAAAAAATCATTTTTTATCTCTGCAAGTTGTGCGTTAATTATTATGAAAAAATAGATGACGTACACGTAATTTAAATGCATCTTGGGAAAAAAAAATCAGCTGATTTTGCTGCCTCTTTCGAATAAAAAAAAATTAAAAATTAGAATATTTATTTTTTCATGAAAATAATGATTCGCATACACAAAACTTTTACCAAAAATACATTGTTGTAAGTAGTTTATTGCAGATTTTTTTCAAATTTTTTGAAGCGGTGCGCCATAATTAAAAAAAATAAAAACTGTGCATTGTTTAGTGGTGCTTATCCATTGAAACTTGTACGGCGGACCAGACCAGTGTATCCGTATGTATTTTGACCCGCTGAAACCGAATCCGAAGTTAGAATTGTCAGATTGGCTCGTTTTTCACCCTTAACCCCAAAAAACACCCCCCCAAAAAAATGGTCTGTCCGGCGGACCAGACCAGTACATTCTTATGTATTTGGACCTGCTGAAACCGAATCCGAAGTCAGAATTGTCAGATTGGCTCGTTTTTCACCCCCAACAGTGCCCAACACCAAAAAACACCCGCAAAACAAAAACAAAGTGGTCTGTTCGGCGAACTATACCAGTGTATCTTTATGTATTTTGACTTGCTGAATCCGGATTCGAAGTTAGAATTGACAGATTGGCTCGTTTTTCACCACCCGAAAAACACCCCCCCCCCCCAAAAAAAATGGTTTGTACAACGGACCAGACTAGTGTATTCTTATGTATTTGGATCTGCTGAAACCGAATCCGATGTCAAAATTGTCAAACTGGCTCGTTTTTCACTCCCAACCCCAAAAAACACTCCCAAAACAAAAACAAAGTGGTCTGTCCGGCGGACTATACCAGTGTATCCTTATGTATTTTGACTTTCTGAATCCTTATTCGAAGTTAGAATTGACAGTTTGGCTCGTTTTTCACCCTTAACCCCGAAAAACACACCCCCAAAAAAATTATCTGTCCGGCAGAACATACCAGTGTATCCTTATTTATTTAAATCCGCTAAAACCGAATATGAAGTCAAAATTGACAGATTGGTTCGTTTTTCACTCCTAACTCCAAAACAACCCCAAAATAAAAAAAGTGGTCTGTCCGGCGGACCATACCAGTGTACCTTTACTAAATACATAAGGATACACTGGTATGGTCCGCCGGACAGACCATTTTGTGGGGGGGGGGGGGTGTTTCTTTGGGGTTGGGAGTGAACACGAGTCAATCTGACAATTCTAACATCGGATTCAATTTCAACGGTCCAAATGTATAAGGATACACTGGTATGGTCAGCCGGACAGTCCACTTTTTTGTTTTGGGGGTGTTTCTTAGGGTTCGGTGTGAAATACGAGCAAATCTGACAATTCTGACTTCGAATTCGGATTCAATAGGTCCAATTACATAAGAATACACTGGTACAGTTCGCCGGACAGACCATTTTCTTTTTGTTTTGGGGTTGTTTTTTGGGGTTAGGAGTGAAAAATGAGCCAATCTGTCAATTTTGACTTCAGATTCGATTTTAGTGGAATTAAATAAATAAGGATACACTGGTATGGTTCCCCGGACAGATCATTTTTTTGCGGGGTGTGTTTTTCGGGGTCAGGGGTGAAAAACGAGCCAAACTGTCAATTCCTCCGATTAAAGAACTTATATCTAGATACATAATGGCTACATTTTCTTTATATACCTTATTTGCTCCTAACATAGTCACATTATATGTCCATTAAAATGGATAGATGAACATCACATCCCATAGGCAACAGAGGCGGGTATGTGTAGAAGGGAAAATGTAAAATATTGTACCTATTTTATGTGATAATTATTGGTTAACTTCTAGGAATATTAACGCAGATTGAAAAAATACAATAGGTAAAGCTGTTTTATTCAAGGGAAATATGCATTGGAAGGATATTATTTATAATATTATTATTAAAATTATAAACTGAACCTCATCATGTTACGACTATGACCTACTTATGAAACGATCGATTTCCGCAAATGGCACAGCACTGTTGCATGTTGCACTAAATTGTCACTAAACTGTCTAAATATGAACAGAGAATATTATTTAGGTATTAGGCAAATCACAACTTAAAATAAAAAGACTTCTTCACCACATTTTGATCGAAAAACACGAAAAACACTTATTAACATTAGTGATGGATACTGTCAAAACTGTCAAACTGAGATTATGATAATCGAACTGAAGCCGACCGTGTACGAGCGGCCGCGAATACGCCGATGGGCCAATCAGCAACTTATGGGAAGAAGTGCCTTAGATTGGGAGTCTTTCGGGATCATAAAATTCATGCCATTATGTATCTAGATATAAGTTCTTTAATCGGAGGTCAATTCTAACTTCAAATAAGGATTCAGAAAGTCAAAATACATAAGGATACCCTGGTATAGTCCGCCGGACAGACCACTTTGTTTTTGTTTTGGGGGTGTTTTTGGGGTTGGGGGTGAAAAACGAGCCAGTTTGACAATTTTGACATCGGATTCGGTTTCAGCAGGTCCAAATACATAAGAATACACTGGTCTGGTCCCTCGGACAAATCATTTTTTTGGGGGGGGGGGGGGTGTTCTTCAAGGTTAGAGGTGAAGAACGAGCCAATCTGTCAATTCTAACTTCAAATCCGGATTCAGCAGGTCAAAATACATAAGGATACACTGGTATAGTCCGCCGAACAGACCACTTTGTTTTTGTTTTGGGGGTGTTTTTTGGTGTTGGGCACTGTTGGGGGTGAAAAACGAGCCAATCAGATAATTCTGACTTCGGATTCTGTTTCAGCACGTACAAATACATGAGAATGTACTGGTCTGGTCCGCTGGACAGACCATTTTTTTGGGCGGGTGTTTTTTGGGGTTAAGGGTGAAAAACGAGCCAATCTGACAATTCTAACTTCGGATTCAGGTTCAGCGGGTCCAAATACATACGGATATACTGGTCTGGTCCGCCGGACAAGTTTCAATGGGTAAGCACCACTAAACAGTGCGTAGTTTTTATTTCTTTTTAATTATGGCGCACCGCTTCAAAAAATTGGAAAAAATCTGCAATAAACTACTTATAACCATGTATTTTTGGTAAAAGTTTTGTGTATGCGAATCATTATTTTCATGAAAAAATAAATATTCTAATTTTTTTTTATTCGAAGTAGGCAGCAAAATCAGCTGATTTTTTTCCCTAAGATGCATTTAAATTGCATGAACGTCGTCTATTTTTTTCATAATAATTAACGCACAACTTGCAGAGATAAAAAATGAAAACGAAATGTCATGTTTATTAGGATACAGGGGTTACCCGTGGCGACGGGGGGCTAAAACTCGAGGAAAGCATTTCTTTTCCTATTGTCGATCTATTGACACCGAATTAGGCCCAACCGCTTCTGGGGCCATTTTACCATGCTTATTCTGCTATACCCTTTAACTGTTGATTTTGATTTGATTTACCAGCGTGCGGTAGGCATTTCTGTCACTCCCAAGATATTCCGCTGGGCCGGCTACGTTCACGCTGGGTTGTATTTGGGTCATGCTTGTTGTCAGCAGCGAGAGATCCATGACGCATGGTACAGAAGTTGTGGGATGGGCAGTGTAGGTGTTTGTGAAATGCGTTGCTACATTGTGTCGTGATATGGAGTGTTTATGCTCCTCTTTTTTTGTGTTTCTGCTTCTTCAAATCTTTTTGGGGACGGGTATTTGTAAGGTCGTGTTTCATTCCGTGTGTGATTTGTATCCATATACTAGAGGTGATTTCTAGGGTTTGCCTTTGCTTAAATTGTTAGGCTTGCGACCACGGGGTCACGGGTTTGAATCCTGGCTAGGGTATGGATATGTAGTGGCATTTTTCACGTGTTGCCGAGACGATAGCAGTGGGCTAGACTGCGGTTGTGTGAGAGACAAGACGGTCTAGTCGCTCTCCTCTCCTGAGTTCGAGTCTCAGCTGCGACAGATAGCAATGTCGCAGGGAATGGGTGTGATGTTGTCTATGTGTGTCAGTCCGTCCTGGTTGAGCGGAAGAATAGCCTACGGTTAAAGTCCGCCAGGACATAATTATTAAAAAAAAGTGCTAACGAACTTAATGTCTATCTTTTTTTAAAAAGCTTCATAAGCTTCTATCAATCAATGGTATATAGGAAGTGTCAGGCTCTTACTGACTAAAACCTCTTCCTCCCGGGCTCGTTCGTATACTACTACGAGGGCACTGCAGCCTCCTGGGCTTATTGTGGTCACCCTGTATTGCCCGTAAGGTGTCTTTACTAGCAACAGTTTCGCTGCGCGGTGCCCCTAGATGATCTATCACCCATCGAAGTGCTCACCGCGCGCGACATTGCTGCACTTCGGTGATCTAGTTTAGTTACCTAAAAAAGTCAGAAATCACTCCGTATGTAAAGGTGATCCGAATAGATAGATAACTATAGAGCTCTAACAATGCTAAGATCAATACCTAAAATCTTAGAAAAAGCAGCCCATATCAGACTAATAGACTATTTAAATAAGAATGGCATTTTAACAAATAGCCAACATGGCTTCCGTAAAGGCTACTCCACAGAGTCTGCTACTATAGAACCCAATTTATAAACAAGCTAAAACGTACTCTTCGCCAATTTACTGAACTTTTTATATAAATGTGTTACATTCTATAGGATACTCTTCGCAGTTTTCTTGTAAATAATGTTAGTTTTGGGACATCCTATTTTCTGATACCATCTTTGTTGTGAAAAAAATTATATGAAAAAAAATCCAACCGTGTGGGATTCGAACACAGGATCTATGGATTGCAACAACAACAACTGTAGCATTCCACTATGTTAAAAATACATTTTTCATACAGTGTGTGAAGACACTTAATATTGGTGGACCCTGTACGTATATCAACCATTAAGTATATATATTTTATACAAACTGTTGTTTGGTTTATAATAACTATTTGTTAATTTTGTATATTTATTTAGAAACATTTATTTATGTTACAGTTTCTGTCACCATGTTTCCGTCACACTCTGGAAGGCTTAATTAATATTTACATATTTATATTAGAAAATAGATTATACTGAATTAAGGTATAGTTAGTTGCATATGTTATATTAATTTAAATATAGGAATTGTAATTACGAACATGCCCATTGAGTAGATTGCTGCCGGGTAGGGGTAAACCTAGCTTCCTTTCTTCATTCATAAATGCAAATTAAATCATTTTCAAATTTCGGTAGCAGCAAACCGGTACTTCAAAGTGATAAGTAATTAGACATAAAAGTTGTCAAATTTGTTCTATCGCGTTTAACTAAGTGCATCCACATGAGTAAAGGTAAAGTAAAGAAAACGTATAGAGGAGTTCGACAAAAATATTTCACTAGTAAATATTCTGCCCTCTAAAAGCATACCTACTAACTATGCCCATGTCAGGGCTACTGCTGTTTCGATTGTAATGGACATTAGCCGCTAGATGGAGCCTGCTATTTTTGTTGCATGTCGTGGTTTTATAAATCTCGTCATGTACCAATAGTGAACAAATGCCTCTTTCCAGCCATCTCAGACCTACCTTGCACTGACGAGAGCCAATAGCTCGAAACTGCAATCTGCAAGTGGTATGGGGTGGCTGGCATGAGAGCTTCTTTAAGTAGGAATAAGTCTTTCGGCTGGTGTCTAGAGATGGGCAAAGTAACTCTTTTTACCGATCCGCCTCTTCGCATCTGGCTCCTATAAACGAGCCGGCTCAGTGAGCTCAAGAGCTACATGACTCACAATTCACTTAATAATTCACACGGTTCGCATGTCATGCGCGCGTTGAAAAGTTATATGAGCGGGTGGGGTGAAGATGCCATTTGCTGGCACAAACCAAATCAGGACTCATGACAAATCTTTTATCTATGACTCATGACTCTTGCCACTGTGGAGATTCGGAGAGATAATTTTTTACACACTTTTATAGAGACAAATACGCGCATTTTAATTATTATAGATACCTACATTTGTAAGCAACTTACTTATTATATTAACTATATTCCAACAGACATTTTAAGATGAGTACACTATAAATAACTAAAAACTCACTAGGCAAACGCACTTTTGGAAAATTTTGATTGTTGATACGGAAAAACAGAGTTAAACGAAAAAACCTGTTCGAACAAATGACAACCTCGTGGTCTGACCGCCGTCGAGGAAGGTAGAGTAGGTTAAAAGTTATATGATTTAAAAAGTTTAGGATGTTATCGGCCTAGAGGGGATTTGGAAAGACAAAAAAGGACAAAAAGAACAAAAAGGATAAAGGAACAAAATTATACAGACATACAAAAGAGGGGAAAGTTGGTGAAAGATAAACGGTAGGGTAGAGATAGGTTATGGGAGAGGGAAGGTGTGGCTAGGGAGGTTGCCGGAAGATAGGCAACGCCTAGTATGGTAAGGTGTGTCCTATATCGAAAAGTATTGCGTTATGCTGTCTGATTCGGGTAATGTTGCGGGTTAGCGGACTACCGTCCAGTTTGAACTGATAGAATTTTTGCGATGTTTCTTGGACGTAGTTCGCTAGTGGGGTTATGTCGTGGCAACGTGCATAGAGATCTCTGAGGGAGGTGTACCCAGAGTCTGAAATGAGGCGCATAAATTTGTGTTCTAATACTCTCAACTTCCGCATTGTCGTGGCCGGCCTGACTACCATCGTGTACAACAACTTTTTATTATTCCTGTTGAGTCCGCTACCCCGTGCCAGGAGCGGATACAAACTCCTAGACATGGAATAGACCTTGCGTATCATCTCGTTAATGTGTGTATTAAACGTCAGTCTTTTGTATACGTTCACCCCCAAATACTTCACGCACCGCTTAATTGGAATTTCTCTACCTCTGATCGAAAGTGGCGTTAGAATCCGGTTTTCTGTGAAGCGGCGCATGAAGAGAATCGATTGTGACGGCGTTGATGCGAATTCTCTACTTGTAATATGCCGTGGCACGAGCCATGTGCACTTTCAGCAACATATTAGCCGCCGTCGTGGTATGCGAATGCACGTACATGGCTGTGTCTTCGACGTACTTGGCAAGGTTTGAATTCGGGAACTCCGGGAAGTCGGAGATGTACAAGTTGTACAATTTTGGAGAGAGACACGACCTCTGGGGGACGCCCGCGCGAATATCCCGCCGAGTTGATAGTTTATTATTCACCCTAACTTGTAACGATCTACCAGACAGGAAGGAGTGAATAAGTTTCGTGATGTGCGTTGGGAAGTCCAATGAGTTTAGTTTGTAGAGTAACCCCGGGATCCATACGGTATCGAAGGCTTTCTCAATATCGTGGAACACCATGACGGTGCTCTTCCCGAGGTTGTATTACACCTTGACGTCACTCACGATCCTGACGACCTGCTGCACAGTGCTCCTGCTCCGCCCGAAGCCGAACTGGCACTCGTCATCGATGTGAAGTTCAGGATGACCTTCTCCACCAACTTGGAGATCGCCGACAGCAACGAGATCGGTCGATAACTGCCGATGAGTTTCGCGTTCTTGTTCGGCTTGAGGATTGGCACGACCATGGCGCATTTCCACTGACTAGGCCAGTGCTGCAGTCGCAGGATCGCGCTGACAATATACGTCAATTGCACAATAACTTTCCTCGGGAGATATTTAAGCAGTCTATATTCGGTGCCATCCGAACCCGGGGCATTGTCGTTTGGTAAAGTCCGGACAATGCCTGCAATTTCCGAGCGCTTGGCCATGACTTTTAGAAATTCGCGTCTCGTCAATTGAATGTCATGACCAATCAGTTCGTTTACGTCATTTTCGATGTAGTCGTGTTCCGGATTGTTTGGTATTTGTATGTTATGTATATTTTAGAATTGGTCAGCTAAGTCGTTTGTTTTTTGTGAGTCTGTCATCGACGTCTGTCCGTTTGGTGTTGTTAAGGCGGGTATGGCCTCTCGCGTATTTTTCATGGCCCTCGACAGCTTCCACAGCGAGTTGTCTTGAGGATTCAACGCTTCCAGCCTATCCCGCCATTTCCAGTTTTTTGCGGTATTAATGGTGGTCCTGATCTGGCGTTGTAGCCTTCCCATCTCGACCTTAGCGTCGACATCGCGATTTCGCTGCCAAAGCCATCTCAGTCGATTTTTCTTGCATATGTCTTGTATGACCGCTGCGTCGAGTCGGTCCTTGTACGAATTAATCGTTATGGTTGTGGCAACACTCTGCTTGGCGTCCTGCAATACCCTTGTGAACTCGCCCACTATATTTTCCAGTTCTGCGACTGTGGTGATGTTGTTTGCAAGTGTTAGGTGAGTGTTTATGTGTGTCTTATAGAGACGCCGACTGGCGTCTCTAAGATGTGATCTTGCGTGTTATGTCTTCCTTCGACATGTTACCCAATTCTAAGAGAGTTGGATTGTGGTCGGATGCGAGTTTCTCCAGTATCACGGGTGGCGTGGAGTTTCTCACACCCTTATTGACCACTATGTCGAGGGTCGAAGGTGTTGTACCGTTATCCGGAAAGTGTGTGAGATCGTCAGGATACTGCAACACGACGTTACGATTACTCACGTAATCGTACAGTGTTGCCGTTTGCATTATTGCGATTGCAGTTCCATGCGTGATGTCGCGCGTTGAGGTCGCCTATGAGCAAGCAGCGCGGACTTGCGTTCAGTAAATTCTCAAGACAACCCGCCGTGAACCCGTTCGAGGGCCGGTTATACGCGGTGACGATACTCATGCCGCCTTCCAGCGCCACACACATTCTCCACGGAAGTACTCCGTAGAGTACGGTGCGAATCCGTAATGTCTGACTTTATGAGTACGGCCACGCCGCCTCAACTATTGATGTCGGCCCTATCTTTGCGGATTGTCGTATACCCTCGGACGCGTAGCTTGTCGCATCAGTCGAGTTTAGTTTCGCTCAGTAGCATAATGTCGTAATTGCAACCCAAAACTTTAGCCACTGCACCATCACATATAGCTACGAAAATTGATTGTCTGAGATATACAACGTGATCTACCAGGACATGCGGAAAATTTAACAGTAGGTTGTCCCCACCGAAAGGAGTAAAACAAATGAAAAATTTTTAAAAAATGACCAAAAAAATTACCTTATTTTTTGTAGGAATGCGCCGCCAATGACTTCAACTAATCTAACGTAACGCGGTACAACCATATAACTTTATCAGACTTGGGATTGACACTACTAACAGCAAAGCTGGATAATAAGATATAAGTGACTTTTTGGTTTTAATCAAATCACACTACAAAAATACCGAAATAAATCGAAGACATTGATATGCTGAAATGACAAGCAGATATACGAGATATTTAGTTAAACCGGTCAATGACACGGCCGTGTAACTATTGTTCGACCGGAAGCAAAAAACGCGGCTCTCTAGGGATCTACACACGATCCAGTGGCACGGAGCCAGCCTTATCGGAATGCTTTGAACTCATTCGTAAAAGTGAATTGGTCCTCTGGAATTCCAATTATCTTCAAAGCGTACCAACAATGTTGACTACCTGCCGCTTGATCTCGCCGGCCGGCTTCACTTTTTATGCCAATTAAGGAAATGTAAACAACTCGAATACGTTCTTTCACCAGTAAGTTCGTCGACCTCTTCAGAATTAGGTCAGGACTTACACAACATCAGTAGTGTATCTTCGCAAATTGACTAATAATTTAATATACTAAATTACCTCAGAATCCTCTAAAATTTTGCAGGGGCTTTCCCACATTGAAGACTAGCACACCATTTTATTTTCCGCATTTCTTGGTAGATCACGTTGTATATCTTTCGACAATCATAAATATTTCAATTCATTATATATATATTTCTATGAAATATATATTAGTAAAATACATAAACAAAATATATATATATATATATATATATATATTCGTTTTTTGTGAGAGGGGAAATCATCATGGACACCCGTCGCTCAGAGTCTATCGCGAACGGGTAGTGCTGGACTCCAACCCTCTCTTCAGTGTTTCCTGTTGGCCTGGGACTGCTTTCCTTTTCATCGGACCCACAGGTCATTTAAGATTGTCGGTGTTAATTGACGTTTCTCCCTGGGTTCAAATCCATCTCTCTTTCATCCTCTTCCTTCTTTTTGATAATGCGGGTTATTGCCTCCTCCGCCCTTCTCCCGTTCTCTTCCGTTTCTAGCATCCTCCCTACCATATCTTCCGGAGACAATAACGACGCCTCACCGTCTCGTCTCTCTTCTCTTCATCTGTTGCATGCGAACACGGTGTGCTGCACGTCATCGACCTCTCCACAGTATGCACACTCTCTGCTATCAGTCTTGCCAATATCATATAAGTACTCCATGAAGCACCCATGTCCGCTTAGAGCTTGGGTGACGTAATACCCTACCTCACCATGCCTCCGTTCTATCCACGCTCTGATGTTCGGGATGAGGCGTCTCGTCCACCTTCCCTTGTCTACAGTGTCCCACCGGCTCCGCCATCTTTCAAACAGCCTGTCCCTGGCCTCTGCCCTCCTGGCTCCTTCAAAGATTTCCAGCCGTTCTTTGGCCATCAGATCCAAAGGGGGGATCCCCGCCACTACCAACGCCGCCTCGTACGAAATCGTTTTATATGCACTGCATACCTTCACTGCGGCACATCGCTGGATCCTAGCCATCCTCCCTTTCGTCCTATCCACCTTCATCGCACTTTCCCAGACCAGAGCTGCACACAAGAGGATAGAGTGCACGACGTTTCACAGCAGACTTCTCTTGCTCGCTCTCGGTCCGTGCGTATTGGCCATAAGCCTCCCAATGGCTGTGGCCGCTTTTCCCGCCATCTCGGCCGTCTTTGTGGCATGGACACCGAAGTTCAGCTTGGAGTCCAGCCAAACCTTCTCTGAGGATATCTCCACCTGGCCCACCCTAACTTTCATGGGTGGAAGATTTTTTTCCTCGTGATAACCAGGAGCTCCGTTTTCCCGACAGCTAGCTCAAGCTGCATTCTTTCTAGCCATCTCTCAATATTTCTGATGGCCTTGTTGGCTGCTTCCATTATGTGGACAGTACACCTTCCAGTCACCGTTATGGCCAAGTCGTTGGCTTACCCGATGACCTTTACACCCTCCTCCCAAGGTAATCGAAAGACGTCATCAAACAGCACATTCCACGAGGTCGGACTGAGTACCGATCCATGTGGAACCCCACACGTGATGCTTTTCCAGGTTATCTCTCCCTCTGACTCGAATCTGATCATCCTGTCTTGGAAGTAGCTCATCATCACCCTGACGAGGTACAGAACTACCTCAAGTTCTGCATCTTCCTGACAATCATCTCCCATCCCGCTGTATTAAACGCGCTTTTATCAAGAGTCACGATAGCACATATCTGTTTCGTGGCTAGGGCTTCCTCTGCCGTCTCCTTTAGTAGTCTAATGGCTCCTACCGTTGATCGTCCTTTCCGAAAACCGAACTGGCTTTCAGATAAGCCACTCTTCTCGGCTGTCTTCTTCTCTAATCTCCCCAGTATCAGATACTCGAGGAGCTTGCCCATCACCTCAAGTAAACATAGCGTTCGGTGGGATGACGGGTCCTCCAGCGGCTTGTTCCCTTTCCGGATCAGGACGACTCTGGTCTCCATCTGCTCGGGAAATCCCTACTCTCTAGGGCACGATTCATTACTCTTAAGGTGCCTCCCGGGTATTCTTCCGCAACTAGCTTGACTATTTCAGGCGGAATCTCATCTAAACCTGAAGCCTTTCTACTTTTAAGTCTGGCACATGCTGCCTCCAGCTCCTCCTCCGTGAGTGGGGGGACCACATCCACTTCTACCGCTCTCCATCTGACTATATCCCTTTCTGGAAATAGGGCAGCCACGACTTCCGCCACTTTCTCTGCCGGCAAGGCAGGGGGGAGATTTCTGCTCTGTCGAGTCGCTATCTTGTAGCCATCTTCCCAGACATCTCCATCCACAGTGTCGCATAATTCCCTCCACCTCTCTCTCTTTGATCTTTTAATTGCCTCTCTAAGGTTTTTCCTGGCGTTCCGGTACTCCTGGAGAGATGGGTTCCCCCCAAGTCCTGCTCTCCTATTCTGCCTTATACCCTGCTGACGAATCGCGATACATTCCGTTCTGAGAGCTGCGATCTCCTCCGTCCACCAATAGACCTCCCTCCTGGTCTTTCTGCTTCCCTTCCTGGACACTGACTCGTTGCAAACTCTAGTAACCGCATCGGTGAGGGCCTCCTCCGTTTCAACCATGCCTCCTCGAAAGGAGCCAGCCAGACTTCTTTTGAAGGTATCCTTGTTCAGCCTACCAAGCTTCCACCCTTGCCGGGTCCCCTTTATACTAGTTATAACTAAAGTTGTCTAATAAATTTGGGGGTTATGAATTTTTCCCTCACTTGATGACGGCAGCTTTTCGTCGTGTAGAGCAGTCGTGGGTAAGGAGTGATTGGTGATTTTCTAAGAACGGAAGAAGGGCGCCACGTAACTTGTGAAAGAATATATACAGAGTGTTGTTTTACCTAAGTCACGGAAAGCAAAAACTGTTTTATATCGGTGTTAACTGAATTAAATAAAAAAATAGAATACTGCTGCAATAATTAATTGTACACCATAGATAAGTGCAAATACATATATTTAAATAAATAATAAATACATCTAGCCTTAAGGGCTCATACATTAGAAAGGCACACTGATTTGGTGTCCAGGTAATATGGAATAACATTTAATATATTTTATTATTATCAATATAGGCAAAATTAAGAGTGCGTCTGCATAGTACTATGTTTCGGCATACGGATGGAATATTATTATTTGTATGAATATTATTATGTAGCATATATAGAAAAATATCTTAGAAATATATTAAATATGGCATGCAAAATAAATTAGTAAAATGTGTGATCTGGTCTTAGCAATGGTCCTGTTCAGTAATGTAAGCTTCGATGGTGGTTGCTTTATTGGTGATTGTTTTGATGATGGTTACGGCAAAATGGCGACGAGTCGATGACGTCACGTCTTGCAAGAAATGGTCCTAACTTTTGTCGTCCAGTATAGACTGATAGTAAAATAGGATATGATGTGGCTCTGCAGCCAAAATTGAACGAAACGAAAGAGTACTAATTATCTACCTAGGAACTCCTTATAATATCCCATACAGCTATTTACAATAACTTCCCAAACTTATACTACTTTTATCAACTTTCCGTAGAACCCTTCGTTAGAAGGGTTGTCGCTAGGAACGGCAACGAAAATTCGAGAAATCTAGGACGGTAGTTGAACAATGGAAAATACTCTGAGGATACGTATAGGGTAGTGTAGATTGGTGTGATTGATTATACAAAAATTTCTTGAGAAAATCACGTGGAAAGCCACTAATCACTGGAGACCTTATCACTTCATCTAACACGCCTCTCAAATCTAACAGAACTATTCACACGTTTTGACAAAAACCTAATCGGAAATTATCAGTGGTCATGTTTGCCTTAAGTAAACTTTACTACTTTGTTTGATTTTTAATTAAGCAACCAGCAATACATCTCGATGTATTAGTGGTGTCCACTGTAAAACTACACTTATTCTGTGAATTTGAGGGATCTGAGCCGTCAGTTAGATTAATAGCATTTTGACATGCTACACCCTCTGCCTTTACTACCTGGGTGGCGCGGTTCTGTCCAATCTCATAGGTAATATAGCGGTGGTCGCTTAATGTCTCCTCCTCTGTTAGGACTCTCCATCCGCTGGTGTTCCTGGTTGCCCCTTCCGAGCCTAGAGTAAGGTCCGGGATGGAGCCGGTGGTCCCTCGTTCAGTATTTGCAGGTCTTCAGTGGCTATCCACACGCTGATTACCCTTCCCCTCCCATTCATCCGGTATATTCCCCATTCTGGGGCGCTGCCATTGAGGTCGCCGGCTACTATCACCTCTCTTCCTCTATTTCCACTCGCTCTCACAGCCCTTCCGAGCTCCTCCAAGGAATTTTCCAGTTCCGCTATACCAGCATTGGGTGAAAAGTAACAGCTGAAGAGAACCACCTCCTTCAACTCCACTCAGACGTACCCTTTTCCTCTTCCAGTTCCATATATGCTAAGCAAAGGGTTTAGCATCCCCACCGCGGCATCTATGTTTTCGTCGACGAACCACTCAGGCCTGTTTTTCACCATCTTCTTATTAGGTTCACTTATTATTAAGATGTCCTCCCTCTTCCGTTTCCCTGTGGCCCAGATCAGATGAGCGGCCCGGCATCTATTCAGGTTTGCTTGCCTTATTCTGGCGAATGCGCCGGGTTTTCCTCCCGCATTCGCCTCGACTTCCTTATCGCTTCTGCCAGTATAGGGCAGTCCAGCGAGTCAGCGCGATGACCTCTTCTTTCGCAATTAGGGCAGAAAGCAACTGCCACACAGTCTTTCACCGTGTGGCCTTCTTTGGCACACTTCAGGCAGGTTTTTGACCTGTCCACTCCTCTGCAGTTAGATCTCATATGCCCCACCTTCCAGAATCTGTGGCATATTTCGACCTCTGACCTTTCGCGGACCCGGCATCGAAGCCATTTCACTCTGAGGTGCTTCTTCCCCAGAACAGCCTCTGCAGCCTTCCGCGGGAGCCTAACTATGACCACCAGGCTTTCTCCGAAGGCCGCTCTCATCTTTTCTATTGAGATCTCCCCATCTCTGACGCCTGTCTCCGTCGCTATTACATGTCTGACCTCCTCCTCGGTGGTCGCAGCGTCCAGGTCCCTAACTGTAATGACCATATCATCCTTTTTAGCCCTCACATCAATTTTGCCGAGTTTATCAATAGTATCATTCAATGGGTCCGATGCTCTTCTGCCCTCCACGACTTCTATAACCATCTCTCCCTTTTTAGTCTTTCTGAGACTTACTACCTCTACTCCTATAGTCTTTATATCTTTTAATCTTCGTGAGAAGGTCATTATACGAGACTCCCTCTTCTTTGAGGAAGAGAACTTCCCTTCCTCCTCCACCTCTCCTTCTTCCACCGGTACGCGCCTGTTGTTGGATCGTGTCTGTTCTAGAGCTTCCCTCGTTTGAAGTGGCTGGCCATATTTGCCCAGATCCTCCTTTTCTCCGCATCATTCTTCTTTTTTGGTATCCTTCCAAGGGGGAATAACACTCTTATCTCCCTGTCCTAGCCTTTGAAAATAAATTAAGTTATCTTCCTTAACAATACTCTGTCTACTCCTTCTTGCGCTATGATGCACAGCTTCTTCCTTTCCAACTCTATTACGATTTGTGCACACTCCTGTAACATTTGATATGTTTCTCGAGTATCCTGCATCTCTCCCGTAGGGCTGCGAGGTAGTAAAATGGTATGTATACCGTTTACCTTCCTTCTGGGTCCCATTCCTGCTAATCTCTAGTCGTGTACTAGAAGCTCCGTATACTATTTGCCCTGTCGTTAGTTGAGTACTTAGTATCTCCCTGGCGATTGGACAGGATTCCTCGCTCTTCTCAGTATTCCCTTTTCTCCCTTGTCATCGGCATCTACTATTAGTAGAATATCTTCCTCGTTTCCACCCCAATTAGGAATTCCTTCTTCTGGCTTGGTTTGTAGGAAAGCTTCCTCCGGCCAGTCCTGATTAGCAGTCTCCAGCCACTACTCACAATCTGTGGTTTCCTTGGTTGCCTTAATTATTGCCTCTGTCTTTTTCCTCGTTTCCTCCGCCTTGTGTCACTTCTCTGTAGGGACGGTTTGCGTCGTGGCATCCACTGAGTTTGCCTTGCTTCTAGGGCAAGTATCTGTTTGCGTGTCTGCGTCAGACATTTGTTTTTCGACTCCCTCCCACTTGTTGTCCTCCGGCACCCACTGACCTTTTCAGCCTGTTTGCCAGTTCTTTTATTTCCCTTTTAGTATTCGAGTTTTCTTCCATCATTCTCTCTAACCTCTTTGTATGCTGCGTAATCGCGTTTAGGGCCTCAGTTAAAGCGAAGGCCAGTGGGCTCTCCTTTCTTTTGTATGGCTCCCGAGGAAGGTATCATGCACCTTGCGCTTTCTACTCTCCTCCCCGACTCTCCTCTGCAATTTACTAATTACCTGTATACTGCCTATCATAAGTTTAGATTGAGTTCCTTCCTCTGAGGTTTTCCTTCTCGTTTCTTTTACCTTGTCCGTTGCAATGGTCATGCTTCGGTCTGCTGGTTCCCTTGGTGGGGACCTGGCAATGCTGTCACGTCTCCTGAAAGGATCGGTTTCTTTATTTCTGAGCCAGCAGCTTTTTTTTTTGCTCTTTGATCTGGTTCTCTCCCAGGAATGCTGTATCCATCTTTTGGTTTAGTATTCACCACTTTCAGAGTTACCGTAGAAGGTCTGTTCTCATCTGCTTTGTTTAGTTTCTCCATTATTCGTCCCACGAGTCGGGTCGATGTTCGGTCAACCCCTGGGTGACGCCCATCCCGGAGGCAAGGCTATATACTGAGGAGGTCGCCCGATGTCCGCAGGTTTTAGCGATTTCGCTGTCGGTTCTTTTATAGTGGTTTTCTCCTCGTAGGCCGGTCAGTTAAGGCAAGCCTCCGGGTTACAGTTCCCACACGACATTGCCCTGTGGTGTCCTTTTTTTCTTTTCTGCAGAGGTCGTTGAGGTGTGGACCGTGATTACGGTGTTAAACGAATAAGTGGCACAGCTCACTCGTGGCTTGGATTACCCTCGGGTGCGCTAGTTCCCGTAGCCATACCACATGTGGTGTGGTTCCTGAGGTTGAACTGTCCTTAGTTTTTCGCCGCTCACCTAGGACCTTACCGGCATGGGTGTCCCGCCCGGGAGTCAGTTGCGGGACTCCCGCCGGCATTGAGGAGCAATGGATCATCGTGGTTGCTTAAGCCCCTCCCGCCGGCATTGAGGAGCAATGGATCATCGTGGTTGCTTAAGCCCCTCCACCCACGGCAAGGTCTCACAGCTTCTTGGAGAAGAAAAAAAATATTATGGAAATAACATTTCGCAAGATTTCTATTTAAGCAAAAGCGACAAAAGAGAATTTTTTTTAAATTTAATAATCAATAACTTTTTTATTTACTGATCGATTTTCTTCAAAAACAATACCCAGTAAACAGTAATGTAACTTTACCTCTCTGAGAAGTAAGATCAATAGAACATTTTTACATAAAATATTTATGTAAAACATACATAAATAATATGTAAGGAATAAGTTCTATTTTAACAAAATTCGTTAATGTATATTTTACATAATTTTGCGTATCTTGTACATTAGTTAATACCTAAAATTTCATGTAAAATATGTTACATAAAATAATACAATATTTAAGTCAACGTATTAACTTAATTACTTATACACAAGTTTACATATTTCTTACATAATTTTACTTATAAAATGTTTACCTACTTCATTTTACGACATGGAACGCGTCTCCCACCATGTCGCCAGTTTGCTTGTTTTTATGTTTAAAATCTAACGTTTGTGTTTTTTGATCATTTTTGTGAACAATTGTGGATGTCTTTTAATAACTTTGATGCAGAACTGTGAACCGTAAAGCGTTGTGACTTTTTAAATATTATTTTATTTGGACGTTTTATTAGTGTAGAGGTTATGTGCAAACATAAACATGCCCGAAAAACGGTGTATTGTTTGCATATTCGGTGTTCTTACATGAGTTGGAGAGGCACCATTTTCCACTGAATGACCCAAAAGTAAGTTTGCGTGGTACTGGTTTTATAAAGATATTAATGAAACGTAATCTTTTTGTTAGGTTAGATGTTAATTATTTCACGTGGAATCATTAGTCTCGACAGACAATTGCATCATTACATAGGTCTTGTAACATAAAGGCTGTATGTTGGTGCTATTCCCACATTATTAAGTTCAACTGAATCCAGCGTAAGAAGTTGTAATTCAAGGAAACCTAGATCTTAATACCAAAATACCATCTTAATGACCAAAAGCTTTTGCGAAGTACTATGCATAAGTATGATTATTGTTTACAGACTTCTTATAGCACCTACTTTGTTTTCGTTATTGTATTCGCGAAAATCAAACAAATGAACACAATAGGGATTCACCTTCGATACACACAAATTCACCAATATGTGACAGCGATTTATATATCATGACAAATTTCCGCTGTTACTTTACTATATAAATTTTTCCTTATATGTGAATTTCTTTGTATCGAAGGTAAATCCCTATTGTGTTCATTTGTTTGATTTTCGCGAATTGTACATATATTGCAAGGTTTTGTATGTGTAAAGTAGGCTAATATTTTCCTGTAATTTTTCTTTTGTCCAAAATTGGCTTCAGTGTGTCAAAATACTTCAGAAAAGTTAGATCAGAACCTTAGGACAAAATCTATTTTTTGCCCTTTTTAGGAGATAATAGATAACTGATAGATTTTTTTTAATATCAGAATCGTTTTCAGCATGTTAAAAAACAGGATTAGATGGTTCTGATCAAAAGCGCAGCCCTTTTTCTTTGTTGACCTGTGATTAATGATGATGATATTGCTTGTATCGCCATTAAAAAATTAAGTTGATCATTATGAAACTACGAAGAAAACTAGAATTGTCTGAACCTTTTTGGTTAATTTCGTTGCAATAAATTAAGACAATTAAGATTTGCCATTATTAAAAAATATATGTTTCTGGCAGAGTTTAATCATCTTGGCAAAGGACCTCGCACATTTTCTTATATAAAATGGCTCTCGGTGAATGCTTCGAGACAGATTATAATATAATTTAATATTTATAAAAAAAAAAACTTAAGAAACAGTAACAAGTTTGAAAATTGAATCATTGATTGTTTAAAAAAGTACTGCTTTGTACACTTGTTGCATAAATAAGTTTTTAAAATCATTTAAAACCATTTTTTGGCAATTATTTAACAGATGCATTTTTTCACGCTTCGCGGCTTCAAATTGGCGTAGAAAAACCCGTTTTTTTATTGTTTCTTTTTTGTGATCTTTTGAAGCATTTTAATAATTTTTAATTATGTTTAATTTTGAGAAGAAAAATTCTTTATAAAAAAATTAAAATGATTTTAAATAGTTTAAAAAAATTATGTGTTAACATTACTGAAGAGTAGGAGAAAAATCTACATTCTAAAAAAAATTGTTTTATGACTTGATGCACTTAAACAGTCAATGGTTCAATTTTCGACTTTGTTATTGTTTTTCTTGGCATTGCTATAAACATTTCCACTTGAAATTTGGTGTGAAGATTTAATGGGCTTATTTAGCGTATTTTTTTTATTACATTTTGCAAAAAAATCTCTTCATTTTAGAGCGAAATGCAAAAAAACAGGATATTCTAAGATCTCTAGAGGCTTTAAAATTAATCAAGAATACAGACGCTGCGTGAAATCATTCACTCCTAGTTGCATTTTCATTCTCCTTTTTTCGGCACTTATATGCTGCATACTCATATGTTAAAATACTCCAATAGTCCCCAAATCACCATCTCTGGCAGATTAGACAAATCTGATTTTAAATAGCTGGATTTTTAACAGTATAAACTCAACTTCGAGACAGACTTTCGGATTGAATGACATCAGCACTTTGAGCACATCGGTTCATTTTTAAAGCAGTATATTTCTGAAGATACTTATCGGATCGACCTCAAATTTTCAGTATTATAATTATTCAACGATTACTTTGCATAAACGAAATAAAAAGTGAAATATGAAATTTGACTAAGTGACCCCATTCCATTGGAAGCATGTTTTCCTAAAGTTTTGTTAAAATATATACATTATTAATTAAGCTATCATAAATTGTTTAATAACTTAACCAATTGATCAAAATAGTTTGCATAGGTCTAGTTTTCTTCACAATTTAGTAAAGAATAATCTGTTTTTCTTTATTGTGAAACGGGCTATATAACCAGATTTATTTATTTATTTATTTATTTATTTATTTATATAGTTACACCACCCCACAGTAAAAACCAATTACGGGGTGGGAAAAAAAAACAATACAATAATTTATACCTAATGGTAAATAATATACAAACAGACAAAAAGGAAAAAGAACAGATTATATACATGCATAATACACTAACTACACTATATACGAAATGGACTAATTGAATTTTTTTCACAGGTTGTGTAACTGATCTTCAAGTAGCAAATGTCAGAGTGACGAAGGCTGACCAAAGAACGGGTAAAAACAGAAATGACCCGAGAAATGCTTAACGCTTATTGCAGATACTTAATTAACTTGAATATAGATTAGTTACATAAAAGACACTAGTATTATTATTAGTCCTAAATCAACAATTAATAAAATAAATTAAATGAAATTTGAGCTATACTAGGAATGCAAGGTGAGGCTGGTAGGTATAAATCATTGGAGAAGAAAAAAATATCGTATAGCTTCTTTCTAAAGAACATATAGATGACAACGTTGAGGACAACGCCTAATGTCTGATTTACCTACTGGGATATGCAGAGATTAAGATGGAATTGAAGCTCTTTACTTTGTTGATACTAATTAACTTAGTTTAAACTGTCATTCAATTCAATTATATTAACTCACTAAAGATTAGAGAATCTTTACTAAGCTAATATACGTTGACAAATCAGACAACCATATCTTGCATTATATACTTTTTATCTCTTTTTGATGTAGCATGTCTTTATTTTATATACCTACCATAATGTTCAAAATAGCACCCTATAGCACTTGTTAAATATTGATACTAGAGAACTGAATTCTTGTAGTTAAATATATGAACATAAATTCCTCATAAATTGTCCAGAAAAATTGATATTCCTTAGGAAATAACCGGAGGAGACTTTATTTTTAAGTAGAATACCTGAACATTTTTAGAAAGTTAGATAGTTTTATATTTTAAATATAACCATTTTTTACAAAAAAAATTGTCATGCAAAATATAAAACTACTCGGCTCTCTAAATAAGGTATCTCACTTCAAAATAAAAATTGGTGTCAACTTCAGTAATTTTCTAAAGAAATATATTTTTTTCTGCATAATTTATAAGGAACTTATATTCATATATCTAACTTCAAAAATCCAATTGTGTAGTATCAATATTTAAAAAGTGTTGGGATATGGTATTTTGAATATACGGTAGGTAGATAAAATAAATACATGCTACATCATAAAGAGATAAAAAGTATATACAGGGTGTCCCATAAATCATGGATAAAACGAAGGGGAATGATAGATGAGTTCATTTCCAACCAAAATAACTACATATGTTATCCAATTTTTGATGGTTCAAAAGTTATTTCAACTTTTGTATTCTTGTCCGCAATCGCCTAGTACGTTTAGTAAGAAAATGGGAGTTTTTTTGCTCTTTTTTTTTCTTAAATAGGTTACTATACTATACTATACTATAAAAATTGGATAACACATGTAGTTATTTTGGTTGGAAATGACCTCATCTATCATCCCCCTTCGTTTCATCCATGACTTATGGGACACCCTGTATATCAGTTACGTATGTTTTACATAGCATAAGGTCATTATTAAGTGGTTGAATATACATATACGCTACGTCATAAAGAGATATAAAATTTACGTATCAATTACATAAAAATATTCCTTACCATGAGGTCACAGTGCTACCTCTTTACTATGTAACAATCATATGCACATGTTGCTGACATTTCGCAGAGTATGCATATATAATTATGCGTCACATTTTACATAGCACGTTACTTCTGCGAAACTTAGTATAGCATTTACGTATATGCTATATATGTATGTTTACTGGGTAGGGTTCTTCCTCTAGCTAACTTACTTTCCAAATTTCAATACAATTGGACTTTTCTTTCTTAAGTTATCGTGCTTACAAGAAACGTGACGGACGGACAGACGGACATTTTAAAAGTTGTTCAGAATTCGTTCACTAACATGATATGAAATTTTTTTTATCTACGAGCGATATTTACGATTTTAGAAATGTGCCGATCAAATACAATATACTCTTCGTGTTTGCGAAGAGTATAATAACATAGCCACACAAAAGTGTCTTGACCTCAGAGACTGACTAGGTAGACTTTATATTTTTCGGGTCGCTGAATCCGAATCCGGGGTCCATTTGATCCCATGTCATCAGGTTTAAGGTCATTTGAAGGTCAAATTGAGATATGACTGTAAAAAAATCCATAAAAAATTTATGTTTATGTTTTTGAGGTTGCTGAATCCGGTGTTTATTTGATACCATCATGTCAGAATCAAGGTCAAATGAAGGTCAAATTCATGAAATTCAATAATACAATCTTTTTTGACCCCGGATTCTGAAAAAGCAGAAAATTGTACGTCCAAATACATCCTGAACGGTTCATGGAACCGATTTCTTAGGTCATTTGTTGGTTATCAAGCGGTCAAATGCTTATTTTCCATTTCTTAGCTGATATATCGATTGTAAATCGAAAACTTGCGTCTATGACTAGTGACCTTCAAGTTTTTTTGGTCGCTTATCACGATCCCGGTATCCATTTGATACCATGACGTATAAACCAAGGTCAATCGAAGGTCAAACGCTATAATTAGAATGATATAAATTTTTTTACCCCGTGTTCTCAAAGAACAAAAAATCTTACGTCCAAATACGTCTTGATCTGAGTCGAACCGAACTTTGGGTTTCATATAGAGATGTTTTAAACTACATTTTTAAGTCTACAGACCTAAATCCAAATCTGCTGAATTCAATAGCCTCAAAATTCAATAACCCAATAACCAATAAATCTAAAAACCTGATCCCGTAGCTATAAAATGGGGATTACAGACGATTAAAGCGGATGAATCCGTTTACTCGAATGACCACATTCCATAAACCGTTCAGGATGTATTTGGACGTAAAATTTTCTGCTTTTTCAGAATCCGAAAAAAGATTGTATTATTGAATTTCATGTGTTTGACCTTCATTTGACCTTGATTTTGACATGATGGTATCAAATAAATCCCTGATTCGGATTCAGCAACCTCAAAAACATAAACATAAATTTTTTACGGAATTTTTCACGGTCATATCTCAATTTGACCTTCAAAAGACCTTAAACCTGATGACATGATCAAATAAACCCCGGATTCGGATTCAGCAACCTCAAAAACAAAAACATAAATTTTTTATGGAATTTTTCATGGTCATATCTCAATTTAACCTTCAAATGACCTTAAACCTGATGACATGGGATCAAATAAACCCCGGATTCGGATTCAGCAACCTCAAAAACATGAACATAAATTTTTTACGGAATTTTTCACGGTCATATCTCAATTTGACCTTTAAATGACCTGAGGACACTTTATTTTTTTTGTGTGGCTGTGTTATTACAACTATTAGAAAATTATATTGCAAAACTTTAATACTAAACCAATATAATTACCTAAAACATAAAAACAGACAGAGTACCTTATCTCTCCCTTTTGACTATCACACTAGAAGTAAAGAAAAAAATGTAATAACAGTACCTCGGGCCCAAAAAACCATAGGACAAAAAAGCTTTATCTATTTAGCTCCTAGAATATATAATAATATACCACCAGCAATTAAAATCTGTAACTTAAACAAATTTAAAGACGAAATAAATAAATGGCTTCTAACTTATCCATTCCAAATACTACACAGATTTATTGACACTGGCGTCTTTTTGATCAATTGAAAATTATATTATCTACTTTTAAATATTAAGAAGAATTGTAAATTATAGCCTTAGTAATACTTAATATACTTATCCAATAATTAGAATGTACCTAATTATAATATAACTCTTATTCATACTGTTAAATTTCAATAGAATTAATTTATTATTTAAGTTATTTTGGCCAATTTAAAATTGTATTATCTACTTCTAAATGTTAAGAAGAATTATAAATTATAGCACTAGTTATACTTAATATACTTATCCAATTATCAGAATATACCTAATTTTAATAGTTATAACCTTATTCGTACAGTTGAATTTTAATAGAATTAATTTATTACTTAAGCCATTTTATTATAAATAGTGTTTTTTATAGTATCGGTATAGCACTCACGGCCAGTTTTTATAACTATATGAGGTTTACCTAAATGTTTATTTTCCTTGTCCCTTTGTTCAATAATTAAGCAATTTAATGTATCTAAATCAATCTGGTAACTTGATTCAATAAACTTTATTATTATTATTATTATTATTAACTCAATAAAAGTCTCTTTATCTACATCTACAAAATTTTTCCCCAGAATTTTATCCTCTGTTTGTGACAAATATTTCTTTTGGTTTTGAAATGAAACCAACTTTTGTAATTTTTTTTACAATTCGGTTACACGCGTTCTCTTTTATCATGTTATCAACTTAGTTCAGCTGAATCACACGGGGTGGCGGAGGAATTCGCATTTAAAATTCGCAAAAACACGCTTTCCCACGATAACTTTGTTATTATTGACCTGACGAAAAAAAAGTAAAATTAAAAATTGAAGATCTCGCGGAAGCGCATAATCTAGTAAGTTTTTTCAAATCGGACGGTAACTTTTCGTGAAAAATTTTTCTGAAAATACTCGTTTTTTTGCCCTAACACTAATACACAAACAAGTAATTCCTTAATTTTTTTACGAAAAAAAGAAGTTAGGGGAATGAGATTTTTTTGAGGTAGGTGAAATAGATAAGAATTCATGGAGCCGGAGGATTGGGGTGGTGGGCCAAGTAGGGGAGGTGAGGGAGGTAGGGAAAGGAAAATTATTCAATCCCCTCGAACTTTTTCCCTGTCGTGCGATTTCCAAAAACCAAAATGGAATTTGTTCGTTATTACGTCTAATATTTGACTGAATTATTTTTTTTATTTTTTTTTCAAATAAACAAGCTTGTGGGAGGGGAAAAACCTTTTGCATTTTTTTTAAAATACGTTTTTGAGTACAAAGGAAAGGGCTCAGAAGAGAAATTTTTTTACAGATAAGTGAGATTTTTTTTATCTTTAATTTAAAAAAAAAATGATCGCAATCCAAGCAATAGGAAGGGAGGGAGGGGGCATAATGCGTCTGCGGGAATAAAGGGTTAAGGAAAAAGGATAGGGACTTCGGAGCTTAATATTCGAATATATATATCCTTTTTCCATCTTAATATTTTATCAGTCTACCCTCCATCAAATATTAAACTTATTATAAATAATTATTTAACACCGCCACGAGTTTTCGCGGCGCATTTCTCTAGGTTTAGGTATGTATTGGATATATAAAACAATTATTTTTCCACTTAACTCGCTCTAACTCAAAAACGGTACAATATTATTCTCAAATTTTCATCGTGTTATCACCATATATTTGTTAACATAATGTGTTAATATGTAGGACAAATTTTTGGCATTAGCCACCCCTATTACCACCCGCATCCCATTATTAAAGGGGTGAAAAAATATTGTGATTTAGTGTGTGTACAAGAACCAGTCATCTAGATTTTTTTTCACTTCATTCACCCCCACCACTAATGGGGCATATCATTTTATGGGGTTACACGATTTCAAATATTATACTATTAAAGTTCCATAAACAATTATTTCCACATAGTGGAGTGCAAATATAGTGTTTTCGTTGTAAGAGACTTAGATAGGAAGTCTGGATGTGGAAGTAGTGATTCCTTAGGCAGCGGTTTTTCAGTTGCTTTTGTGTAACAATTATCCGACTCGAAATATAAACACAAACTCTAAAAAATTTTGTTAATTAACCACAGGCTCATTTTATGAAAAATCGGTGAAAAATTTTTTTTCCAGCGGGATATTGTTCCCTTAAGTGTCTAAATAATACCATAATTTTTAAAAAAATTTAAATTAATATTTAATAACATAAAAAAATATTTTTATTTATTATGGCCGGTTTCAGAGTATCGTAACGGCTTAGCGTTCGCCACGCGGATCAATATTTTCAACATTAAATTAAAATTATTAATAATAGAGTTTCGGGAGTCGTGACTTTTTATTGGAAATTTGTTCCTCTTTAAGAATCTGTCTTTAATATTTCTTAAATATTAATAGTTTTCGAGTTATTTGCAAAAAATGAAACTAGTTATTTTTTTAATTTTCATTTGTTTATAACTTTTGCAATTGTTTATGCGCAGGTTTGAAACTTTTGCACATTTTTCTAGACATCATTCCGAATCCAATGAGCCCTCACTCATATTTTTATCAAAAATTAATACGGCTTTGAACTTGTGAACTAGTCTAACTATGGGCCATATAAAATGGGCATCTCAAATTTTCATAGTGTAATTTTGACTTTACACATTATTTGCTCATTTTCTACATTGTTTCCAAACGATCTTCTCAAATTTGTATTGCTTGAAATAAAAAAAAATCTGTTTTCAGTTATCTACATCAAATCTAATAGTACAGTAAAATTAAAAGTTGACTTGGAACAAATTTGTAACAAGATGATTTCTTCAGGATTGTATTCTATGACTATCTAGGAGTCTCTGACTGAAAATCAAATCAAAAAAAATCCGCCGTGCAGAAATAAAAAAAAATGCGCCGCCATGTTGAAATTAGGCACTTTTTCCTTTAATCGGTAATAGCCCGCACGGATGACACTTTAGGGAAAAAGTAAAGAGGCAAAATTTTGAGAGAAAGAGCTACGTTTTAATGTGATATAAAGTTTTTTGCAATCGGTTAAATATTAGCAAAGTTATGGTTGTCAGAATGACAGATTTGTATAAAAAAAGAATACTTCTTGTATTTTAATCCCATAAAATGCAACAAAAGGCAACAACAATTATTACTGGTAATACTAATTAATTAAAGTAATATATTCGTAAAACAAAATCCATTCTAAAAACAAAAAAAAAAAACGTAACAACAAACACAATAACAGAACTCATAAATATTGAAAAAATAAACTATAACTCTTTAAAAAGCATGAATAAATTAAATAAGCATAAAAAACTCTCAAATACGAGCATTAACGAGAGAGGCTATCTAGCCTCATTCTCAGCCTCTAGCCTCTGACGCATTGTCACAGTCCTGTCCAATGCAATTTACACAGCTGGTACTGCACTCAAGGTTATATTTTTTACATTTTCAAGACTGATGTTGGGGGTGAGCGTAGATGCGTCTTCACTGTGTGCGTAGACAGCAATTTTTAATATTATTATTAGTTTTAAGTTTGTTTATAACAAACAGGAGAGCTAATCCCCCCCCGTTAACCGTTAAGCCGAACCGTACCTGCCCCGTCCAACCTTACATTCACCGTGGTACTGCGTGCCATGGTTGTTTGGTTGGCTCCGAGCCAGGATCCGGTAAGACACATAGTTGTAGTCAAATGAAGAATAATATATGTTTTTGCTTTTGCTTTTTGTGTATGCATCTCGATACTCCAGTGAAGCAACGCGCAGCGCGGTTAGTACTTGGATGGGTGACCCATCTTGGAAAACACAGCGATCTCGTCCCACCTTCTAGCGCCTTATATATCAGTGTATATGCGAAAGCTATGTAATTTCATGACGAGGATATACCATCCTTCGAAGGGGATGTAAAGCAGGCGGTCCCTTGCCTATTAAATGTTAGGTAAGTAAAAGATCCCTACTCTACTTACGAGAAGGGTTCGGCAAAATTTCCAGGTTGGGGGTAGCTCGTCTCCTGGCGTCGGTGATAGGCCCTGGTAGCGGAAATAGGCTGACGTTAAATAAATAGATAAAAAAGACTGATGTTTGAAATTTTTCTTGCAACCACAGAATAAAATATTTAAAATGAAATCAGGGGCACACTTTTGTACTGTTTTTATTGGTTCTAGATAACCGCTGTTTTTCCAACCCCAGTTCTCTGGATTAACGTCGGCCTATTTCCGCTACCAGGGCCTATCACCGACGCCAGGAGACGAGCTACCCCCCAACCTGGAAATTTTGCCGAACCTCTTCCCTCAAGAAGAGTAGGGATTTTTCACTTGCCTAACACTTATAGACAAGGGACCGCCTACTTTACATCCCCTCCGAAGGATTGTATATGCACTACGTAATCCTCGTCTAAAATTACGTATCTTCCGCGTATACACTGATATACAAGCCGCTAGAAGATGGGACGAGAACGCTGTATTTCCCAAGAGTACTAATCGCGCTTGACGTTGCTTCAACGGAATATCGACTGACATTCACATTGAAGTCGCCTCTACGCTCGCCCCCTAACCAGACTTGAATTTGCCAATACGCTCTATAAGTATGATATTTAGTGGCATCGGATGTTGGCGGACGAACTGTTAGATCGAAGTGCTGGAAAATATTTTTTCTACGATTGTGCTGAAAGTCAAATTTTCTAACTTCAAAATGACTGCAGAAAATATCACTTTGCCACACGCCTTGATTACATCTTCACACATCGGGATAAAATAGTGTGTTTACCTTAAAGAATTTTATATTACTTACTGGTAATAACAATTAAATTCTATAAATGTACATTAATTACACATGAATTGCAATTACAAAGTCAAATTTTCTAACTTCAGAATGACTGCGGAAAATGTCACTTTAAATAAAATCTGACAGGCAGCAAATTTAAAATTTTGGAAAGACTTTAAAAAAGGGAAACAACTTCACAACCGTAGAAAAAATAGTATGCAACACACATGTGGTAAGCTTCATTGCAAAACTCGTATGATAGGAACACTCGCTGTGTTCGTGTTCCTACTTTCATACATCGTTTTGCAATGAAGCCCTCGCCACACTTGTATTACAATCTACTATTGTCTAGCAAAAATCTGATTATTTCTAACGAACCTGTAATCATTTAAACTATTAGTTTTTTTACTGCCATACCATCTTAAAATAAATTCTTCCCCAATTACTGACAGCTGATTTGCTTCAGTATTATTTTCTAAAACTGAAAATACTGTTTTTTGCCATTTTACTTCCACACCCAGTAGAAGTATAGTAATGACAAAAAATTTTTAAAAACTTTTATTGTTCAAATAGGCTTAGAATGTCATGAAACGTCGAGATTTTAAGTTTGAGCAAAGAAAATTCTGTCTGTCGGTCTGTCTGTAACTTTTTTGTGCGCACGTTTACTCTGGAACCGTTTAAGATATTGACTTGAAATTTGGTATACATGTACTTTAACAATATCTGGAACTAGATTATATTTTCATCTTGTATATACAAGAGAAGCTAACGCCTCAAAAAGTTTGGCATTAGCCACCCCCACCTCATTATTAAAGGGGATGAAAAAAAATGTGATTTAGTGTGTGTACAAGAACCAGAATATTTTTTTACTTCATCCACCCCCAATTACCACCCCCACCCCACTATCGATGTGGGCTATCGTTTTATGGGTTTTTGGGATAGAGGATTTCAAATATTATATTATTAAAGTTCCATAAACAATTATTTCCACATACAAAATTTTTTCGTTGTGAGTGGCTTGGATAGAAAATCCGGATGTGGAAATAGTGACTCCTTGGGCAGCGGTTTTTATAGAATGCAGAGGTGGTATCGCATCCGAATATGGCATGTGCAAATAGAGTATTTTTTACTACATTTTCACTAAGTTCTGAACGTAATTTGCAGATATTCGTTATTTTATCAGATTTACCTCAATCACCGGCTCTCATCATGTATACAATTTTTGTTTTGCAATGCTCAATTAGTAACGTTATTAAGTCTGTATCTTGACCAACAACTATAACAGGGTTACACATAGGCGATATTTTCTCTAAGGCTCGGAAAGAGCCAGAAGTATGTATCTAGTTCTAACAATACATGTGTACACCAAAACAACCATTGTAGTTTGTAAGATACATATTGTGGGAAATAAAATATTTCTATCTATCTTCTATCATATCAACTGCCGAGCAATCAATAGCAGCTTTTACAATTAAATCAGCATCTTTATTCGCACATTTGGCGGTGATATTATTTTGATTGAAATTTGATGTTAGAAGTTTAATTAACTGATTTTTATTTGACACTGATGCTAAAAATTCGTTTTGAGATATCTCTACTACTTTTTTGTGATTAATTTCTTTCTGAAATGCATTTTTAGCTCTCTTTTGATATTCTGTAAATTTAACGGAAGAAGAATAGCCATCGAAATTAATAATAAAATTTAAACCATAATGATAACGAACAAATGAAACACACTGATGAACAATATCTTTACATTGAGCCGGGCGTTGCCACACAACTTTTCTAAGGAGAAACCCCCCATCTATTATAAATTGTTTAGCACTTTCAGGCAAAGTTGGACTTGGTGTAAGTTTTTTATCAGAATAAGAAAAAAGAGATGATTTTGTTGTCTTTCGTAACAAAATATCGTCAAATAAACTAACCGGTATATGTTTTATTTCATATTTAAATAAACCATATTTAATTAGTATTACCAACAAAAGTTTTTGTTGTCTATTGTTACATTCTTACTGTGTTAAAATACAAAAAAATAATGATTGAAAATAATCTGTAATTTTGACAATCATTACTTTGTTAATATTTAACCTATACCATATTGAAGCTTAGCTCTTTCTCTCAAAATTTTGCCTCTTTACTTTTTTCCTAAAGTGTCATCCGTGAGGGCTATTACCGATTAAAGGAAATAAGTGCCTAATTTCAACATGGCGGAGCATTTTTTCTTTATTTCTGCACCGCGGATTTTTTGGGATTTTCAGTCATAGACTCCTGGATAGCCATAGAATACAATCCCGAAGAAATTAGCTTGTTACAAATTTGTTCCGGATTTGGTAATAATTTAATTTAATTTTACTGAAGTATTACTCTGAAATAACACTCACAAACACGCACACCATAAACGCACACCACAAACAACTAGACAACCTCCAAATCCAAAACCAAGGCTGTCTGCAGACATACATCCAAACCCACCGGCATTGTCAGTGCCGCACAACCTTTCCAAAGCTTTTCCCATCAGTTCCTTGCTGATACCAGTACAATGTTCAGCAGATCGGCCTCCTCGCTTTTTGCTATCTAGTTTTTCTGATATATCAACTGTTTTTTATAGACATCTCTATCTCAAATATAAGGTTCTACCTGTGGACAATGTTGTTTATTACACGTTAATATCCAAAATTTTTGCCAAAATATTAATGTTTCGCAAATAATATGCAAAACGCTTTTACAAATTGTCATTTTAACTTCTTTGAAATTGAAATAAACTCCCTTAAAACTTGTCTGCTAAATGGCAATTTACTGCCGATAATTTGATTAGTAAATCTCTAAATAGAAAGATTTTAGCAGCGTCGTGAAGACTCGTGACCGGTGAATTCAGTAATAGTGACCATAATTGCGAACAATTGAAGCCGATCGGAGGCCCGCTATATCTCCCTACTGATGAGAACTTTCCATCCTATGATGTTTTTGGCCACATCAACCGAAAAGGAAAACATAAAACGGTTAACGGTTCATGGAAAATCAGATGGCAAATGGTGAAAGAAACTTAACCGACTCAGTGGTTCAGTGCTTACGTGTTAGCATTGAGACCACGGGTTTCCTGGTACGAGGGTTCTTGGCTGGAGTATGGATGTTTAGTGCCGTTTTTAGCGAATTAACGAAACTGTAGTAATGACCTAAACCGCAATTGAGTCAAATAACGTGTTAGTCGCTGTTACCTCTACTGAGTTCGAGCCTCAGCTGCAGCATATGGCAATATCGCAGGGAATCGTTGTAGTTAAAAAACGACCAATGAAAAAGAGTTTGTAGGGAAGCTAATTCGACTAATAGTCCAGTAGAATTAGCAATAATGCATATTGTAATTCGATTCAGGATGCCATATATATTAAACGATAGTTTTATTGATTATATACGAACATGACCCTGAATTTGGTCCACTTTTTGACCGCCGGAACATTGCTTATTTAACGATTTATTGTTTAAAAATTCCAAAAAATCGACTTTTTTAAGATAACTCAAAGACCTTTAACGATAGGTTTTTCAATTTGTAGATATTATTAGAACTTTGAAAAACTGTTAATTTCATTTAAAACGCTTGAAAATTTGTTTAAATAATTGCAAAAAAACGCGAAAATTTTCGCAATTTGCAAATATTTTTCATTCTTTAACAAAAGCACTTTAGTGCTTGAAACTTTGACAAAATATGTCTTTTATTACCCCAAAGTTACCCCTAAAATTTCATTAAAATTTTTCATTAGTTTAAGAGATATTTAATCTGTTTATTAAAAACATAAATAATGTAAAATACAAATTCACCCAGTTCCCGTTATCGTAGTGGGTTGATCCGGACATCATTTTTTTTTGTTGAGACTTAAATTTTCTGTTTTCATTAATGGTAAATAAAATTTGCAATATTTTCAACTTAAAAATGGCGTCTGAAAAAGTGTCACATTTTGAGGGTAAGTTTTTTGCTAATAATTTTTAAACAATTATTTAAACTCAAGCGTTTTAAATGAAACACATGAAATTAACCGTTTTTCAAAGTTCTAACAATATCTACAAATTGAAAAACCTATAGTTAAAGATCTTTGAGTTATCTTTAAAAAAGTCGATTTTTTTGAATTTTTCAACAATAAATCGTTAAATAAACAATGTTCCGGTGGTCAAAAAGTGGACCAAATTCAGGATCATGTTTTTCAGTCTTCTTTTGACTAATTCCACTGGGCCATAATTCATGGGACACAAAACGTGTATCCTGGCATTTCAACGAAAACATGAATTTTCTGGTGCCTGTTTATGCCAACCAAAGCTTCATTATTCCATTCAACTATTAAATGTATGAGAAAAATGCAAAGAAATTACGTTTTATAAAAATAAATTTTCTTCCAATGTATAACATTTCACAAGATATTATTGAAAATAGATGAAAAATCAATAAAGATAAAGACTGGTAAATAGTAAAATCGTTATTGATTGCTGTAGAAGTCGAAGAAGACCTGGGACTCAGAACGGAATTATTTCGTCATACTCACCTGGAGAACTGCTTTATGGTGATTTCCGCCATTGACAGAAATTTTCAAAGAGCAGAGTACGAGCTGCTCTTACCAGATTTATCACCCTTAGCAATAAAAAGTAGTAGACCAACATAAGTAACTTAAGCCGTTTATGTATTGGGTTATGAAAGATTTGGTGGCCTGTATAAAATGCTACACTAAAATCTTTCATCTAAATAACTGCTTTGTAGTCACTGCTATTTTAGCTCTCCTCAGATAGTATCTATCTTGTCCTCTTTCAATACTAATCACAACACAGAATATTCCTTGGGAGCAAGTATTGAGAACTAGTAATGCCTGTAACGAAATATTATTGCTAGACGCATAATTCAATACCCGAAAATGAATAAATGTAATCAGTGGTTCTTTTGGAATAGTTATTGAAATACTTTAGGGAAATTTTTCTGTCAGTAGAGATGATCTAGTACTGTCAAATATTGAATTTTTGAGAAAGGTTTATCAAACACTTTTAGGGTAAATATAAAATACTGTAACATTGAAACTCTAATATCCTTTACTAATAATCTAATATTTCTGCTTGAATATTGACTTATTATACTCTTCGCAAAAACGAAGAGTATACTGTATTTGATCGGCACATTTCTAAAATCGTAAATATCGCTCGTAGAGAAAAAAATGTCATATCATTGTGTTAGTAAACGAATTCTGAACAACTTTCAAAATGTCCGTCTGTCCGTCCGTCCGTCCGTCACGTTTCTTGTAAGCACGATAACTCAAGAAAAAAAAATCCGATTGTACTGAAATTTGAACAGTAAATTAGTGTTAGCTAGAGGAAGAACCTTATTGTTTTTGAACAAAATCGATCGGTAAATAAAAATGTTATTAATGATTTAAATTTGAAAAAAAAAATTTTTTGATTTTTATATTTTTGTAATTGAATAGAAATCTGGTAAAATGATATTTCATTTTAATATCTAAATATTTATATATTTTACAAATATACATTTCATAAAGTAATATGCAACCGTGAAAATATGATTTTAGCTCGTGTCTTATAATGTAAAAATTTACATTTTTTACATGTAAGGTGGTGGTGTAGTTCTTACACTTTTGACTCGGAATCATTTTACCAACTAAGTTCGTACTATACAATTGAAAATGTCTAAATCTAACATTATTTACAAAAAAACTGCGAAGAGTATCCTATAGAATGTGTAACAGTTATATAAAAAGTTCAGTGAACAGGCAATGTTTTTAGCTTGTTTATGTATATTTTCAGCAGCATTTGGTAAATTTCCTCTAAATTGCGCCTTGTTTCTTTATTTTTAATCGACGTCATAAAATTTAAAATAGGAGGAGGTTATATGTATGTTATTTTCTTATATTTAATCAACCATTACTTATAAATTCACTTAAGCGATTGTGAGGTATGACTCGGCGGTGCTCCCATATCAATTTCGTCAAGCTACGTCTAGTATAAGGTGAGCAAAAATTGCATACAATTTTTTTTTAGTAGAGAATATTCGAAAATGTGGTGAAGTCGCTGATAGTCTAGGTGCCCGCGTACATAAATGCAATGTATACATATCCTCGTATAACTTCTTGTACGGCATAATTGGGCCTAGTCTATCACTTTTTTCCTCTGCGAAAATTTTCGTAAACGCGGCGTTCCTCATCGGCTTGAAAAAGACGATTTCTACACGTCGGACTGGAAAATCGGCAAATATATTTTGTCCGACAATTCGAAAATTGTATTCTACATATTTTTATTAAGCAATCTTGAAAAAATCAGCGGGTTATCAATAAATGTTTTAAAATTATGTTATGTTATGTTAAGGGTGGTAGACACCCTTAACGTTCCAAATTTTTTGTCGGACAGTATGTAGAAATATATAGAATATATATGTAGAATCCAATTCTCAAATTGTCCGACAAAATATATTTGCCGATTTTCCAGTCCGACGCGTGGAAATCGTCTTTTTCATGCCGAGGAGGAACGCCGCGTTTACGAAAATTTTCGCAGATGAAAAAAGTGATAGACTAGACGCAATTATGCCATACAAGAAGTTATACGAGGATATGTGTAAATTGCATTTATGTACGCGGGCACCTAGACTACTAGTCATAATTCAATTTTGTGATACAAAATTTAAAATCCATCAGAATTGCATTAAAATTGATAGGTTAGGTGTGTTAGAAGTAGCTGATAACAAATCTGATGTCAAGTTAAGAATTGAAGATCCAATATGGCTGCGTTAATTGAAATATTTTTGCAGATTTACATGAAATTTGATACATAGTGATTTCAGAATTCTCTGAAAACGAGCTTAATGTTAAAGGTTAAAAAGTCATAATGATGGATATTTTAATGTGTAAAAGATAGATAAAGAGGCCACTAAAAAAAGGTGAAAAAAATTTGTTAACAAGAAAAATGAACAAATAACTAATTTAAAAGTGTATTTTTAGCTGACTTCAATATCGATATTGATAGTAGAATCAGATAGCATAAAAATATTTCAGTGCTGGCGGCGAACATGCCCCTTTTGGATATAGTTTCTACATATATCAAAGATCAAAAAACGCCCCAGACCCTAAAAATTTCGGACCCCACCACCAGTAATGACGTCATCAAACTGAGGGTCAAAAAAACTATGCATAGGCATAGACTAACTTGCTTAAGGACCATATTTTTTAGTAAAATTCAATATTAAATATGTGTTATATACTTAAATATATACCGGGATATCTGTTGTAGTATTTATAGCGTGTTTACGTATACATACAGAACTGCAAATTTTTAGTCTAGCGTGGAATTGCAGCGTTTTAGTGTTTAGCAGTAAAAGCAGAATACCAAAGTATTTGTCAATATGTGTGTTTCATGTTGTACACCGTGAAGTTTCCGCAAAAATTGGTACTGGACGGTGCGGTTATTGTCCATTTACTCATTCCAAGAAATGTGAAAACGTTTTTGGAATATTATAACAATATATTTAAGCCCCACATTTGTCGGCTATTCCAAAATTTACAACAAATTGATTTAGTATTTGATAGGTATAGCTCTGAATCTTGAAAGCTGACACACGCCAATCAAGAGTTACGAGTTACACCTTCCAAAATAATTCCAAAAAAATATAACGAATTTTTACGAGTAGATGAAAACAAAAAACAGTTAGCATTCGAACGGTAGATTCGGATGTTGTGGTCATTGCAGTATTTGCCTTTTCAAATTTTGATAATATTCAACAACTTTGGACTGATTTTGGAACTGGGAAAAATCGTAGGAATCTATGACCTATGTTCTCATTTATCACAGGAGATCTGTAGCTTTTTGCCGATATTTTATTTTGCAACAGGTTGCGATACCGTGTCTTCATTTTGTGGAGCAGGCAAGAAAAGAGCTTGGAAGATGTGGATGGCAGATCCTAATATTAATTCCGCTTTTGAGCAGCTGCTATGCGTACCGTGCAAAGATTTGTGATTCTCTTGAATGATGTAACATCTCCCTTAAACACAGTTAATGAGTGTAGACGATTCCTTTTCATTAAAAAAAGTAGACCAATTGAGAATATACCTCCAACGCAAAATGCTTTACTTCAGCATATTAAGTGAGCCTCTCTTCAAGCCCTTATATGGAAGCACTGTTTGGAAAAAGACTATCAATCTTCTTTGTCCGATACTTGGAGATGGAAAAAAACTAATGACGGGTTTCAGCCATTGTGGTCAACTATTCCCGATGTCGCAAAAAGTTGTGAAGAACTAATTGCCTGTAGCTGCAAAGGTGTTCTGTATGTAAATGCGTCACGGTCTTCAGTGTACGCAATTGTGCGCATGTGAAGGACATTGTTCTAAAAATTATTAGTTGTAAATATTTTATTTTTTAGATATAAAACAATTTTTTTATTAAAATGGTTATACAAACTTTTTTGTTTTTTTCTTGACTCAAACGATGGAAGACTTAAGGGCAGGGTGTATTAAATAGGTGATGCGACAAGGGCCTGTTGAGTGGCTTCATAAGTGCTTACTTTGTACATAATGTAATAGATGGCAGGAGCAATAGTGTCCGTCGTTATTTACGCATAGAAAGATAATTTTGCAGGTTCTATACATACGTGCATACAGTGTTGCATACATTCCCGGCCTGAGTTCCCGGCCTTTCGTTTGTGTTTAGTGAAAAATCTTGTAGTCAAACAAGATTTCAGTGACATTTGACACCAGATGCCTAGAAGAAATACATTCAATACGCTGTGAAAAACATTTTTGCTCCAGCAGTATAAAAAGTAGTTTTACTTCACAGTCTGAAAATGGAGTTGTTATATACACTGTAAGTTTTAAATTTACATAAATATTTGTAACATAACCTATAGGTATAAAGACGTCGTTTTAAATATATTTTATGCTTTTAGCGGCAGTTTTAAAGAAAAAGGTTGAAGAAAGGTGCACTTCCAAGCAAATTAGATGCTTGTTCTTCAGAATATGTTGTCCCTAAGAAAATTAAGACGTTATTAAATATGAGTGATGTTCACGATAGTATAACTTATCCTTATTTCTGGGGGTTTGTATTTACACTCACTAGAAAAAATTTTGTCTGAAGAATGTGACGTCAAATTACCAAATAAGAATTGGGGTATTCATAAATGTATTGAAAGTAGAAGCTTAGTGTTTACATAAGGCAGAACATCATAAATTAATTACAACATGTTTTAAGACGGTAAGTACTTTTTAGATAGTATTTGTTTCTAAATAATAATTTAGTTTTTTAAGTAATTATTTGTGTAATTTCTATTTTCAGGTTGGGTTTGGTCTCATGTTTGGTCCTACAATAGAGGTTATTTTTGGTTATTTTTTGCATAAGGATATTAAGTTAACATCAATCAGTAAACCGATCACTGTAGAGGAATTGCAGCTTATTTTTCTAAAAATTGACTCTACAACGCTTACTTAGGTGGATCAAGTTCAAATATTACTATCAAAGTGTTAAAGTCAAATCATGTTGGGGGCATAGAAAATGCTCAGTAATTTTGGAGAAAGGAACTATTTGTAAACATATTGTGTAAATCTTGTTCTTATAATATTGCAACTCATTACGCCCAGTACTGTTGTTACAAATAAATTTGTATATTTTACATACGTCTTATTTTCTTAATAAATATTTTTATGATTTTTAATGCTATCCGACCGCACTGTGGGTAATAAGGTTCAATTAACTGGGCGACGCGACGGTAAAATTTTATTTCATAATTTTTAGCGAAATTTTTGAAGGCGGTTCAATTTTTTCTACATTTTTTTTTTAATTTTTAGCGTGGATTATTTTGAATGAATCATTATTTATTTATACTGCTTATTTTTAAGTATGTATCGGTCTGTTAATCTGTCTCTAAAATGTAATGAGTAGTAGCTTTATTTCAGCTAATAGCTATTAAATGTACAATTTAATTGAGTATAGGAAATATTAAAATAATTGAACAGTACGGAGGAACTAAACAAGTGGACATATCTATGTAGTTTTTACGCAGGATACTATTCGTTCTGATAACATATTTCTGCTGACCTCGTACGGACTCGTATTTATTTCACATGATACTTTCCCAAGCACGACGTCTATATTGATCGGATAGCGTCGCAACGTACAGCTGAGCGTCGGTTCAGAACCCATTCTGTGGCGCACGCTTTGCCGCTTCCTCGCGAAGACTTTGTTATTATTTTTGTTCAAGCATGTAAATCGCTTCAATTGCCGCAATCGTTTTAGGAAAACTTTCATTACAAAGATGGTCCGAGGTTATTTCTATCTCTTTAAACAATTACGTCAAGCAAAATTCGGACAGAAAAGGGGATTAGTTTTAGGCTTACAGTTCATTGGCATAAAATTTATCGTGGTGCAGTAACATGGCATAATAGAAAATTATGACATATAGTAACATAATCAATATTTATCTACATAGTGGTTTGTTTTTTGCTCTAGCAGCCTCACTTATAGGTCTTATTCATTTGTTTTTTTAAGTTTGTTTTATACGAATATATATGACAGCAAAAAATACTACGGACGTTTTTTCCGTGAACATATTGTAAAACAAAGTGAAATTTTAGTAAAATAACAAGCTATTTTAATTTCTAATAGTTCTTAAATTACATATGCCATGCAATACATATGTTTCTCGCATATAAATATTAATGAAATGTTCCTACTTTCAGCTACCCACGTAGTCGATTCTATGATATCTCTTCATATATCTTATTTGTGTATATGTTAGGTCACGGTTCACATGAATGACTTTTTAAAAACTTTTATTTACTTAAATGGAGCCAACGTTGGCTCTTGGAGAAGGAATAATAACAAATTAGAGGTGTTGGATTCTAACTGAGTTTAATAACTGACTTTACAAAGCATGTCTAGTCGTATTTATAACATACAGAACCTGAGTAAGCAAAATATAGAACAAAGGAAGTGCAAGTTGACATTCAGCATAAAATGTGAGAAACAAAGGTGAAACATAATATCTCTGAGATAAACGATTAATAAGAGAAGTCGTTATCATGTAATATGATATACCTGTGAAGGTTTGTTATGACTAAGTCTTGGTAATAAGCGTATAATTTTATATAACAACTTCCCCCTTAATAAAAAAGTTGATGTTATGCAGCAACTTTTGAAAATTGTTAGAAACGTTAAATGAATATAATGCAAAATAAATTGAAACAATATTGAATGAATACAAAGCAAAATAATAAAATACATAAAAGTTAAAATTGGTAAATGATAATAATAATAAGCGAGTAGTACATTACATAAATGTAATAAGAATAAAATACAATGGTCTAAATTAATAGACAAGGGTAAAACTCCACATATGAAAGTCTATGTTAACTCGATGTCTTCTTCTTATTGAGGTTTAATACCGGGTCACTTTCTTGGAGGGATGAGTCTAGGAAATTTGGTAAAAACTCTGCTTCGTTCTGAAGGAGGTGAAGGACGGTTGTCCGTTGAGGGTTGAATTCGCAATGCTCCACATCTTCTTCTGCATTTACAAGTTACGTAAAGTAGAACTAATAGAATGATGAGAGTGATTATGAAATATGTGAACCAAGATACGTGTTTGGTCACAAAAGGTTCGTTTATGAGGTCACCCAGGTCTTTGGAGTATTGCTCTAGTTTGTTTTTAGCAATATCTAAATCTTCTACGTCGAGACTGTTTAATTTGAGCGGTTTTAATTTTGGAATTTCGATTTTGTCGGGCATGTGATTGCGGCATTCAAAAGGAATTTGGATTGGATGTGAATTGTCCTTAATTTCAGAAAAGTCTTTAGCACTGGCTTGTATTCGAGTAATGCCTGCATAGGCGTAACATCAATTTTTGTTAATTAGCTCTGTTATGGATTCTCTCTTCGGGCAGTTGATGGTAATGTGAAGTGGTTCGGAATTAATTACTAGCCATGTGTTGTCTTCAAGTTGTTGGACGTTATATCCTTGACTAATGATGAAGGAGGTTTGACAATTTTCTGGGAGTTTCGGCAATGGTTTTAATATTCTAGCTTCACAAATGGCATTTTGGTCGATAGGATATGCAAACAGGTTCGAACATAGTTTGGTTCCAAAATAGAGTGGTTTGCATTCTTTCAAATTTTGTATAGGTATGTACATTAAAGAATCATCGTCTCTCGCGCTAAACTTTTGTGAAATAGATAAAATGTGATGTAGACCAGTTCTGTTACCAAGTAATGGGATAGGGTATAGGCGATAGGTGTTACAATTTTGGGGTTCAACAAGTGATATTGTTAAAACAAATACTAAGTTAGAATCCATTTGAAACGCTTGTAATTCAATAATATCCAAATACTTAGCAACTGCCGATAATTTAATGGGGAGAGGCAAATTGTTCCTTCGTAAGCTCTGTGAAACTTCTTGTAGTGCTGTCACTAAGTGATTAGGGGTTATGATTGACGTGTGAATGATTCTTAGTCCGGCAAATGTTACTGAATTTAAAATGTCGTTCAAATTATCTTCGATATACAAATAGCAAAAATTTTAGTTTTATGTGAGAAGCCTCGATAGCTTGAGTCATGGTTTGAATTGTGTGTTCGATTTCTTCGAGATCTTTGTTAAACGTTTCCTCGTCAATTTGTAATTATTGTATAGTCGAATTGAAGTTTTTAATAACAGAAGTTGTAATTGAAATTTGATTTTTGATTAAGTTTTCCAATTGATGTTCGTCGTTATTTAGCTTATTTATACAATTAGTATAGTACTGGCCATCTTCAGCATCTAGGTTTACAGTTATAGATTTGAATATTGTACCGATACCGTTAAGTATTCCTCGTTTATATCTTTTTGTATCTGAAAAGATTTCGTTAAATTTCATTTTTATAGAGTTGGATATTTGTGTTAAAAGGTTAAAGTTTGTTTTAATTTCACTCGTAAAAATAATTGACTTATGATCACCATTATTGAGAGTGTAAAAGATTTTGTCTAAGATATTTTCATTTTTGTCAAAAGCTAGTTTGAGGGATGAAATATTTTTATGCACTAGCAGAGTCCATTTATCATTTGTCACCACGATGTCCGTGGTGGTAGTATACACCAACAGTATTATTGATCGGGGTAATTTTGTATTGACAGAGTGCTGATCCGAACAGCAGGAGAAACCTGAAAATAAATTTAATTTTCAGTATATGGTTTCATTCTATCAAAATTTACTTTAGTTTCTTGTTTTGTTTCGAGATTTAATAGGGTAGCAGAATTTTGGAAAATTTCTTTTATTTTAAAAGGTCCGTTAAATTTGTGTTGCAATTTGTTTTTGATTTGCGATTCTTTTACGTAAACTAAGTCACCTATTTTGTATTCGGATCGTTTTTGGGGAACATTTCTGTCGAAACGAACTTTTGCTTTCTACTTTTGAGTTTGTGTTCGATTGCGGGCGATTTCATAGTAGTGAGATATTCTGTTGTTTAAGTCTCTAACGTATTTAGTTATTAATTCTTTTTGGTTATATAAAGTTTCGGGTGGTCTGTTGGACATACGTTCAAATACAAGTTCGTATGGGGTGAAACCGTGTGTTTCATTTACCGAATTGTTATAGCATATTACCGCATATGGTAAAATTGTGAAAGGATCTTCGTTCGGATTCTCGGTGTTATGAATTCTTATTATTTCGGCTAAAGTAGCATGAAATCTTTCTGTGGATCCGGGGATGTCCTACGCTTGAGTATGTTAATTTTATGTCGTAGAGGGTGCAGAGATCTTTGAGCAAACGGTTGTCAAATTCACCACCGTAATTGCAATGGATTCTTAGCGGGGTACCGTAATGTTGAAAGTATAACAACAAGGTATTTACGACAGATTTTGCGGATTTGTCCGGGACTGCATAGGCTTGTGTGAATTTAGTTAACTCATCGCGAATAGTTAACGCGTAATTTCTAGAAGCATGGGCAATGGGTAAATCTTTGCCAATAGGCCCCTGGCTCAGCACTGAGCCGACGGCAAATGCGCTCGCATCAGTGGTTAGAACGAAAGATTCACGAAAGTTAGGGTAGATTAATATCGGTGTTGTTGTTAATGTTTGTTTCAAATTTTGAAAATAATTTATACAATCATTGTCGAAGAGAAATGGTATGTCTTTTTGTAGTAGTTTTGTTAAGGGCTTGGTAATCTTGGAGAAATTAGGAGAAATTAGGGATAAAGCGCCTATAATATCCGGCTAAGCCTAGAAATTACTTAATTTCTTTTTGATTTTTTGGTTGAGGGAAATTTAGAATAGCGTCAACTTTCGAAGGATTCGGTTTTACGCCGTCTTTTGTAATGAGATGTCCTAAATAAGCGACTTCTTTGCGGAGAAACTCGCATTTGTCGGGTTGAATTTTGAGATTGGCTTTCTGTAATCTTTTGAATACTTCTGTTAATCGAAAAATATGCTCGTGAATAGTAGGGGAGTAAACAATAATATCGTCCATATAGACGAGACATCGTTCATTTTTGGATACCTAACAAAATGTTATCACTCTTTGAAATGTTGATGGAGCATTCTTAAGTCCAAAAGGCATTCTTATGAATTCGAAATGACCGTTTTCAACTGTGAAAGCAGTTTTTTGGATATCTTCGGGGTTAATTTCGATTTGGTGGAAACCAGAAGCTAAATCTAGGGTCGTGAAATATTGGCATTTGCCAAGTTGGTCTAAAAGATCGGAAATGTTGGGCAGAGGATATTTGTCACCGATTGTAACCTCGTTGAGTTTACGGTAGTCGACTACAACGCGCCATTTCTGTTTACCAGAAGCGTCCAGTTTTTTGGGAACTACCCAGACAGGAGAGGACCAAGGTGAGATTGAAGGTTGAATAATACCTTGACTTAACATTTTCGATACTTGGGACTTAAATTCTTCTTTATGGACCTGGGGATAGCGATACGATTTCGTAAATATCGATCGGGAATTGTCGGTGTCAATAAGGTGTTTGATTTCATTGGTAAAGGTCAAGTTGTCTCCTTCTAAATAGAATATATCTTGAAAATCTAAACAAAGCTGCGTTACTATTGCGGCCCCTCTTTCGTTTAGATGATCCAAGCGCAATTCGTTCCCAATTTCAAAGGATCTGTCGGTCTGTAAGTGTTGGTCAGAATTTTGAGTATTTAAATTAAAAATTGATTTGAATATTTGTACTGATTCCAGGTTAAGATTTGAGAAGTTTATGGTTTTTGGGATGGCGTTTGCGTTTATTATTGAAGTTAAAAATTCTCCATTGTGATCGATTTTGACAATGGCATTTGGTAAACGTACTTCCTCGTTTTCCTGGGATAACAGTATAGCCTCGGTATTTCGCAGGTTACATTTTAGTTTACAGATTTTTTCCATGCGAGGTTCGATAGAAATTAAATTTTTGATGTTGCCTAAATTTGGATTTTGGTTTTTGATGTTAGAGTTACTAGTTGATTGTACAGGTAAATTTACTGTAGTTTCTTCTGTGACTTTAAATAGTGGTACGGTTTTAAAATTTGTAACTAGTTTATTTTTAAAGTCTACTTGGCATTCGTAATGTTCTAGGAAGTCTGCGCCTAAAAGTCCATCAAATTCTATATCTAGATTATAGATATAAACCTTGTATGACTCATCTGAGAACAGATTCGTTGATGTAAATTTTTTGATCAGTAATGCCCTGTATAATTACATTTTCAGGAGATCTACGGCTATAATTTTCAGCCGTTTTAGGTTTAAAAACTGAAATACCTGCGCCTGTGTCAAAATCTTGAATTTGCCGGTTGCGTCTTTAATATAATAAAGATTTTTTGAATTTACTGTTAATAAGGTATGCGAAAGTGTATTTAAAAGAATTTCTCTTCTGGGAAGTTCAGGGACGGGTCGAAACTGTCGTTGAGATTTATCGTTTGTACTTGATTTGATATTTGGTCGAGGTCTGTTTGTTGTATTGGAGTATCCGTGGGGTACTCCGGATCTAAGCGAAAATCCTGAGGATTAGCAGTATAATCCTCTTCTAGCGTTTGAGAATTAGCAGTATAATTCTCTGCGTAGTTTTGATTAGTTACGTAGTTATAATTTTCCTGGAAATTTTGGTTATCATACAAATTATAGTTTTCATAAGTATCATTACTTGTAGTTTGGTAATTAGGGAAATAGTCATCGTATTGGTTATAATTACATTGATCGTCATAGTTCAAAGGATGCGTTTTTTGTTGGTTAAAACGATTAAAATTCGGATTCGGCTGAATAGCGGATGGTCGTTATTGCGTAAAGTTAGGGTTTGGCCTTATAGCTGAGGGCCTGTTTTGGGTTTGGTTAGGTTGGTTTTGAGGAAATGTCCTCTGGCCATTTGGTTGCACGAAATTTTGTTGTGAAAAATTTTGGAAGTTTGAGTTTCCTTGGAAACTTGGTCTCTGAAAGTTTTGAGACTGTTGCCTTGTGCGGCATTCGCTTAACATATGTTCGTTCCGCTTACAGAATGAGCAAAATTTTTGTAGTAAATTAGGACCTTATGGTCGTTTCTGTTGCTGCGGAATTTGGCTTTTCGCTTGATTAGTTTTAGGGAATTTTTGTGATTCAAAGTATGAAAGTTGTAACTCTCTTCGAATTCGACTAATTGCTTTTACTATGCTTGGAGGGTTGCTGGCACGTACAATGCGGCCTAGCCTAGGTTTGGTTCTAAGCCCGTTAGTAGATTGTTGAGCGTTATTGTTTCGATAAGGTCTGACTGTGCAGATCTTTGCATAGGTTAAATTTTGTTTTTGCACTGCGGCGTGCATTTTTGCATTGTGCGTTTGTAAACGCGATACAAAAGTCAATGCTGATTCACCTGGCAATTGATGAATGCGCTCTAGGTCTTGGATATGAGCTATTAAATCTCTGGCATCCCCAAAGTGGGTTTCAATAATGCCTTGATTTCTGGCCACGTGTAAGGGTTTCGAGAATTGATTAATTCGGCAGCTTTGCCTTTCAATTTATTTTTAATATGAATGGTTAGTAGCAATTTTTGGTCGTTAATGGCCATGCCTTGGGCACAATGACATGAATTTAAAAATGTTTGGAGGTTGATGGCGTTACCATCGAACTCCGAAATTATCGAGAAGATTTTCGAGAGTTTGTAAGGCTCAACTTGCTCTGGTTGTTCGGCTGGTGCCGGTACTACTGGTGCTACTGGCACTACTGGTTAAGCCGGGTCTCTATCTGGCATTTTTGTTGCTTTGTTTAGAGATTATTTGAACTAAAATTGGTTGCGTATCAGCAGTATGATACGGAAATTAAATTAAAATAGTTTGTTATGTTGTACGTAAATTGTGCATTAACTGTATAATACACAGAGGTTTCGTGAATACGAAAATAAATAACTTAAAATTAAAATTGTTGCGTTGTAGCTTGTAAAGGATCTGTTTGATAACAGAACTGGCTTCGTTTGCAGAGTGTATTAGCGGTATAATACACGTAAAAATGTGATAAATAATAATTGTAAAAAAATGAGAAAATAACGAGATGATTCTTAAAATGACTTACATTAATTTCATCTCCATGGGTAGGTTCTTCGTCCGTCAAGGGATTAGGATCCGCCACCACTAGTGAGGAAGGTCTCCTTGTTCTTGTAGATGTACACGCACTAGTTAGGCACCTTCTGCAGGCCTTCTCCTTGTTCTCTTACGCTTCACTACCAGTTAGGCTTCTTGTTCTGATGATGTTTACGGATCCTACCGACTGCGCCAATGTTAGATCACGGTTCACATGAATGACTTTTTAAAAATGGAGCCAACGTTGGCTCTTGAAGAAAGAATAATAATAAATTAGAAGTGTTGCATTCTAACTGAGTTTAATAACTGACTTTACAAAGCATGTCTAGTCGTATTTATAACATACAGAACCTGAGTAAGCAAAATATAGAACAAAGGAAATGCAAGTTGACATTCAGCATAAAATGTGAGAAACAAAGGTGAAACATAATATCTCTAAGATAAGCGATTAATAAGAGAAGTCGTTATCATGTAATATGATATACCTGTGAAGGTTTGTTATGACTAAGTCTTGGTAATAAGCGTATAATTTTATATAACATATATCCATTGGTCCTTGGTAGTGATGCTGCAATATGCCAAAACTACATATATTTATTTTCGCAACAAATAGTTTTATTAAACATTCTGTATATGATTGATAAGCCAAGGATGTTTTTCTCAATAAATTGAATGGAATGTGAAAGAAGCAAAAGATATAAGATTGTTAACAGATTAAAATTATGTCGAACAGTTCAGTTCGAGCAACGAGGAGCAACAGTAGACTGCTTTCGGGGAGAACCTGAAGACGGCAGATGGGATTCTGCCGACACCAACACTTAATTTAACACCCGCAAAAACCCAAGATATATATATATATATATATATATATGTTGTTTCTTAGGTTTTCGCGGGTGTTGGCGTACTTCCGGGTGTTTTCCCACGTAGTTGATAGGCTTCTGCTGGAGCCATTGTTGTCTAAACGACGTTTCGGCAGAATCCCATCTGCCATCTTCAGGTTCTCGCTGAAAACTACCTACTGCTGCTCCTCGTTGCTCGAACTGGTCAGATAGATATATATATATATCTGACCAGTTCGAGCAACGAGGAGCAGCAGTAGGTAGTTTTCAGCGAGAACCTGAAGATGGCAGATGGGATTCTGCCGAAACGTCGTTTAGACAACAATGGCTCCAGCAGAAGCCTATCAACTACGTGGGAAAACACCCGGAAGTACACCAACACCCGCGAAAACCTAAGAAACAACATATATATATATATATATATATATATATATATATATATATATATATATATATATATATATATATATATATATATATATATATATATATATATATATATATATATATATATATATATATATATATATATTATATATATCTTGGGTTTTTGCGGGTGTTAAATTAAGTGTTGGTGTCGGCAGAATCCCATCTGCCGTCTTCAGGTTCTCCCCGAAAGCAGTCTACTGTTGCTCCTCGTTGCTCGAACTGAACTGTTCGACATAATTTTAATCTGTTAACAATCTTATATCTTTTGCTTCTTTCACATTCCATTCAATTTATTGAGAAAAACATCCTTGGCTTATCAATCATATACAGAATGTTTAATAAAACTATTTGTTGCGAAAATAAATATATGTAGTTTTGGCATATTGCAGCATCACTACCAAGGACCAATGGATATATGTTATATAAAATTATACGCCTATTACCAAGACTTAGTCATAACAAACCTTCACAGGTATATCATATTACATGATAACGACTTCTCTTATTAATCGCTTATCTTAGAGATATTATGTTTCACCTTTGTTTCTCACATTTTATGCTGAATGTCAACTTGCATTTCCTTTGTTCTATATTTTGCTTACTCAGGTTCTGTATGTTATAAATACGACTAGACATGCTTTGTAAAGTCAGTTATTAAACTCAGTTAGAATGCAACACTTCTAATTTATTATTATTCTTTCTTCAAGAGCCAACGTTGGCTCCATTTTTAAAAAGTCATTCATGTGAACCGTGATCTAACATTGGCGCAGTCGGTAGGATCCGTAAACATCATCAGAACAAGAAGCCTAACTGGTAGTGAAGCGTAAGAGAACAAGGAGAAGGCCTGCAGAAGGTGCCTAACTAGTGCGTGTACATCTACAAGAACAAGGAGACCTTCCTCACTGGTGGTGGCGGATCCTAATCCCTTGACGGACGAAGAACCTACCCATGGAGATGAAATTAATGTAAGTCATTTTAAGAATCATCTCGTTATTTTCTCATTTTTTTACAATTATTATTTATCACATTTTTACGTGTATTATACCGCTAATACACTCTGCAAACGAAGCCAGTTCTGTTATCAAACAGATCCTTTACAAGCTACAACGCAACAATTTTAATTTTAAGTTATTTATTTTCGTATTCACGAAACCTCTGTGTATTATACAGTTAATGCACAATTTACGTACAACATAACAAACTATTTTAATTTAATTTCCGTATCATACTGCTGATACGCAACCAATTTTAGTTCAAATAATCTCTAAACAAAGCAACAAAAATGCCAGATAGAGACCCGGCTTAACCAGTAGTGCCAGTAGCACCAGTAGTACCGACACCAGCCGAACAACCAGAGCAAGTTGAGCCTTACAAACTCTCGAAAATCTTCTCGATAATTTCGGAGTTCGATGGTAACGCCATCAACCTCCAAACATTTTTAAATGCATGTCATTGTGCCCAAGGCATGGCCATTAACGACCAAAAATTGCTACTAACCATTCATATTAAAAATAAATTGAAAGGCAAAGCTGCCGAATTAATCAATTCTCGAAACCCTTACACGTGGCCAGAAATCAAGGCATTATTGAAACCCACTTTGGGGATGCCAGAGATTTAATAGCTCATATCCAAGACCTAGAGCGCATTCATCAATTGTCAGGTGAATCAGCATTGACTTTTGTATCGCGTTTACAAACGCACAATGCAAAAATGCACGCCGCAGTGCAAAAACAAAATTTAACCTATGCAAAGATCTGCACAGTCAGACCTTATCGAAACAATAACGCTCAACAATCTACTAACGGGCTTAGAACCAAACCTAGGCCGCATTGTACGTGCCAGCAACCCTCCAAGCATAGTAAAAGCAATTAGTCGAATTCGAAGAGAGTTACAACTTTCATACTTTGAATCACAAAAATTCCCTAAAACTAATCAAGCGAAAAGCCAAATTCCGCAGCAACAGAAACGACCATAAGGTCCTAATTTACTACAAAAATTTTGCTCATTCTGTAAGCGGAACGAACATATGTTAAGCGAATGCCGCACAAGGCAACAGTCTCAAAACTTTCAGAGACCAAGTTTCCAAGGAAACTCAAACTTCCAAAATTTTTCACAACAAAATTTCGTGCAACCAAATGGCCAGAGGACATTTCCTCAAAACCAACCTAACCAAACCCAAAACAGGCCCTCAGCTATAAGGCCAAACCCTAACTTTACGCAATAACGACCATCCGCTATTCAGCCGAATCCGAATTTTAATCGTTTTAACCAACAAAAAACGCATCCTTTGAACTATGACGATCAATGTAATTATAACCAATACGATGACTATTTCCCTAATTACCAAACTACAAGTAATGATACTTATGTGTTTTCCCACGTAGTTGATAGGCTTCTGCTGGAGCCATTGTTGTCTAAACGACGTTTCGGCAGAATCCCATCTGCCATCTTCAGGTTCTCGCTGAAAACTACCTACTGCTGCTCCTCGTTGTTCGATCTGGTCAGATATATATATATATATATATATATATATATATATACAATGTGTCAACGGCAAAGCGGTATTATAGGTGTAAATAACAATTTTTTTGGATTAGGAACACAGTGTTTTGTATTCTGCTCTTGCTTCACCCAAAAACTATTTTTAGTATCTTGGACTTTAAAATATTTACAGAGGGCGCTGGTAACAGGTTAAAAATAAAAATCGTATCAGGTAAAGTGCCTTTTCTGTGCGAAATATTGAAAAATTTTATTACAAAAACTCGCTCAGAATTCAAAAATATGACGTTGAACCAAATTACAGAACTAAAAACATTTTTTTTTATTTATAAAATTTTAATTTTTTTTAATATTATAAATGTAATGACAATTTAAATTCATTTACCATGTTCCTCCATTTTCAGCACATATCTCAACTCTGTTCTTAAATTATTTGTAGCTATTTTGAATGGCTTGGAGGTCAATTGAATTTATAGCATTTATAGCTTTCAATACATTTACATCCGCTGTTAAATCATACGAATAAACAATTTGCTTCAGATGACCCCATAAATGAAATTCGCAAATAGTCAAATCAGGTGATCTAGGTGGATACGGAAAGGATCCAAATCATCCAATCCACTTTTCTGCAAAATTATTATTTAGCCAATTCCTTACTATTTGTGTGCTGTGGACTGAACAATCATCTTGCTGAAAATACAAACGTTCTCTTTCGTTCAGTGGCAAGGTATGTAAATGTTCATGAAAAAATGTTTCCAGTAGATTTAAAGAGTTATTCTGATTTTCAGCGCCCTCTAAGAATTTTTTAAAGTCTAAGATACTAAAAATAGTTTTTGGGTGAAGCAAGAGAAGAATACAAAAAATTGTGTTTGTAATCCAAAAAAAATTGTCATTTACACCTATAATACCGCTTTGCCGTGGACACATCGTATATACCGGGTGCCATAGGCAAGTGGCTTCCCCCTATATTTCCTTTATTTTGTAACTTATCCATTTGAAATTTGGGGTGCATAAACTACCTGTAAAAATGGATTTTTGCACATAAAGAACTGTATGAGACCATTTCCGGTTTAGCCGGAAATGACCTAAACTTTCGATTTTTAAATGAAATACCCTGTATATTTTTACATATTTGGATTCAAGACAGCATTCTGAGAATACTTTGAGATTTTCGTGAATTTTTGAGTCGATGTTCAGACTTTCGTCTAGAGTGCTTTGGAATACCAAAATTTGTTCTACGGAAGGTAAAGCCCACGGGAAAAATACAATTTTTCGTTTCATTTCATTAATAACTATTTACGAAGCTTCCAAAATTGAACAAATCACGTTTTTATCGAAATTTTTTTTTCAAATGGGAAGGTGGTGGCTCATACTGTTCAATAATGTATAGATTTTTCTCTGAATTCATTGATATCCATTTCAAATCTATGCTATTGGTTTTTCTATTTTATTTAATTTGTTTAAAAATAAAAATCACTTTCAATATAATTTTTTTTGAACTTTAGCCTTTGCAAAAATCATACGTCTAATAATGAAATGTTAATAACTGCCTTTTTGTGATAATAGCCTTTTGGTTCTCTCTTTTGTTTCTTAGTATGTATAAGTACTAGTGCAAACTATAACGATCAGTAAAAATTATTTTGAAAGTGATTTTTTATTTTTAAATAATGAACCTCGCACAAAACATATGGAAATTGGCCCCCAGCTAAATTGTCTGAATTTTTTATATGTCGTAGATTTCGACTTTCTGATCAAAAGCATTCATGGGTCCAACTCGATCCTATGTCTAGTTTCCGAGATACAACTATAAATTCTTGTAAAATTCTGTATCTTGTCGAACTTTTAATTTATTGATGGGGTATTAGAGCAATTTCCGAAAGTTTTTCAATTAAAGTTTTCTTAATAAAATAGAAAAGCAAATAGCATAGATTTGAAATGGATATCAATGATTTCAAAAAAAATCTATAATTTATTGAACCTTCCCAGTTAAAAAAAGTTGGATAAGTTACAAAATAAAGGAAGGACAGTCCAGTTCGAGCAACGAGGAGCAGCAGTAGGCAGCTTTCAGCGAGAACCTGAAGATGGCAGATAGGATTCTGCCGAAACTTCACTTCACTTCACTTCATTTAACACCCGCAAAACCTAAGAAACAACATATATATATCGGCCGGCACGGTAGCTCAATCGGTTAAGGCGTATTGAGTGGCGAATACGCTGATCAACTCGCTACCGCGCTCTGGGTTCGACCCCCAGCCCCGGTATTGACAACATCGGGGGGTGTGGAAGTATGTCTGCGTTTTTCCGAATGTGTAACCCCCTTCCGGACAGCCTTGGCTTTGGATTTGGGGGTTGTCTACTATCTGTGGTGTGTTTATGTTATGTTATGTTATGTTATATATATATATATATATATATATATATATATATATATATATATATATATATATATATATATATATATATATATATATATATATATTGGCGTGCATTTTTATTAAGAAAAAAAGGGTCGATTTTTCGAGAAATCATATTAGGCATTTTTTTGTTGAAAAAATAATGCAATATTATTGATCAGCATGCTGCTGTAGATCCACTATATCCAGAATTACTTATTTTCGAAAAAAATTTCGTTACCAATTTAGATTATTTAATGTTTAAAATAGGTAATTTTAAGGGGACCGTAATTCGAAAACTAAAAATCATTTTAATTTTTAGTTTTCGAATTACGGTCCCCTTAAAATTACCTATTTTAAACATTAAATAATCTAAATTGGTAACGAAATTTTTTTCGAAAATAAGTCATTCTTCATTTTCTCTTTAAATTTACTTTTTTTACTATCTCATATCATAACTTTCAAATTTCAAAGGCCAAGAATTTTCATTGAAAAATTTTGGGTAATCAGACCTGTAAATTATTCGGGTATTAAGGATTACCGAATTTGAAAGTATCGATATGAGATGGTAGAAAAAATGAATTTAAAGAGAAAATAAAGAATGACTTTCTTGCGAAAAAAGATTCGTTACTAATTTATTGATTATGTAATGTTTAAAATAGGCAATTTTAAGTGGACCGTAATTCGAAAACCAAAAATCAAAATGTTGTTAAATTCTGAATATAGAGGTTCTACAGCATGCTGATCAATAATATTGCATTAGTTTTTCAATAAAAAAATGCCTAATATGATTTCTCGAAAAATGACCCTTTTTCCTAATAAAAATGCATGCCAATGACTGAAATAAGTTTTGTTTTACTTAAAAAAAGGTATAATAAAGGTCTTTGATACCCATCCAAACTTGGTTAAAATTGGGTGACTAATAACTGAGCTACACAGATGTTACCGTGAAAAGTGGGACACACTGTATATAAACACAAATGTTTTGCCTAAATAAAAATTTACCGATGATGCTTACTAGAAGTAGGAGTCTTACTAAGTGTAGAGTAACTCCGGTCATTGCTGAAGGCAGGAATGCGATTTAAAAAAATGAAGCACAAATGATTCAAGAACACAGAGATAGACAATCAATACTTTTGAGGTCAAAAACACAAAAACTCATCTACAAAATCTAATCAGAATAATAATAACTATAATTGATTGGTGGAAAAGAGACATTTAATAAGTTTAGGCAGGATTAAAAATAGTGAAAATTGACTCAATAAGCAGAGTATAATATTAGTAATTTGAAGAGAGGGAGGTTACGCTTCAAAAATATTCATAAAAACAGTACTCGTAATGTAACCAAAAGTGATAAAAAGAATAGAACATTGATTTTACTTACGCAACGTGAATCATTAGAATTCGTTGAATGGTAAAAGAGCTATAACAAATAAATACTGATGGATTTTACCCCCCATCCGGTATTATATTATAAAATCACATGTATGCGACATTTTAATCTGCCAAGAACTATACTGCCAAATTATTCATCATAAAAGAGAGTATGGTTTCAGTAAATAGCTGTGAAAATAACGCAAACTTTGGCGACAGAAGATATTCAAAAGAAAACATGAGCGTCAAGTTGGATTGAAACGCAGCAATCTCTGCAAAGATTGATAACACTGATAAGTGCAGCAAAGAAAATTTTAGAACACGCTAGTCGCCTACGGGAAGCCGGTAAACATTCTCATCAGAAACTATTTAAAAACAGTTTCCCCATTTTCATTTAAGCCAAAGGCTACAGAACAATGAATTGCCGCACCCGCCAGCATTGGTGAGAGATAAAGTTATTTATGAAACGGTTTTTTCATAGCTTCTGGATAGTGAATAACTGTATTATTATAGTCTATTGACAGATTTATTTATTAAAGATTCACAAAGAGAATTTTATGACGTTATTTAAAAAAATCCAAATAGAATGACATATTTGTATAAATATATGGTCAGAGACAGAGATATTCGGTAGCAAGAAATACATAACAAAAAAATATTTGCTCATGCAACGTAACAAGTATGTAATTTGTGTGAATAATTTGTTAACTTAATTTTGTTATTATTTCAAAAATAATTTATAAAATGCCCCGTTGACAATTAAAACTGTAATGTTTACAACTGATTTTAAAAACAAAATAGCTTTTTGAAATAGTAACAATATTTTAACAATTATACTTCGATGGCCCCATCCTCGAGATCACAGATCACATTGTAGCTCAGGTCTCTTTACCTTTTTTTTTTTTCGGCGTAATGTCTACAGAAAGTTAAATAAACTGCCCCATTCATATGTCCCATTTTACAGTCAGCTGCTCCTATAGCCATTATGTTTTTTTTAACGCTTAGCCGTTCGAATGTTTACTTATGCATAAGCACAGATTAATAAGGAGTGTGTAAAAAGTGTAGTTTTTAAAATAAGTGCCACATCCAAGGAAAGCTGGAATATTTCAAAATTTAAGTGACAAAGTTAGAACAGACAATTATATTTTAGCTCCGTTGTGTAAATAAGAATAGTGTAGTAACTCCGCTTGTCGTTCAAAATTGAATTTTTAAGTCGGCCTGTACTTTTCATACCCTCTCGGATCACCACTTTACCTTATCGGATCATTCTTTGTTTGTGTGTCAACTCGTTCACATAGTGTTACAGTATGCTTAGTTTTTGTTTAAAAATGCCTAAAGCTATGGAAAAACGTCAACGTAGTTATTCTAGAGATTAACTAGACTCAATTAATTAGACTCAAAATAAAAAAGAAATTAGGAAATAGGCAAAATATAGGATTGCTCAACGACGCAAGTTAGTTACTAACTAATGTTCTCCGTAGGGGATGACTTGCTGTAAATATAAAAATATTTTTTGGGACGCTAATAAAGAGATACCTCTGGACCGAACTCTGGACTAACTTCTGTTCGAAAAGAAATGTACATTTAAGAATATTTGTTGATTATTCAAGGACAAGGCGGGCATATAAGTTTGCATTAATAAATTTTTAGCAGACAGTGTTATTAGTACAGCGAAATCGCATGATAAAGAGTTCTAATAATTATCTTAAATTTTAAGAGTGTTAGCAAATATATAATTTACAATCATTCTAAAATGGAAGACCGTACTGCAGCAAAATTAATGAGATATAATTGTTCCCTGTGAATAGTTGATTTAAAGAATGATTATTTCCTACTTTGACAAAAAAATCAGGAAATATCAAAGATTTTAATTCGAGGGGAAAACATACGAATACAACTGAATGCCATTTGGCCTAAATATTGCTCTTTTTAGTATTCACTAAGTTAATGAAACCAGTTACAAATTTCCTTAGGGAAAAAGGTTTCTTATCAATTATCTACTTAGATGAAATTATTTTATTTGGGCACATTCGGGGAATGTTCAGCTAATGTCACAGAAACTTTTCGTCGATAAAAGACTGTTCTATTAGAGATTTCACCATGTTTTTGGGTAAATTAACTTATCTTTGTCCTGGTATCAAACATGGCTAGCTTTACACAAAACTATTTCAATTATGATGCAAAAATGAATCTATCGTCTGGGCTTTCCAGCAATTTCCAGTGGGGGATTCATAATTTGTCCCATGCAAAAAATTATATCCAAATTGATACTTTTGAGTTAGAAATTTTTTCGGATGCATCAGAAACTGGATGGGGTATTAGCTGCTAAAAGTCTGACGGTTTTTGGTCAGAAGTCGAAAAATAACACCATTCCTATTTAGAACTTCTAGCCGTTTCCTTTGGATTGAAATGTTTTTTTTACACCACATTGATCGCATTGCAATACTCTGTGTCGCGTGGACAACACGGCAGCATTGGCCTATATTAAAAAGATGGGCACCGTGCAATACCCTAAATTTAACAGTCTATCACGGACTATATAGCAATGGTGCGAAAAAAGAAATCTATTTCTTTACGTTTCTTATATTAAATGATCAGATAACAAGGAAGCAAATGCCTAGTCTAGCAGTTTGGCAATGGACACCGAATGGTCACCAGATATATCAGCATTTACTAAAATTAGTTCTCGATCAATCTGATAATTACTTGTTTGCTTGTACACAGGGAAAGTTTTGCAATCAACGTTTTCACATTAAATTTTAAGAGATCTAAATAAAATAATTTCTGATAAGGCCAGAGGCTTTCTCATTGTTCCTTTCGAGTTTTTTTCTCAACCATGCGGTACCCGGTTTTTAGGACTCTGTATTATTTTTCGACTTAACAAGAACTTGTTGTCGTTCAACAGGGTGTCGCATCCGCTTTGGAAGAAAATTGCACTGGTGGCCGGAATTGTATCCCCCAAGCACTGAAGCTAGGAGACGTTCTTAACGTATCTCTAAATATATACCTCGCATCGATTACAGATGCTACTATCAACCAATATAACGCTGGTTTGAGGCTGTGGTGGAAGTATTGCAGTCTCGAAAACAAACGTATTTACGCCATCAGTGTCTTTAGTGCACAAATTTCTGACACTGCAATTTAATAAAGGCTCTTCTTTCAGCACTTTAAATTCATACAGAGCCGCATTTTCACAAATACTGGGCCCAAATTTAAGTGGCGACTTTATGATCAAAAGATTTTTCAAAGAGTTGAAGTATAAGACTTGGGATCCTGCTATAGTTCTCAATTATATTAAAAAATATATCTGCTGACACTCTTTCACTAGAAGATTTAACACATAAGTCTGTTCTGCTTCTAGCTTTGGTCACGGGGCAACGCGTTCAGACTTTGGCGAGTATTGAATTAAACAACATACAAAAGTTTTCAGATAGGTTAGAAATTCAAATTACAAAAAGAAATAAAATATCAAACATCAGAAAGAGCCAACCCACTCTTATCTTGCCATTGTTCACTGAAGATACAAATATTTCTCCAGAAAAATCGTTGCCCACATATTTAGGAAAAACCGAAGCTAGCATCCGGCATCTACATATGCTGCCGCCAGAAAGGAAGTCAGTTACGACAGTATTCGGTTAGCGGCAGGCTGGTTAGAAAAGTCAAAACATTTGCAATATTTTACAAGAAGCCTTTAGCTTCTAATGCAACTAATTTTGCCAAGCCAGTTTTTGGTTGTACCTAATATTTTAATATGTATAACGTATATCGTTTATAATTAAACTTTTATTTCTTTTTACGAAAATTGTTGCAACTTGCTTTGAACAGCTACACTATTCTTATTTACGGAACGAGGCTGAAATATAATTGAAAGATTGAAACTTACCTAAGTGATGTTTAATCGTGAGTATATGAAGCCTCGTTGAAGTAAATAAGGTCCCACCCTTATTCCCTCCTCAAATAGTTGCAACAATGCTTTAAACAGGAATGATCCGATAAGGTAAAGTGATGATTCGGGAGGGCATGAAAAGTACAGGCCGACTTAAAAATTCAACATCGAACTGTGTGAGATTTGACGACAAGCGGATTCTTATTTACTTCAACGAGACTTCATATAATCACGATTAAACATCATTTAGGTTATGTTCAGTTAAGCTTTCAATTTTACATTAAGTAAGTACAAGATCAATTATTCCATTACTTTTCAGTGATTCTATAGCAATCCAGGAATAATGTATTGGCATCCTATATATACAAAATACCTACTATCGTTTTTCATGTAATGACTAAAATCTTAATGAGAACTCGATGATAATTCGATGATAATTTCGATGATAATTTATTATGGTTTTATTGGTTGCCTATCATTTGTCAGTTAAGATTGCTCCCCCACCACTGTGTACTAGAAGAGAAGAGGGCAGTCGAATCTAGCGGTAGATAGATGCAAGACAAGTAGCATGCTTCCGTCGTAGATTTTGTAGGTGCATTTTAGAAGTATTTTAAACTGGTGAGTGTGCGTGATTATGTGTAGCATTTTAGACTAAAGGAAACAAGGGAAGATATCACCACTGGAACATCGCAGAGGCCTCTGATCAACAACCAACAGTAACGAAGCCGGAGAGTTCAGCAACACATGTGGTAAGCCCGCTTAACTGGTATAAAAATATTCATTCTCGATTTATCTATTAATCCCAAGCAAAATGAATTGAGGTATATACAGTGCTTAGCTCTAATGAGCATTTTTGATATTAATAATAACCAGATTGACTAATGCCAATTTCTTTATAATATACCAAAATGCAAGATAGATTGAGTAACATCAATTTTGTTTGCATATGTCTACAAAGAAATTGATTAATAACAATCTAGCCACTCCAGGACCGTATTGGAATCTTTTATAAGCAAAGTACCTACTTATTCCGTTTCTCACATAATGAGTAACATCTTATTGAGAAATAAAAATATGAATAAATGTATATAAAGGGTGTCTAGTTAATGTTCCCTCGGAAGATTGTGCAAAAACGGCTAACTTTATAAAAAAAACTTTGTTAACAAAACTCTCAACGTTTCATCTCTGCTACAACGTAAAATTATTTACAATTATTCAAGGTGTCACAAAAACGAGTTACACAAGAAAGTATAATTTTTTAAAATGGAACACCCTGTATTTTTTGACACCAGTTAAGTATCCAAGAGACCTGTATTACATACATCCTAAAATATTTTGCCAATCGGATGCAATGTTGCTAAGTTATGATTTTGTTCCTTTTTTTTTGCAATTTACAAACATTTTTTTTTTACTGCCATACCTCCGCGACATTAATATGTTTTTTAATTGTAGGACAATGATGTATTTACTGAAAAACATTTTTGAAATAAATTATTATTATACCGGGTGTCCAAAATATTTGTATAAATTTCTTGATATTTAATTATTATTTTTCTCATTTTTTTCAAATGGAATGCCTATAATTTCTTTACATGGATGAATAAAGCATACAATTCCCCACATTTTAATATGATGCACTTTATTTTTAGATCAAACGGTTTTTGAAATATGACTATATGATTTCAAATAATTTTTCCGTAAATTGAGGTGCTCTTTTCTTTTTCTTATGTTTGTTGGGTATTTTGCCACTGTAAAAATATTAAAAATTTTGATGAAATAAAACTCTACGCCAAAAGGATCAGAGGTTTATTTCATCAAAATTTTTAAATATTTTTACAGTGGCAAAATACCCAACAAACATAAGAAATCATGAATATGCCACAAACAATAAATTATAAACAATATCTGAAGTGCTCTTTATTTTACCATTAAAATCTAGTATGGCTTTGGTCTTTTGTTTGCGTTTTTTTTTCACTTTATGACATTTCTGCAAGGTGTTTAAGATTATCGTGATTAAGTTGAATTAATATTGTTAAGCAATATTTAAAAATATGAATTATAATTATTGTCAACAAGTTTGATATCTATGGAGTATGTTATTGGTGAATGTGATGGAAATTGTTTATTGGCATCAAGAGTGTATCGTCAAAAATATCCCCGATAGAAGGTATTGTGATGTGAGGTCTCTAGAAAATTTAAACGTACTGGAAGTGTTGCATAGGAAAAGAAGGTGAGACGATGAAATGTATTAAATGAAGAAAATAACTTTAGCGGTAATCGAAAATCCTACGGCAAGTGTAGGGATTTAGAAGTCAGTAAATCTAGTATCTTCGTAAAAGTAAGTTTCACGCCTATCGAGTACAGCTGTATCAAGAGTTTTGGATGTGGATTTAAATCGTAGATTAAATTTTTGCCAGTGGGCTCAAAACCAAATTTGAGAAAATGAAGAATCTTTCAAAGGACTCCGCACTAAACCTAAGGGAAAATGGGTCCCAGTCGAAGTGGATGAAAATTTGGTATAATGTAGTTTATGATGTCCTGATCAAAAGTCTTAAAGAAGCGAGATAGAAAAATGGACAATTTTCGAGTTACAGGGGGTCAAACATGCGGAAAATTTGGCAGAAATATTTCTTGTTGACATCTATTAGATACGTGTATGACGAAATTTCGAATTTCACTTTTCTGAAGGGGTGAAAACGGGGTGGTAGAAGGTATAAAGCGCACCCGTATTTATGATATCGCGTAAGTCAGAAACGTGATTATTCGAGCGATGGACTCTTCTGAGAAAATAACAAGACACGTATTCGACGATTTTCAAAAAGAGACCACCGAAAGGGTGAACGGAGAGGGGGGGGGGGGGGGAGGGTTAAGCTTTTCGGAAACGGTCAGACATAGAAGCGTGAAATTAGGCGGAAATACTCCTTATTGGAATCTATTAGACACGAGTAAGACGAAATTTTGATTTTCACTTTTTGAAGGGGTGAAAACGGGCCACAGTAGCAGAGCTGGAGTACTTCAAATAAAAGTAATTGAAAAAAGTATTTCAAATACTTTCAGTATTTGAAGCACTTTGCTTCAAATCCTTTCGATTCTTAGTATTTGGTACTTGATATTTGAAATACTTTGCTTCGAGTATTTGGATTTGGTATTTGGTTTTCAGAAATATTGGTATTTGAATTACTTTGCCTGGTATTTCAAATACTCTCCGGTATTTCAAGTACTGTTCGGGTATTTGAAGTACCAGACTTAACAATTTACAGTATTTGAAATATGTTTTCTGATATTTCAATTAGTTAAAAGTATTTGAAGTCCTTGTAGTTCCATGTTATATATATTTTAAAAAACAAATTTCACTAAGAAATTGTTACTGCATAGCTGTCTTTATTCAGTAATCAGTGTTAACGTTACGTGGGCAGTGACGGATTTAGGGGGGAGGGCTATAGGGGCTATAGCCCAGGGCACATAAAAACAAAAAAATATATTATTATTAGTATGTACTAAGTATCAGAACATTTTTAATTTATTTAAGAACGTGTTTTTTATTTTAACTAGACTGGAGTTCCTTATTATAGTCAACTGTACAGGGTGGTCGCGCGAACGTTAGAACCTCATTTAACTTAGTTATTTTTGGAGTTCGTAAAAACGTTTAAAAATAAAAGTTATGAGAAATCACATGTATTTTCCAAAAATCATTTCGGAAAAACAATTAAAAGTCGAATTTCTGAGATACGAGCTTTACTTTGGTTTTTTTAAATGGAATACCCCATATATTTTTACACCATTAGAAAGGCCATAGAAAAATCTTTTCAATGATGTATGGCACATGGAATTTTTCTTAAAAACCATAGTAGATATTAAGTTTTATATTTTCTTACATTAAGTCATGGTAGTCCGAAAAATATATATCAATATTTTGGATACAATTTAAGGAATGCATTGTATCCAAAATATTGAATAATGTTTCTCAAGGAGCCAACCGCAGAATCCATCCAATGTACTATATATATCAATTATTGAAATTCTCCATTTTATTTAAAATAAAGTGAAATTAGATACTAACAGGTATTTTGACAGAACTAACATATTGTTTATTTTAATTTACATACTTTTGTTTTCCATGGATAATTTGATAAATTGTAAATTTATAGTAAATTAGACATTTTTTTTAAAGATAAATGCCATGTATATAAAAAGCTTCTTTTATAAAGGCTTTCAAATGGTGTAAATATATATTGGACATTATTTTAATTAAAATTTATATATTTTTTTATTTTGATTACATTTTGGACTTTCTGAACAAGTTTCATTAACAAAATTTTCCCATAAAAATATGCCTAATATGATTTTTTGATTTTCTCCGCATATATTGGTACCGCAGGTGGCTTTACATTTGCAGGAGGCGAATGGTTTTCTGGTCATAAGGAGATCCTAATTTGTTCCATACTTAAGTAAAATTTGATTCAAATCGGAAAAAAATGAAAAGTTATTGGGCTGTTACCATTTCAAGTGAAATACACTGTATAAAAGCGAGTGATAAAAAAAGAATTGAATTAAAAATTCTTTAATACTTAAATGACTCTGACACCCAACTTGTTTCTCTAGATAGGTAAAAATGCAACAGTAAAAACAGTTTTTTATCGGTTTAATACATGCCTTGCATCATCAGCGCTTGTAGAAAGACTCATTTCATTTGCTGAATTATAAATGCTCCAAGAAGAAATGCATTAACTGATGGAAATTTCGAAAATTTGGTGCTATTGAAAGCCAATGGAAATCGATAGATCTTAATTTTACTATTTTTTTTATTTGTACTTGTACTTACCTAAAATTATTACTGTTTTATATACACGGTGTCCAACAAGTCTGGAAACGGTCAAATATCTCGAGAAATACACATTGGATCCAAAAAAGAAAAAAGACGTCCTTAATAATTTCGATAGGGCTATGCAATGATACCCCCTACCCCCACCTCTTGGAGTGGGGCGGGGGGCAACTTTAAAATCTTAAATGACCCCAATTTTTTATTGCAGAATCGGATTCTACGGCAAAATTTACGTCAAGTTTGTCTGAAACGTTTTTTTCGATTCGTGACAGATGGCGCTGTAATCTCAAAAATATTTCTTTTCGTAATTTCTAAAAAATTCTACGTAAGAATGAAAAATAATAAAGTACGAGTTCATTTTCTTGAAAAAGCCATTTAATGGTGTTAAATTTAACGAGATATTTGACCGTTTCCAGACTTTTTGGACACCTTGTATAAGTTTGTTTTCTTTATTACTTTCCTGACACTTGAAGGGATATAATAATAAATTATTTATTTTTTCTATTGTTTTTGAATGATGCTGAGTTGAAGAAAGCTGTATAATAATAATAATAAATTATAAGAGAAAAACTTAATAAATAAAAAATTTTATGGGTATTGGAAGAACTGTGAAGCATTTGAAATGTTACAGTACTTGAAATACTTGAGTACTTGAAATGCTTTAGACTAATTGAACTACTTTGAGATTTGAAGCACCTAGTGAAGTACTTCAAATAATCTGAAATATTTGAAATACGGTACTTGCAATTTACTTGAAGTACTTTCGACAAGTATTTGGTATTTGAATTACTTTGCTTCAGGTCATAGTACTTGGGAATTGGAGCAGCAAGTACTTTGTCAGGTACTTGGTATTTGGTACTTCAAGTACTTTCATTGGGTACTTTCAACAGCTCTGCACAGTAGGAAAAATATGGCCCTTTTTAATTTTATTTTATTTTCCATTTTTTTAATTTAAATTGATTGATATCTCTACTGTCGGCAGATTTTTGTATCAAAAAGATCACATTTTTCCCGCTGTGTGGAGGTGGTAAATAGTCTAAAGGGTACCCGTATCTCTGAAATCGCGAAAGTCAGAAACGTGATACTCCAGCGACGGGCTCTTCTGAGGAAATAAGGAGACACGTATTCAACGGTTTTCAAAAAAAGAACCCCCCCCCCGAACGGATGAACAGGGGGAGGGATGTTTTTAAGCATGAAATTTGACACATATCCTCCCATGCGCTTGTCGATTAAAATAATTATTTTTTCGTTTAACTCGCTCTGACACAAAAATAGAATAATGAATTGTTATCAAATTGCAATGAGCAGTGGTTTTCTTTGAATGCAATGGATGTGCAGTGAATTTCCTCGAGTACAATGGATGCGCACTGCGCAGTTAGGGCTGGATTTACGTTTGTGAGTCCCCTGGGCACTTCTTATGTGGGGGGCCCTTGTAATGCGGCCAATCTGGATGTTACTCTTGTTGAATGGAAAGTTTAATTTTTTTAATTTGTAAATTAACTTTTTCTTGCGTTTTCGTATCTTTTCATTTGTAATTTTTTCATTCATTCCTATTTTTTTTTTTTGCCATTTTTATACATTCGGGGGCCCCAATTACGTGGGAGCCCTGGGCACGTGCCCCAAGTGCCCTTATGTAAATCCGCCAGTGTGCACAGTGAGTTCCCCGAGTATCATGGATGAGCAGAAGTTTTCTTTGGGTGCAATGAATGCGCAGTGGGTAGTCCCGAGTACTATGGATGCGTAGTGGGTTTCCTCGGGTGCAATGGATGTGGATGCGCAGTGAGTTGGTTTGCCCGAGGACTATGGTTGCGCAATAGGATTTCTCGAGTACAATAGATATGCAGTGGGTTTCCCCGAATATTATGAATGCGTAGAAATTTTCCTTGAGTGCAATGAATGCGCAGTTGGTTCCTCGAGTGTACTTCCTGAGTACTATAGGAGCACTCAGGGAGTATGTAGTACTTCTTTATAGGCATAAGTTAGTATGTCAATGTTCTTAATTCCACGTGAACGAAGTCGCGGGCATCAGCTAGTTAAAATATATTTGTAAACATAGGCAATCATATTGCTGCCAGAAAGGAGGTTTATAAATATGAAGCAAAAAGAGGAAGCATTGTAAAAAATAAAATACTATTAGAATAATTGAATTTGTACTTGAAAAATGTCTCGGTTCGTATTTTTTTCATTTTTATTTCCTTCGCTTACCGAAAGGAAGTATTGTAATCGTGAAAAAATCACAGTCCGAGATTTCTCCGGATTTTCACGTTTCAGAGTGAGTAGATTACGAAGGTTAAAGCCATTTAATTCCATCAGTATGTCTGTCAGTCCATCCGTCCGTTCGTCCATCCGTCCGACTGTCTGTCTGTCTGTTGGCGCTATATCTACAAAACCACTTGACGGAGATAGATAATATTTGATAGGTAGTTGTCGCTAACTGGAAAAAGTTCAGTTGGAATATATACAGGGTGTGCCCCATAAAAAGAATAATTAAGGGAAAAAAATGACGGAACACAGTAATATTTCACATGCAGTTAACGCAACTGTGTAAGTAAGAAAAATATGAAAAAAAATACAGGGTGGTCACTCGAAAAAAAAATAAAAAATGTGACGGAGGACGATAATATTTCGCATGTAGATAAGTCGAAGAAGAAAAATATGAAAAAATATATGCAGGGTGGTCACCCCCCCCCCGATAAAGTTTTTCATAAAGATTAAAGCCTAAGGAACAATTTAAGACATGTCCTAAAAAAAAAATGGCTGCACTTTCAAAATGGCGTCCGTTAAAAAAAAATTGCAAATATTGTTTTTGTCATTTAACACAAAAACTAAAAAGATGGAGAAAAACTTTCTGTACAAAAAATAATGTGCATAAAATATTCTACAATTTTGTTCCTATACAATATTTGCATTAGAGTTACCATTTTCCAGATAAATGATTCAGCTCTTAAGATAAAATATAAGATTCAATATAAAACGTAACACTACGGAGGCCCACCCTAACTGTCCGTGCACCCCCCCGATCCTTGGGGACAATGTTTTTCATAAAGATTAAAGCCTAAGAAACAATTTAAGACATGTCCTAAAAAAGAAAAAGCTGGCTGTACTTTCAAAATGGCGTCCGTTTAAAAAAAAAAATGCAAATATTGTTTTTGTCATTTAACACAAAAACTAAAAAAGATGGAGAAAAACTTTCTGCACAAAAAACAAAGTGCATAAAATTTTCTACAATTTTGTTCCTATACAATATTTGGATAGGAGTTACCGTTTTCCAGATACCACTGTTACCGTTTTCGAGATAAATGTCTGCAAATTATAATATTATTATTATTAATTTTTTTCAGTTTATTTAATTTAATTTTTATATTAATAATATAAAATAATATTATACGCCTTACAATAATTGTCACAGTTATTTCTTTTAAGTGATTTACCGATATACAAATTTCCATGTTTTCTTAATTTTGGACCCATTTATCTGGAAAATGGTAACTCCTATCAAAATCTTGTATAGGTACAAAATTGTAGAAAATTTTATGCACGTTGTTTTTTGTGAAGAAAGTTTTTGTCCATCTTTTTTAGTTTTTGTGTTAAATGACAAAAACAACATTGGCAACAGTTTTTTTTAACATATGGCCGCCATTTTGAAAGTACAGCCAGTTTTTTTTAGAAAATGTCTTAAATTGTTCCTTAGGCTTCAATCTTTATGAAAAACATTGTCCCCAAGGATCGGGCGGGGGGTGCACGTACAGCTAGGGAGGGCTGCCCAACTAAGTTAACTCATTTTTTTTTAATGTGGAGGATAATATTTCGCATGTAGTTAACACAACTGCCGAAGAAGAAAAATATAAAAAAATATATATACAAATTAGTCAACAAAAAATAGATTTTAAAAGATGCGACACGGAGGACGATAATAATATTTCGCCTGCAGTTAATACAACTGTCAAAGAAAAATATAAAAAGATATATATATATATATATATATATATATATATATATATATATATATATATATATATATATATATATATATATATATATATATATATATATATATATATATATATATATATATATATATATATATGTGTATAGAACTGGTGTACTTCCTGGTGCTTTTTCCTTCGTAGTTGATAGACTCCTGCTGGAGCCATTGTTGTCTAAACGACGTTTCGGCAGAATCTCATCTGCCATCTTCAGGTTCTCGCTGAAAGCTGCCTACTGCTGCTCCTCGTTGCTCGAACTGGACTAGCAACGAGGATCAGCAGTAGGCAGCTTTCAGCGAGAAAGCGAGAACCTGAAGATGGCAGATGGGATTCTACCGAAACGTCGTTTAAACAATGGCTTCAACAGGAGCCCGCTTCATAGAAGGGAAGAACATAGGAATGCAGTGCAAAATGAGGAGAAAACATCGTCCCTAGCACGGCACATAAAAATCACAGGACAAAAAATAGGCTTCGACAACACCAGAACAGTAGCCAATATCAAGCATTATATATCAAGAATTACCTGGCCATAGAGATCGAAAAAAGACACGACGAAGCACGGCAAACGGACCAATCTCGACTCGGCACGTTCCAGTTGTGACAAATCACGAAGAGACTCCACAACCTACCACAAGAGGAGCCGGAGCCAAGCGCTGACCAACCAAACAGAAACACGGCAACCTTCGATAACGATTAGACATGAGGATGCACGACCACCAATGAGAAGTCACGTGAAACGTGACGTTTCAGCGAGGCCACTTGTCGGGTTAGCCCAGGCGCCGGCTACGCCTCCCACATATAGTAGAGGGTCAATAACACGTGGCCAGTCGCGCAATCAAATAGAAACACGACAACCTCCGGTGACCAATAGACACGAGGATGCACGACCATCAACGAGAGGTCACGTGAAACGTGACGTTTCAGCGAGGCTACTTGCCGGGTTAGCTCAGGCGCCCGCTACGCCTCCCACATACAGTCGAGGACCAATAACACGTAGCCAGTCGCGCATGCGCGCTCTAAGCCCAAGCATATATAAGGAACCGCACAGCGCGGAGAACGTCAGTCCAGTTCGAGCAACGAGAAGCAGCAGTAGGCAGCTTTCAGCGAGAACATGAAGATGGCAGATGGGATTCTGCCGAAACGTCGTTTAGACAACAATGGCTCCAGCAGGAGCCTATCAACTACGTGGGAAAACACCGTGCAACATCTTAGTAATTTGTTTTTGCACTTTTTGTTAATGAATAAAAGGATGTCTATAAGATTTTGTAAAAATAGTGTCTTCGTCGCGGGTTTTTATTTCATGTTTTACTTGATTGGAGAAACCAAGTTTATCTTCAGGGAAATATAATACATTAGAATGTTTTCTTAAAAGTGAAAATAGTAGGGATCGTTCTTCTGAGTTAAGGTGGTCGGAACGAATGACCTTAGCTATGTCAATCTGATTTTTGGATTTATTTAAAGGACGAATGTGAGGAGTAAAAGATTCAATATCTTCGAATGGTAAATCGTTTAGAGGTTCAACTGTACTTGTGTCATTTGTTCTGATATATTGTGTAATTCGACGGCGGCTAGCCCATTTTTGGCTATTGTAACAGTTTCAGGAATGTTGACCGTACCATTTGAGAATTGTGGAATTAGAATTTCACCATTTCGTATATCTACAGGAACTTGTTTTATTAGGATTTCATGTGAGTTGAAGTTGAAGTTTCGTTAGGTGTTCGTAGATAATAAGGAATGGCTGTAAAATCATTATATAGAATTTGATTTTGAACAAAGTTGAGATTCAATTTTGAAATATCTTCAAATCCGATGAGTCCGTCATAAAAGTCATGAAAATCGTAGACTAATACGTTTAATGTAGTATTTGTATTGAATTCGTCGATCGCTGGTATTTCAGCCTTAAGGTGTATGTTTGTCTGTCCATGACACGTCTTTATTCTTGTATCAGTATATGGGCAATCTGGGTAAAATGTTTGAATTATAGAGGGACATATAATGGTCTTTGAACAACCAGTATCTATTAAGAGTCGCATAGGTGGGTATTCGATTTGAATATAAGGTAAACTGCAGGGTAATATGACTGAATTAAGTTCTACAATATTTTCCGAGGCTAGTTCTGAAAATTTACAGATTCGAACGTATCTGGTTTTAAGCCTTCATTATATTCTTCATTTATTGCTTGAAATTCGGCTAGTTCTTCAGGACTAAATTCAGGATCTGGGGGTGATGTTTCATTTTAGAAAACTTGAATGTTTGTTGCGGGTAAGTTTTGGGGATTTTCGTTTGGATATGGGAATGTAATATAACCATTAGGCGTTGAGTCTAATTCTGAGTGATGTAGTTCTTGAAAACCATATTTAGGGGTATTATTTTGTTTAAACCAAGGGAAATCTCATCGTATTTGACTATTTGATTTAGGTTGAATATTTTAATTAAAATTTTCAGGAGAGGCATTCGGCTGTTGGTGTCTTGGTTGTATTGATACACCGGACATAGGCGTCTGCTGTGTATTTTGAAAATAATTTTTGTTCTGGGGAGGTTTACAAACGTTTTGTTGTTTCCCAAAGGCTTATTGTTTAGTAGGGAATCTTGTGTTGAAATTTGGACGCGGTTGTATGTTAATTGGTTGTGATGGAAATTGAGTTTTATAAAAATTATCAGGGGGTTTTGATGGTATAGGATTTCTCAAATGTGAATTGGAATTTTTTAAGAAATGTTCTTCACGTGACACAAGGGTTATTGCTTGTTCTAGTTCAGTGAAGGTTGATAACCGGATCATAATTTGTAAATTTTGTGGCAAATTATGTGTATAAGTATCGAGCGCTAACTGTTGATATATCTTTTTGTATATTCATTTCTCATTTTCATCGTATTTATCGGATTGACCTAATTTGACTAATAACAAACTGCAAATTTTGGATTCTTGTACCTAATTCTAATAATGATTCATTAGGTTTTCTTATAGTTTGTCTCAAATCATGTTTTAGGTTAGTTATCGATCGTGAGTCTGAAAACTGTGCGATCAATAATTTTTTAATGTCAGAAGAATTTAGATCAAATCGAGAGCCTACAACCATTAAGGCGTTGCCTTGAAATTTTTATTTATCCAGCAGGAATAAATTTAAAGCAATGTTTTCTTGTGAATCTGCTGGTCTAGCATATTGTCGTTCCAAGTCATCACAGGTTGAAATAAAATTGTTTAACGCGAAAATATCTCCATCAAATGGTCTAATTGAGTCTATATACATACGTAAAAGTTGGTAGTTAATATTTGGGTGAGCCATTATTTGTTGGTTTTGAATTGGTTGAATATCGATTTCTTCGTCGGACGATGTGTCGGGTAAAATGTCTCACTTAAATCGTGAATTGACATGTATCTTATTTAAACTAAGGGTTAAGAATCTGATTCTTCCCTGTAATATAGTTTCAGAGTGAACACTATATTCAGTAACTTAATTTCTAGTGTCCTCGATGGACTGATTGAAAAAAAGAATCACAAAAGAACTTCTTTTCAGTGACTTTTAATCAAGAGAGCATCCACACAGGTCAAGAGAAGGTGGGAGAAAGGAAGCTGAGTAACTTACTTGTCTTAGATTCTTTTGAAGAGTGCTGAATGATGGAGATCAACCTTCTGGCTTGGTACCGCTGGATGTTTTGTTTTTCGTACAGGAACTTCACAGTGGGTAACTCGATGTACTGGAACCTTGGTAGCCAAAAGGGCACTATTCTACCGACTGCGCCAAATAAATTGTTGAGACTTTTTAATGTAACTTTTACACTTCAAATAAAAGACTGGTGGAGTTTACACTAACTTTATTCTTGGTTGGTTCTTAGTTGACAGTGTGGAATACTCTGTCTTATCACAAGCTAAGTTGGCTATTTATACATAATTGCTATCAGCTTGTGGTTATTAATAATGTGTTATTTCCAAAGTCGAAAAACACTTAACAAATATTGCTAAGGGAATTTGATGATTTCTTATCAAAATAAAAATAAACAATCAAAATAGATAATATTATTTCCCTTTATTAAAATTATAGTTTTTTATTAGTTAATTATACAATGTGTCTCCTGATGAGGTACCGCACTCTTGTAAACTTTATTATGTTTGATTTACCGAGAAAAAAACATTCTCGATAAAAAATTTTGCTTGTCTTAAGAAGTTGTCAAACTAAAGATAAATTATACGGGGTTTTCTAAAATTTATAAAATACCTTTTTTACAATTTTATTGAAAATTTTATTTAACAAAGTTTATTCAATTATGAAGAAAAGCTTAACAACTTAAGAGTTTAGTTGCAAAATAAGGAAAACACTATTTTCAAAAAAAAAAAACATTTTATTCAACTAAATTGAAAATTATTCCACATGTAGACCTCCTCATTTTTCTAATCTTTTTCTCACATCTTTATTTATTAGAAAATATTTAGATATTAAGCAAATCGCAAATTACACACTTACACACTATTTATATTATGAAATTACCTATCTTTATTTATGATAACAACATCATTCACAATTTTTTGCTTTAATAAAACTACGTCGTCTTCGACATCGTTGGCGTATATTTTTTGGTTTAAATACCTCCATAAGAAGTAATCCAACGGGGTTCGATCTGGCGAGCGGGCTGGCCATGCTGTTGGTACATAACTGCCAATCCACCTGTCGTGAAACTAATTATTTAACCATTGTCTATCTAGAATCATAGAATGTGCTTTTTTGGAAAATTTCTAATTGTTTTAAGTAACTATTGGCAGCGCCGCTCCATCCAAGGACTCCATAAGATATGCGTGATTCCACTAACGCAAAATATAATATTTTTAAATGAGGTATATCTAAAAATGATTTGAAATATTTAAATTTATATAAAATACTTCTTACAGTTTAAATTATGTAACTAGGTAAATAATTCATGCAGTAACCAAAAGGGTATAAACAGAGTTTTTTCAAAATTAATAGTTAAAAAACTTGTGGTTAATTAAACCAATCGATGAGATTATTCACATTATTTTCCACTTTTTGCTTAAGACTCCCATATTGCATCTGTATAGAAAACGGCGTCGTCCGCAAAACTAATAAGTTCTCTTACACAATCAATCGATAATAAATTATTGATATCTATGGAATTAAAAGAATAGGATCTAGAACAATGCCCTGCGGTACACCACACGTTACTGTTCTATCATCACTAATTATTATGTTTATTTCAACGGATTGCTTACGGTTAGTTAAATAGCTTGTCGTTAGTTTAAGTGCATTTCCGATAAAGCTCATATCTTGCAAGGCTTCCAACAACTGTTTATGATCAACAGTGTCGAAAGCCTTAGCAAGAACTAGAAATAGGCAGAAACACTTCTGATTACTATCAAGAGTTTTATACATTTCATTTGTTAATGCAGTAATGGCCTGTTGCGTTGATTTGTCCTCTTGAAATTCAGATTGATTATCTGATCTTAAATTATTAATTTTTATGTTTCACAATTCTTGATTTTATAATTTTCTCGAAAATTTTTGCTAGATTAGTAATAATTGAAATTGGTCGATAATTGGATGTTACATTTTTATCTCCATTTTTATAAAAAAGTTTTATTTTTACAATTTTATATTCTTGTGGGCAGATACCTGTTTCAGTTATTTCATTTATGAAATGTGTCAAGGGAAGTGCTATTTCTTCAGCGATTTTTTTAACGTTTCAAATGAAATCATGTCTATTCCTGGACCCTTATTGTTTTTTAATATTTTTATAGTATTAATACTTCAACATTATTTGTGGGTTGAAATAATAGTGAGCACAGAACTGGGAGTTTAGAAGGGGGTAAAGTTGATGGTTTAATTATATTGTTCGCCAAATTTTTTTTGCTACATCTGCATAAAAGTCATTAAAAGTATCTGCTATGGAAATATCCGTAACAATTTCATTATTTTTTTGTTAATATTTGTTTAATACTACTTTTAATGTTAGGTTTATTGTTTAAATCACTTACTGTGTTCCATAACTTTTTTGTATCATTTTTATTGTTATTAATTTTATTTTTATAGTGGCTAACTTTACTTATTTTAATAAGATTATTTATATAATTTCTATAGAATAAAAATAAAAAATGACCTTTCACCCCTTTTTTGAAAAGGTGCTATCGTGATTTTTGTCTAACAGACGCGTCTCTGCATTGCTATATACTAATTTTTTTTCAGATTTATTGATTTGGTGGCACATGCTCAAAGAAAATTTTAAACATTAGTTTCTTCAATCACAGATTTATACTAGTATAACAGAGTATGATCTGTATTTTTTGGAGTTCATGTTTTATTTCAATTTCTGTATATTGGAAGCGACGGAAATATTGTTACGATGCGGCTACTGCTGACTATGTGCGTGACGCATACGGGCATAAACATGTTACTGTAACCATAAATCTGGCATCACGAAAGTGATGCAAGATATCATGTATCTATGATATTTCCATGACAACAAAGTTGTACATCACTTAAAGAACAACTTTAGTTACTATATAGCAAGTTCGAAAACCTACATATAGTGAAATGCGAAATAAGGTCCCGACACAACAAAAAAACTCTCAAATGCTACATAGATTACAGGCCAATCTCTGATAGATATACTGGAATACTGCGTCATTTTTGAGACTACGAACAGTTGCATGTTGCTCACACGTTACGGCTGCTGTTTATTATTTATCACAAGGTAGACATCTATCTAGATCTGCAATAAGTTGGGCAAAATTTGGCGTGACAGAAATATCAGGAAACGTACGACTTGCAATTCGTTATGGTCTAGTCAATGTCCTTCTTTTTGAAATAAGGATGATGTTTTTTTGAATTATTGCTGTCTATCTCGGGCTAACCAATTCGATTGTAGTGGACGGCGACCGCTGGATGGCGCCTCCTAATTTTTTGCATGTCGCAATCTTAAGATTGCGAACATGTACCAAGTCACCGCAGATTTCGTTGCCAGCCATTGCACTGCACGAGAGCCAACATCTCGAAACTGCAGTCTGCAAGTGGTGTGGAGTGGCTGACACGAGAGCTCCTTTAATTAGGAATAAAGTCTTTCGGTCGGCGTCTGCTACAATCGAATTAACAGCGTTCTGTAGAACTATGTGATTATTACACTTAACGCGCCAGACGCGCAATTCGTTGTGGACTTGTCAATGTCCTTACTTTTGGATTGAAGATGTATAGGGTTGCTTCAAAGAGAAATTACCTTTGTAAATACTCTGCCCTCTAGAAGCATACTTTTGAACAATATACATACATATATATATATATATATATATATATATATATATATATATATATATATATATATATATATATATATATATATATATATATATATATATATATATATATATATATATAAATATAAAGTGTAGTTCCGGGTGTTTTCCCACGTAGTTGATAGGCTCCTGCTGGAGCCATTGTTGTCTAAACGACGTTTCGGCAGAATCCCATCTGCCATCTTCATGTTCTCGCTGAAAGCTGCCTACTGCTGCTTCTCGTTGCTCGAACTGGACTGACGTTCTCCGCGCTGTGCGGTTCCTTATATATGCTTGGGCTTAGAGCGCGCATGCGCGACTGGCTACGTGTTATTGGTCCTCGACTGTATGTGGGAGGCGTAGCGGGCGCCTGAGCTAACCCGGCAAGTAGCCTCGCTGAAACGTCACGTTTCACGTGACCTCTCGTTGATGGTCGTGCATCCTCGTGTCTATTGGTCACCGGAGGTTGTCGTGTTTCTATTTGATTGCGCGACTGGCCACGTGTTATTCACCCTCTACTATGTGTGGGAGGCGTAGCCGGCGCCTGGGCTAACCCGACAAGTGGCCTCGCTGAAACGTCACGTTTCACGTGACTTCTCATTGGTGGTCGTGCATCCTCATGTCTAATCGTTATCGAAGGTTGCCGTGTTTCTGTTTGGTTGGTCAGCGCTTGGCTCCGGCTCCTCTTGTGGTAGGTTGTGGAGTCTCTTCGTGATTTGTCACAACTGGAACGTGCCGAGTCGAGATTGGTTCGTTTGCCGTGCTTCGTCGTGTCTTTTTTCGATCTCTATGGCCAGGTAATTCTTGATATATAATGCTTGATATTGGCTACTGGTCTGGTGTTGTCGAAGCCTATTTTTTGTCCTGTGATTTTTATGTGCCGTGCTAGGGACGATGTTTTCTCCTCATTTTGCACTGCATTCCTATGTTCTTCCCTTCTATGAAGCGGGCTCCTGCTGAAGCCATTGTTTAAACGACGTTTCGGTAGAATCCCATCTGCCATCTTCAGGTTCTCGCTTTCTCGCTGAAAGCTGCCTACTGCTGCTCCTCGTTGCTCGAACTGGACTAGCAACGAGGATCAGCAGTAGGCAGCTTTCAGCGAGAAAGCGAGAACCTGAAGATGGCAGATGGGATTCTACCGAAACGTCGTTTAAACAATGGCTTCAGTAGGAGCCCGCTTCATAGAAGGGAAGAACATGGGAATGCAGTGCAAAATGAGGAGAAAACATCGTCCCTAGCACGGCACATAAAAATCACAGGACAAAAAATAGGCTTCGACAACACCAGAACAGTAGCCAATATCAAGCATTATATATCAAGAATTACCTGGCCATAGAGATCGAAAAAAGACACGACGAAGCACGGCAAACGAACCAATCTCGACTCGGCACGTTCCAGTTGTGACAAATCACGAAGAGACTCCACAACCTACCACAAGAGGAGCCGGAGCCAAGCGCTGACCAACCAAACAGAAACACGGCAACCTTCGATAACGATTAGACATGAGGATGCACGACCACCAATGAGAAGTCACGTGAAACGTGACGTTTCAGCGAGGCCACTTGTCGGGTTAGCCCAGGCGCCGGCTACGCCTCCCACACATAGTAGAGGGTGAATAACACGTGGCCAGTCGCGCAATCAAATAGAAACACGACAACCTCCGGTGACCAATAGACACGAGGATGCACGACCATCAACGAGAGGTCACGTGAAACGTGACGTTTCAGCGAGGCTACTTGCCGGCGCCCGCTACGCCTCCCACATACAGTCGAGGACCAATAACACGTAGCCAGTCGCGCATGCGCGCTCTAAGCCCAAGCATATATAAGGAACCGCACAGCGCGGAGAACGTCAGTCCAGTTCGAGCAACGAGAAGCAGCAGTAGGCAGCTTTCAGCGAGAACATGAAGATGGCAGATGGGATTCTGCCGAAACGTCGTTTAGACAACAATGGCTCCAGCAGGAGCCTATCAACTACGTGGGAAAACACCCGGAACTCAGCAGTAGGCAGCTTTCAGCGAGAACATGAAGATGGCAGATTGGGATTCTGCCGAAACGTCGTTTAGACAACAATGGCTCCAGCAGGAGCCTATCAACTACGTGGGAAAACACCCGGAACTACACTTTATATTTATATATATATATATATATATATATATATATATATATATATATATATATATATATATATATATATATATATGTATATTGTTCAAAAGTATGCTTCTAGAGGGCAGAGTATTTACAAAGGTAATTTCTCTTTGAAGCAACCCTCTATACATCTTCAATCCAAAAGTAAGGACATTGACAAGTCCACAACGAATTGCGCGTCTGGCGCGTTAAGTGTAATAATCACATAGTTCTACAGAACGCTGTTAATTCGATTGTAGCAGACGCCGACCGAAAGACTTTATTCCTAATTAAAGGAGCTCTCGTGTCAGCCACTCCACACCACTTGCAGACTGCAGTTTCGAGATGTTGGCTCTCGTGCAGTGCAATGGCTGGCAACGAAATCTGCGGTGACTTGGTACATGTTCGCAATCTTAAGATTGCGACATGCAAAAAATTAGGAGGCGCCATCCAGCGGTCGCCGTCCACTACAATCGAATTGGTTAGCCCGAGATAGACAGCAATAATTCAAAAAAACATCATCCTTATTTCAAAAAGAAGGACATTGACTAGACCATAACGAATTGCAAGTCGTACGTTTCCTGATATTTCTGTCACGCCAAATTTTGCCCAACTTATTGCAGATCTAGATAGATGTCTACCTTGTGATAAATAATAAACAGCAGCCGTAACGTGTGAGCAACATGCAACTGTTCGTAGTCTCTTGGTACAATAACAAAAATGACGCAGTATTCCAGTATATCTATCAGAGATTGGCCTGTAATCTATGTAGCATTTGAGAGTTTTTCTGTTGTGTCGAGACCTTATTTCGCATTTCACTATATGTAGGTTTTCGAACTTGCTATATAGTAACTAAAGTTGTTCTTTAAGTGATGTACAACTTTGTTGTCATGGAAATATCATAGATACATGATATCTTGCATCACTTTCGTGATGCCAGATTTATGATTACAGTAACATGTTTATGCCCGTATGCGTCACGCACATAGTCAGCAGTAGCCGCATCGTAACAATATTTCCGTCGCTTCCAATATACAGAAATTGAAATAAAACATGAACTCCAAAAAATACAGATCCTACTCTGTTATACTAGTATAAATCTGTGATTGTAGAAACTAATGTTTAATATTTTCTTTGAGCATGTGCCACCAAATCAATAAATCTGAAAAAAAATTAGTATATTAGCAATGCAGAGACGCGTCTGTTAGACAAAAATCACGATAGCACCTTTTCAAAAACAGGGTAAAAGGTCATTTTTTATTTTTATTCTATAGAAATTATATAAATAATCTTATTAAAATAAGTAAAGTTAGCCACTATAAAAATAAAATTAATAACAATAAAAATGATACAAAAAAGTTATGGAACACAGTAAGTGATTTAAACAATAAACCTAACATTAAAAGTAGTATTAAACAAATATTAACAAAAAAATAATGAAATTGTTACGGATATTTCCATAGCAGATACTTTTAATGACTTTTATGCAGATGTAGGAAAAAAATTTGGCGAACAATATAATTAAACCATCAACTTTACCCCCTTCTAAACTCCCAGTTCTGTGCTCACTATTATTTCAACCCACAAATAATGTTGAAGTATTAATACTATAAAAATATTAAAAAACAATAAGGGTCCAGGAATAGACATGATTACATTTGAAACGTTAAAAAAATCGCTGAAGAAATAGCACTTCCCTTGACACATTTCATAAATGAAATAACTGAAACAGGTATCTGCCCACAAGAATATAAAATTGTAAAAATAAAACTTTTTTATAAAAATGGAGATAAAAATGTAACATCCAATTATCGACCAATTTCAATTATTACTAATCTAGCAAAAATTTTCGAGAAAATTATAAAATCAAAAATTGTGAAACATAAAAATTAATAATTTAAAATCAGATAATCAATCTGAATTTCAAGAGGACAAATCAACGCAACAGGCCATTACTGCATTAACAAATGAAATGTATAAAACTCTTGATAGTAATCAGAAGTGTTTCTGCCTATTTCTAGTTCTTGCTAAGGCTTTCGACACTGTTGATCATAAACAGTTGTTGGAAGCCTTGCAAGATATGAGCTTTATCGGAAATGCACTTAAACTAACGACAAGCTATTTAACTAACCGTAAGCAATCCGTTGAAATAAACATAATAATTAGTGATGATAGAACAGTAACGTGTGGTGTACCGCAGGGCATTGTTCTAGATCCTATTCTTTTAATTCCATAGATATCAATAATTTATTATCGATTGATTGTGTAAGAGAACTTATTAGTTTTGCGGACGACGCCGTTTTCTATACAGATGCAATATGGGAGTCTTAAGCAAAAAGTGGAAAATAATGTGAATAATCTCATCGATTGGTTTAATTAACCACAAGTTTTTTAACTATTAATTTTGAAAAAACTCTGTTTATACCCTTTTGGTTACTACATGAATTATTTACCTAGTTACATAATTTAAACTGTAAGAAGTATTTTATATAAATTTAAATATTTCAAATCATTTTTAGATATACCTCATTTAAAAATATTATATTTTGCGTTAGTGGAATCACGCATATCTTATGGAGTCCTTGGATGGAGCGGCGCTGCCAATAGTTACTTAAAACAATTAGAAATTTTCCAAAAAAGCACATTCTATGATTCTAGATAGACAATGGTTAAATAATTAGTTTCACGACAGGTGGATTGGCAGTTATGTACCAACAGCATGGCCAGCCCGCTCGCCAGATCGAACCCCGTTGGATTACTTCTTATGGAGGTATTTAAAGCAAAAAATATACGCCAACGATGTCGAAGACGACGTAGTTTTATTAAAGCAAAAAATTGTGAATGATGTTGTTATCATAAATAAAGATAGGTAATTTCATAATATAAATAGTGTGTAAGTGTGTAATTTGCGATTTGCATAATATCTAAATATTTTCTAATAAATAAAGATGTGAGAAAAAGATTAGAAAAATGTGGAGGTCTACATGTGGAATAATTTTCAATTTACTTGAATAAAATGTTTTTTTTTTTTGAAAATAGTGTTTTCCTTATTTTGCAACTAAACTCTTAAGTTGTTAAGCTTTTCTTCATAATTGAATAAACTTTGTTAAATAAAATTTTCAATAAAATTGTAAAAAAGGTATTTTATAAATTTTAGAAAACCCCGTATAATTTATCTTTAGTTTGACAACTTCTTAAGACAAGCAAAATTTTTTATCAAGAATGTTTTTTTCTCGGTAAATCAAACATAATAAAGTTTAGAAGAGTGCGGTACCTCATCAGGAGACACATTGTATAATTAACTAATAAAAAACTATAATTTTAATAAAGGGAAATAATATTATCTATTTTGATTGTTTATTTTTATTTTGATAAGAAATCATCAAATTCCCTTAGCAATATTTGTTAAGTGTTTTTCGACTTTGGAAATAACACATTATTAATAACCACAAGCTGATACCAATTATGTATAAATAGCCAACTTAGCTTGTGATAAGACAGAGTATTCCACACTGTCAACTAAGAACCAACCAAGAATAAAGTTAGTGTAAACTCCACCAGTCTTTTATTTGAAGTGTAAAAGTTACATTAAAAAGTCTCAACAATTTATTTGGCGCAGTCGGTAGAATAGTGCCCTTTTGGCTACCAAGGTTCCAGTACATCGAGTTACCCACTGTGAAGTTCCTGTACGAAAAACAAAACATCCAGCGGTACCAAGCCAGAAGGTTGATCTCCATCATTCAGCACTCTTCAAAAGAATCTAAGACAAGTAAGTTAATCAGCTTCCTTTCTCCCACCTTCTCTTGACCTGTGTGGATGCTCTCTTGATTAAAAGTCACTGAAAAGAAGTTCTTTTGTGATTCTTTTTTTCAATCAGTCCATCGAGGACACTAGAAATTAAGTTACTGAATATAGTGTTCACTCTGAAACTATATTACAGGGAAGAATCAGATTCTTAACCCTTAGTTTAAATAAGATACATGTCAATTCACGATTTAAGTGAGACATTTTACCCGACACATCGTCCGACGAAGAAATCGATATTCAACCAATTCAAAACTAACAAATAATGGCTCACCCAAATATTAACTACCAACTTTTACGTATGTATATAGACTCAATTAGACCATTTGATGGAGATATTTTCGCGTTAAACAATTTTATTTCAACCTGTGATGACTTGGAACGACAATATGCTAGACCAGCAGATTCACAAGAAAACATTGCTTTAAATTTATTCCTGCTAGATAAATAAAAATTTCAAGGCAACGCCTTAATGGTTGTAGGCTCTCGATTTGATCTAAATTCTTCTGACATTAAAAAATTATTGATCGCACAGTTTTCAGACTCACGATCGATAACTAACCTAGAACATGATTTGAGACAAACTATAAGAAAACCTAATGAATCATTATTAGAATTAGGTACAAGAATCCAAAATTTGCAGTTTGTTATTAGTCAAATTAGGTCAATCCGATAAATACGATGAAAATGAGAAATGAATATACAAAAAGATATATCAACAGTTAGCGCTCGATACTTATACACATAATTTGCCACAAAATTTACAAATTATGATCCGGTTATCAACCTTCACTGAACTAGAACAAGCAATAACCCTTGTGTCACGTGAAGAACATTTCTTAAAAAATTCCAATTCACATTTGAGAAATCTTATACCATCAAAACCCCCTGATAATTTTTATAAAATTCAATTTCCATCACAACCAATTAACATACAACCGCGTCCAAATTTCAACACAAGATTCCCTACTAAACAATAAGCCTTTGGGAAACAACAAAACGTTTGTAAACCTCCCCAGAACAAAAATTATTTTCAAAATACACAGCAGACGCCTATGTCCGGTGTATCAATACAACCAAGACACCAACAGCCGAATGCCTCTCCTGAAAATTTTAATTAAAATATTCAACCTAAATCAAATAGTCAAATACGATGAGATTTCCCTTGGTTTAAACAAAATAATACCCCTAAATATGGTTTTCAAGAACTACATCACTCAGAATTAGACTCAACGCCTAATGGTTATATTACATTCCCATATCCAAACGAAAATCCCCAAAATTTACCCGCAACAAACATTCAAGTTTTCTAAAATGAAACATCACCCCCAGATCCTGAATTTAGTCCTGAAGAACTAGCCGAATTTCAAGCAATAAATGAAGAATATAATGAAGGCTTAAAACCAGATACGTTCGAATCTGTAAATTTTCAGAACTAGCCTCGGAAAATATTGTAGAACTTAATTCAGTCATATTACCCTGCAGTTTACCTTATATTCAAATCGAATACCCACCTATGCGACTCTTAATAGATACTGGTTGTTCAAAGACCATTATATGTCCCTCTATAATTCAAACATTTTACCCAGATTGCCCATATACTGATACAAGAATAAAGACGTGTCATGGACAGACAAACATACACCTTAAGGCTGAAATACCAGCGATCGACGAATTCAATACAAATACTACATTAAACGTATTAGTCTACGATTTTCATGACTTTTATGACGGACTCATCGGATTTGAAGATATTTCAAAATTGAATCTCAACTTTGTTCAAAATCAAATTCTATATAATGATTTTACAGCCATTCCTTATTATCTACGAACACCTAACGAAACTTCAACTTCAACTCACATGAAATCCTAATAAAACAAGTTCCTGTAGATATACGAAATGGTGAAATTCTAATTCCACAATTCTCAAATGGTACGGTCAACATTCCTGAAACTGTTACAATAGCCAAAAATGGGCTAGCCACCGTCGAATTACACAATATATCAGAACAAATGACACAAGTACAGTTTAATGAACCTCTAAACGATTTACCATTCGAAGATATTGAATCTTTTACTCCTCACATTCGTCCTTTAAATAAATCCAAAAATCAGATTGACATAGCTAAAGTCATTCGTTCCGACCACCTTAACTCAGAAGAACGATCCCTACTATTTTCACTTTTAAGAAAACATTCTAATGTATTATATTTCCCTGAAGATAAACTTGGTTTCTCCAATCAAGTAAAACATGAAATAAAAACCCGCGACGAAGACACTATTTTTACAAAATCTTATAGATATCCTTTTATTCATTAACAAAAAGTGCAAAAACAAATTACTAAGATGTTGCACGATGGCATCATTCGCCCTTCAACTTCTCCCTATTCTTCACCCATATGAGTCGTACAAAAAAAAATTGACGCTAGTGGTCAACGTAAATGGCGTATCGTAGTTGACTATAGAAAAATCATCGAAAAAACCATTACGCATAGATACCCCCTTCCTAACATCACAGACATATTAGACAAATTAGGGCGTTGCAATTACTTTTCTACACTTGATCTTGTCTCAGGCTTTCATCAGATCGAGATGCATCCCAATTCCATACATAAAACTGCTTTCAATGTTGAGAATGGACATTATGAATATTTAAGAATGCCTTTTGGATTAAAATACGCCTTCAACTTTTCAACGTGTAATGGATAATGTGCTTAAAGAACTTCAGAATAAAATATGTTTAGTTTACATGGGTGATATAATTATCTTCTCTACATCCCTCCAAGAACACATCCAAAACTTAGATCTTGTATTCAGAGCACTCGAAAAATCTAATTTAAAAATCCAGTTAGATAAATCTGAATTTTTATGCAAATCAGTAAAATTTCTAGGACACATCATCACACCCCAAGGAGTAAAACCTAATCCAAAAAAAATTGAAGCCATAAAAAACTTTCCAATACCCAAAACAGCAAAGGAAATCAAATCCTTCCTTGGCCTTTTAGGATATTATCGAAAATGTATCCCTAATTTTGCACAGATAACTAAACCCACGACTACCTGCTTAAAAAAGGACCAGAAAATCATACTTTCCAATGATTATGTAAATTGCTTTCATACTTGTAAAACATTACTTCAAAATGAACCAGTTCTTTCTTACCCTGTTGTCTCTCAACCTTTCGTGCTAGAATGTGACGCTAGCAAATATGCTATTGGATCTGTATTATCTCAAAATGGACACCCTATCTCTTACTATTCATGGACCCTAAACCCCGCAGAAATCAACTACTCAACTATAGAAAAAGAATTACTTAGCTGCGTGATAGTTGCAAATTTTATCGTCCTTATCTTTTTGAGAATCATTTCAATATTGTGACAGATCACCAACCCCTTCAATGGTTATTTAATTTAAAAAAATCCCAATTCTCGTCTGATACGATGGAGACTCAGACTAGACGAATACAACTATGAAATTAAATATAAAAAAGGCAAACAAGACGTTAATGCCGATTGCCTTTCACGTCCACCCATAGAAGAACTTAATGCCATAGATAACGACACAGATTCTATGTTAACAAACCCCTCAGACTTACAGTCAATCCTAGACACCTTACCAGAATCAGACCCAGATATATCACGAGAATTACTAAATGACATAGACGAAAATGCATTCGTAGAAAATATAATTAATGATGATAACAGTACAGTCCATACCTCTCTCTCTAATCCAACATTTACCATGCCTTACACGAGATCCTGTCTAAATATGTATAAACATCAGTACATAATAAAAGAAAGTGATACAGCCGTAGTAAACTCACATATTCTCGAGAACCCATTTAAAAATAATAGACATCTGATTATATTAAAACCTCGAAGCTCAAACGAAAAAGTCTTCAACTTCCTAAGACAATTCCTGGTACTAGGCAAAGCATTCCAACTTTGTTTTAAATTTCATGACGAAACTATTTTATGTTAAAAATAATTTAAATAAGTTTTTACCAAACAATTACAATCATGATTATGGTATCAGGGAATGTAATAAGTTAAGCACACCATTACATAAATTATCAAAATATGAAGAAAGCCCAAAATATATTGGAATAAAATTGTACAATAAAATCCCAAATTTCTTAAGAAATATTGAAAATATAAATACATTTAAAAATGAAACAAAAAAATACTTAATAAATAAATGTTTTTATTCAGTGGATGAATATTTGGAAAATCAATAGCTCCCTTCAATGTTTTATCTAAAATATATGTATTTGTCATTTTATATGTGTTTAAAAAAATGTGTGTTTTTTATATTTATGTCTGTTTTTTCATAGTTTTAAGAATGGTAGCACTGGATTGTAAGGTGCTTAACTCCTCTGTGACTAATCCTATACCAATGTGGTCTTTTGGATAATAAATATTATTATTATTATTATTATTATTATTTTTTTTTTTTTGTGAAGCCAGTCGCCCTTCTCTCTGTCTCCGATGCCAGAGAGGGTACGCTGGTACTACCAGAGACCACTCCCTACGCCGTAGGGTCAGTGGTCACTGGGTCCGCGAATCGTGTGCTCTGAGCAGACGTAACGAGCCAAGGATAACGGCCTTCTGCATTCTTCCGGCTAAGATTTCTGCCGAGTTTCGGCATGCCGGTATCGTCTTCAATTCCGAAAGCAGTGTGCGCCTCACCCCACCTAGGCATCCTATGATAAGAACCACTAGTTTAACAGTGTGGTCCGGATAGAGTCTACGGAGTTCGAAGAGAAGATCTCGATATTTAGTCCGTTTTTCCTCCTCTTTCAGAACAATGTTTGTTTCCCCTGGGGCGGAGAATTCAATGACAAACATTGTCCTAAGTTGGTGGTCGAGGAGGACTAAATCAGGTTTATTGGCCTGTATTTGCCTGAGGGTGGGAAACGAGTAGTTCCAATAAATTAGGCACCGCTCATTCCCCACTACGGACTCAATATCCCCCGGAGCGTAAGGCAGCACTGATGTCTCGTCTATCCCATACGTATGCCGCAGATGATAGTACAGCACACGTAATGCTCCATCATGTCTGTGGATATAGGCCGAGACAGCGTATGTCGGACAAGCCGACAACAGGTGCATAAGTGTCTCCGGCGCCCTTCGGCAGGCCCTACAGTTTACATCAAGGACCTCTATACCCAGGACATGACTTCGATAGACGAGTGTGTTAAAGACACCATCCTGGCAAGCCATAATGAACCCTTCGGTCTCAGACTTCAGCCTAGCTGACCTTAGGAAAGCAAAGGTCAGCTTCTCAGATAAGCCCCTGCCTTCGATGTTCTTGTAGAAGACTCCATGCAAGGGCTTATCTTTATGCAGCTGCAGAAATTTACGTTGCTCTGCTGCTTTTGTATGGGCTTTTAGCTGAGCGGGTTCCAGCTCGGTGACAGAACTCGGGTTTACCCGCCCAGTGTCGAAGTCGAGACCAAGTTTATCGGCTGCTTGAATAAGAACGCTCCCGTCCCTGCGTTTTCATGGTCGCGAACCATGCATTATTATTATTATTATTATTATTATTATTTTTTTTTTCACGGACATTTTCCGGTGTATCAGCAACAATCGGTCGAGTAGACAAGATTGATACTGTTAGTGCCTATTGTTCCAGAAACGATCTCACGATGTGCGCCGCGTCGAGAATAACAGATTTCTGCATATTTAGGTATGAGTTCCATGGTATTCCAATTTCACACAGAGATTCCTTCAATTTCTTGGGTATTAGTCCCATAGATGATAGGATTATTGGGACGATCTTAACGGTGCGCATGCCCCACATCTGTTATTATTATTATTATTATTTTTTTTTTCTCCACAACTTTCGTTGGTGATGTGACTTCTGACGGGGACGGGGCCTTTACAGGCCAGCGTTTCCATCAGTGGCTAACACACGACGAATTGTGCGACATGTCGATAGTATGACAGATTTCTGTGATAAAGTGATTATCCTTTCCCAGTCCAGTACCCCATCTTTTTCAAATTGGTAGGCAGATATTTATCCACTAGTCCGTTGCTTGTTATAATGCGAGGAAAGATGTTAACATTATTTAGGTGGTATATATGTTTTAGTTCATGCGCTAGGTCCTGATACTTTAATAGTTTTCCATTCCTTGCTGTTCTGATGTTACTGTCGAGTGGTATTGTTACATCTATAATTTGGGCCCATTTATTCTTCTTGTGCATTATCAAAATATCAGGTCTGTTATGACGTACCTCTCTATCCGTTATAATAGGCGTGTCCCAGTACACTTTGATTTCGCTGTTTTCAAGAACTGGACAAGGTAAGTATTTGTAGTAGGGTGTTATGCTATGAATTAATTCATGTCTTTTACAGATTGCCTGGTGGACTATTCCAGCAACGTTATTGTGCCTGCCCACATAGTCTTTGGGGGCAAGGTAAGAGCAGCCAGCAGACAGGTGTTGGATTGATTCTGCTGCTGTAGAGCATAGTCTGCATTTATCCGTAGGTATATTTTCTTTGTGAATATACTTCCTGTGATTTCTGGTAGGCACAACCTGGTCCTGTATTGCCCCTATGAATCCTTCTGTCTCCGCTTGCAATTGTCCATCACTCAAGTACTCTAGTGATAATTTCTTATCTACTTCCGGACTATTTAAGTCTGCAGCATATCGGCCATGCAGGGCTTTGCCTGCCCATTCTTCCTCGATTTGTTTTATTGATCGGGGCGCTTCTGTTTCTCGGTTTTCAGCTAGAGAGAGTGGTGATATATTGTTATCACATCTTACAATTGCTGCTTGAATGGGGTGGGGTTTTGTTTGCTCAAGAAGTGATTGCGGAGTAATTTTATTTGCTGGTGGTGTTGCATGTTTAAGTTTTGCACTCCTCTGCCGCCGCTACTTCTTGGCAGATATAACCTGCAGGTTGACGAATGCGGGTGGTGCATTCGAAACTTAGCGAAGGCGTTTCTAGGCGATCTAGGTCGGTTGCTGTCCATTTCAAATTATTATTTTTTTTTTTTTTTTGTAAAAGCCAGTCACCCTTTAAACTCTGTGGCTCCGACACTCACAGAGGGGAGCTGGTAGTACCGGTAGCCACTCCCCACGCCCGTGGGGTGAGTTATTATTATTATTATTATTATTATTATTATTATTATTATTATTATTAAAAGGAAAATTATTAGAACCTTTCAAAAATACCTAAGACCATATAAATATTTGTCATGCATAATCTCTAATACTGTACTAGAAGATGTTAACAATGAAAGTGAACAACAAAAGATTATTAAATACATGCAATAGAAGAATACATACAAAATTGTAAGATTTGTAAAACATGTAAATATGATCGGCATCCTCAGAAAATTAAATATCAGCATGTACCTGTACCTCAGAAACCCCTAGACATGATACATATAGACTTATTTTTCTTCCAAAATAACATTTTCCTCACAATATTTGATCCTTTCTCAAAACTTGGACAAATGTATCCCATCAAAGCAAAGACAGGCATTGAGGTTCAGAAAGGATTACTCACCTTTATTCAACATTATGGAAAACCTTATAAAATTATCTGCGACCATGGAACGGAATTTAATAACGTTATGATAAAAGATTACTGTGAACTCCATAAAATATCGTCACATTTTACTAGTATCAATGGTCATACATCTAATAGCCCGGTGGAATGCTTTCATTCCTCTTTAACCGATAGCTTACGCTGTCTAATACAAGAAAAACCAAATTTTCTATTAGATTACCTTGCAAAGCTCGCGATTATTGGCTATAATGAATCGGTACATTCACTGACAAAACACACGCCCTTTGAAATGACGTTTGGTCATTTAAACAAACCCTCACCTCTTGAAATGTCAGATGAAATAATCACAAGTGAATATATACAAGAACATAAAGACCTAACTCAAAACCTATATGAACAAATCAGAATAAATCAAGTTTTAGACAAAGCAAGACTAATAGACAATATTAACAAGAAACGTAAACAATCGCGCGTTTATAAAAAAGGCGAAACAATTTACATTAAAAACCCAAAATCAACTCGTTCTAAAGCAGTACCTAAATTCTTCACTGCTATTGTTCTGTCAGATAATGGACCCTCACCCTCAGTCATTGCAAATAAGGGGCAATACATTAAAAATCCGATTCGAAATACGAAAATCGAGCTTAATGAAGAATTACGATTAGATTCAGATTCAGATAATGAACCTTTATCACGACAAAAAACTTCAAACATTCCCACCAGTGACGATTACGATCACACCATTCCCATAAACGAGGTAATCAAGACATAACTGAAATATCCTTTTGTTACAGATTATCATGCATCACTTCATCAAATTCTTAGCTCTTCTTTTTCTACAATCTAATTTAGTATATTCCGATATCTCATTCGAAAATATCAATCACCCCACAGTATTCTTAACCTCGAAAAAAAAGTAAAGAAGATCAGTCATTATCATACGTTCACTTACAAATTGGAGTTAGACACATCTTTTCCGCCTATCTTGACTTAATCATAATCTCTGACAAAAACATGAAACTTGATCCAAAAAATTATAAAATAGATCTATCATTATTACGTCAAGAACAAAACATGTTACTAGCAAGACAGGAATATCAAAAATTAAAACCAATGGGAAGATCCAAAAGAGGATTATTCAACTTCATAGGTAAAATTCATAAAGACTTGTTTGGTACAGCAACAGAAGAAGACGTTGAAACAATTTTAATACCTTAATAACTAATGAGAAAAATATTGCCAATGAAATAAATCTTCGAACATCGATATTTTCAAAATTTGCTAACAAAACTACAGAAATCTTGACTGAAATAAAGGAAAACAACAAGAGATTACAAGATAACATTACATATTTAGAAATAAACTCAATACAAACCAACAAAGACAAATAATAATTAATCAATTTGAACTCTTCCTTTATTACTTCCAACAAATTGGAGAAACCCATACATTCTTAAAACTAAAAACGGTAAACTTCTTCCTTCTCAACCTTTCCGATTTACAAGGCATACTAATGAATCATTTCTCTACAAAAAACAAAATCTACCACACTTCTTCAACCCTCATTCATATTATGAGTATCTGATACCAACTCTACACCAAGAATCAAATACAATATATGTTAGTCTTAAATTTCCAATCCTAGAAGAAAAATCTGAATTATCCTTACTTCACATTATTCATTTACCAATTGCCGGGTTAACTATATTACCCAAAGAACCTTTCATTGCAATTGATTCAAACGATAATTATCAATGGCTAAAAAACCTACCATTAATGATTGAAGACACATTTTTCATTGAAGACAAACTTCATAACGACCGAGTGTTTTGTCGCATTATTTCGAAGAAGAAATATAAAAGATGTATGTAGCGTCTCACTTTTATCCTATCAAAAACCACGAGTAGAACAATTATCACCAACAGAATATGTATTAACTCCTTTCAAGTCATGTAAAACTGAATACACTTGTCACCCCAAGACATTTCAATATAAAATCATAACCAATCTCACAAAGATTACGTTAACTAAACATTGTGAATTTTCTGTGCTAAATAGAACGTATCTATATGAAGAACCATTTATCACAATAGCTAGCTTTCTTTTTCCCGAAATTGAATTAGGAACACTTTCCTCAGCTTTAAAAACTCTTGATGACGTTTCACTAAAAGATCTCCACCAAATTAGACACCAGATTAATAACTTACAAGACATTAAAATAAAAGACCTTGATGTGGACTTTTCACATTTTAACTACCTTTGGCTCATAATACTAGCAGTAATAATAATCCTGGTCATTTATATCTGTTGGACCAAACGAAAGATAATAAAAACTCAATTAACTGTCAGATATACAAAGAAAACTGAACAAGCACAAATAAATCAAACAAAGGATTGTGTTAAATCTGATTCCCCGTTTTAACAAATTGATCTCTACCCTCGATATCCTCTTTCCCCTTTATCCTTACCTATCGTTGAGCAACACTTCTACATAATGGAAGCTAACAAAAAGGATCAACTCAACCAAACCTACCAATATGGATTACCAACATCATTATCTACCTTTTGGAGGCCCAGGCCCACTTGACAACCAACTTGAAGATTATCACGACAACCAAGCATTGGATCTAAAGAATTCTCAAGACTATCAATGTTATTTCTCAAATTACCGATGTTATTAATTGTAATGCGACCAAGCAATGATTTTTTCCTCTTGGGATATGCAAATCTCTTAAGAAGGGAGGAATAATATTATTATATATTTTGATTGTTTATTTTTATTTTGATAAGAAATCATCAAATTCCCTTAATAATATTTGTTAAGTATTTTTCGACTTTGGAAATAACAAATTATACAAAAAAATACCATCGATGAATTAAATACGTTAATAAAACAGCTCAAAAGAAACACATCTAAAAAACAAGTAAACACTGTATCCACACAAACAAATAAATCAAATAAAACAGAAATGATAAAACCCATTTCAATATCTGAACGATCTAAAATAAATTTAGTGATACACAGTGAGCCAAATAAAAATAATAATTCTGCATCACTAAACGTTGACTATACGGCTAATGACCTTACTGGAGATTTATACAATAACAAAAATACTTCCACTAATATCAGACCCACAGATAAAGTCAACAGGAAAAAAACAATTCTACTTTTGTCTGATGAGCACAGCATTAACTGGCAGATGAGAAGATTAGTTGACCTAAATGTATATGAAATTATATCAATTAGAAAACCAGGAGCTCTCTCAAGTACAGTAATGGAAAACATTGAAATTCTAACAAAAAATTTTACCTTAGCAGATTTTGTAATTGTTACAGGCGGATCTAACGATATCGACGTAATGAAAACGCCTTCATTCCGCTTTATATGCAATAAGATAAAGCTATGTAGACATACAAATATTCTATTCACATCTATTCCCTATAGTATCAACAACTCTGCAAGAAACAAGCATATCTATAAATACAATACAAAACTAAATGACTTCCTGGATAAATTTAATAAACGCACTGAAGGGCTGATCCAATATGTAGAAGTGAATACATCAAATTCCAAATATTCTAAACAAAAATTAGTGGCTTCAAATATTATGAATATATTACTAAATATAAACTACCTTAACAAGAATCTTAAATTCATTAACGTTAGTGACAACTTTAGCATCGGGCCAAATGAAATTGCTACATCTAGTGAACCAGCGAATGATCTGCCTGAGAGTGTTGTACTTAATAATTCAATTTTAGAGCCTGTCAACAATTTGCCGCTAAGTGTCGAACTTGAAAAATCTAATTTTTTATGCCACGGACATCTGACGATCCCATACATGGAAATTTCTTAGAATCTAAATGCAAAATAAAAGAAGTGCAAATTGGAAGTTGTAATCTCCAGATATTTAATCTAAATGTGCGCAGCATTAGAAAAAAGGGCAATCTACTAAATATATTGCTACATACTTTGAATTATCCTGAAATTGTATGTCTCACAGAAACGTGGCTCTCTACTAATGAAGCCAAGTCATTTAAAATCGACAAATATCATGTTGCTAACTATTATTGTAGAGAAAATACAAGAGGAGGCGGTGTCGCCATATTAGTTAGAGAGGATCTTTCTTTTAGTGTCAAGGATATCACAAAATTTGGTCTTACTGAACAAATCTTCGAAGCGACATCTGTTGTGGTTAGTGTTAATAATGTTAATATAAATGTAAATTGTTTATATAGATCCCCTGATGCTAATCTCGAAACTTTTATTGTTTCGCTAGAAAAATTATTAACATACTTCTTTAAAATTAAGGGTCCCAAATTTATTTGTGGAGATTTTAATTGCAATTTTCTTTTAAATAATCAAGGTACATGTGATTTATTAAATCTACTATCATCTTTTGGATACAATAAATGTTTTACTGAATATTCACGTGTTCAGAAAGATTCAAAAACCCTGATTGATAATGTTTTTTCTGACATTGATACAGATTTAATTTCAACAAAAACGATTGATAATATAATATCTGACCATAATGCTCAATTACTAACATTTGACTTACCGCAAACGGGAAGTAATTCTGGTAATGTCAGGAAAAGAGACTTCTCAGATGAAAATAAAAACTATTTTAAATTTTTATTGGCAAAAGAAATGTGGCAGGAGGTTTACTTAGAACCTGATGTAAATAAAAAATTTGAAGTGTTTCATAACTCATTTTCTAGTTTGTTTAATATAGCTTTCCCTGTGAAATTAAAAAGAAACCGCAAAACTACCAAAAAGAAACCCTGGATTACCAGAAACATTATTGAAGAAGGTATTTTTATCAGAGACCTTTATAAACAATTAAAATTATCAAATAATCCAGACCTTAAGTTAAGATATAATATATTAAAAATTAATCACCTAGAAAATATAAAAAATTCAAAAAAGGCTTATTATCAAAACAAAATAATAAATTCTTCTAACAAATCTAAAACCATGTGGGGCATAGTTAGAGAAAACACTAATGTTGGTCGTAATAAAAAACAACTTCCCTCCAAAATAATTAATTTGAAAAATGAAATTTTAACTAAACCTCAAAATATTGCAAATGGTTTCAACACATACTTCATCGATTCGGTAAGTGAACTTACCTCCACATTTAATCTTAAGACTTTTGATGTAACAAATGCACCAGAAGTTAATAATAACACTATGTATTTAATGCCCATTACAGAGATTGAGGTTGCTGATATTATCAACTCTGTTTGCAAGAAAAAATCGTCAGGCCCAGATGATGTGCCATGTTGTTTAATAAAGGAAGTTAGTACTTATTTGATTAGTATCCTAACATACCTCATAAATTTATCTTTCGAAAATGGACAATTTCCACAACAGTTAAAATTAGCGCTAATAATTCCAGTTTACAAAAAAAATGATCCTCATTCCATGGAAAATTATAGACCGATAGCTCTCCTATCCATATTTTCAAAAATTTTTGAAAAGGCATTTGAGATCAGATTAAATTCATTTTTAATTAAATATAACTTGTTAACCCCTAGGCAACATGGGTTTTGCAAGAATAAATCAACACAAGATGCGGTTCTCTCCTTTTATGAGAAAATTCTACATAACTTTGATGAAAAATTACTATCAGCTGGCATTTTTTTCGATCTATCACGGGCCTTTGATACCATAAATCACAATTTGTTGTTAAAAAAACTTGAAATATACGGTATCCGTGGCCCAGCATTGGAATGGATAAAGTCCTACTTATTGGAGAGAACTCAAACAATCAAAATTGTACATGATGGTATGGAATGTCTTTCAGATAGTATTAACGTTCTGACAGGGGTACCACAGGGCAGTGTATTAGGTCCATTATTGTTCATTATTTTCGTCAACGATTTAGTAACTAACTTAAATAATTGCTTCTTAACCCTTTTTGCAGACGACACCTCCTCTATCATAACTGCTCCTAACGTTGACCTCTTAAGCAAAAATGCCACCTTATGTGTTGATAAAATGTCACAATGGTGTCGCAATAATGGTCTGATTCTAAATCAGCAAAAAACTGTATTTTTAATGTTTTCCCCGATTCGTGCAAAGTTGGACTTTAGCCTGTTGGTCAGAGGAAATCACAATCTCCATCAAAATGATCTTACGAAGTTCTTAGGCGTACATATGGATATGAATATGTCATGGGAGGCTCATATTGAGAATCTGACGAAAAAACTGGCTAGTCTAAACTTTGCACTTCTTCAAATAAGGGACACTGTTGAAGCTGACACACTGAAAACATTCTATTACGGATGTATTTACTCGGTTTTGCAATATTGCATATTGTGCTGGGGAAATAGTTCGGGAATTAGCAAGGTGTTCATTTTGCAGAAAAGAATTGTGAGAAGTATGTTTAAACTTCCCTACAATACATCCTGCAGAGATTATTTTAAACAGCATGGCATACTCACCATTTATTGTATATATATTTTGCAATCTGTATGTTTTGTCAGGAAAAACATTGATAGTCTTTTAAAATGTGGTGATGTTAATAAATACAGCACGCGATCGCAAAAAAATATTTTTGTACCGCCCCATAGATTAGAGCAGTCAAAAAGAGGGCCCTTTATCTCTTCAATTAAAATGTATAACCACCTCCCACAAATTATAAAAGATGCAAGTAGTTTTGTGATTTTCAAGAAGATGGTAAAAAGATTCCTAGCGGAACATTGTTTTTACTCTTACGAGGAATACTACCTCTTTACTTAATGTTCTCCATCTCATCTTACAATTTGTACCTACTAATGCTGTGATAATTAAAATTTCACCCATTTATTTATTTATTGTTATACCTTTATTAGATTTTAGTTGTACATCTCCTTGTTTGTTTGTCTATTTTTCATATGTTGTATAATCTACCTCTAACTATATATACATGCATATATATGTACATATTTTTTCTTTTTTTGTTTTGTTCTATTTTGTATTTGACAATTCCAATACTGTAATAGTCTATGGAAATAAACTCATTATTATTATTATTATTATTATTATTATTATTAATAACCACAAGCTGATAGCAATTATGTATAAATAGCCAACTCAGTTTCTGATAAGGCAGAGTATTCCACACTGTCAACTAAGAACCAACCAAGAATAAAGTTAGTGTAAACTTCACTAGTCTTTTATTGAAGTGTAAAAGTTACATTAAAAAGTCTCAACAACTTATTTGGGAAATACAAAGAAAAATGAGAAAATATTGTTAAAATCGCCTTCAGTGATCTCTGGAATAAAAAACTCCTTATTTCTTCTGATTTGTTTCTATGTATGTATATTATAAAAGAAATAGTAATAAAAACAAATGAAGTACGAAAAATAAAACGTTCTTTTTGGTAGGGATTCATTTATTACATAGAGAGAGACGAGCTCTAGCTAGAATTGAAGCTAAATCGATGGGGATTTCGAACGGATTTAAAACAGTGGCAAAAACAGAGGGACCGTTTATTATTGGAGTTTGCTTTACTCGCAAAAAACACCACGGAATTACTTCCCATTCGATTCAATAACGTTATTTTGGAGTGAATACTTATCCAGATTTGCAATATCAATAGAAAATCCAATTACTATAATAACTTCCATTAGACGAAACGAAATGAAAAAAACATCTGATAGCAGAAAAAAATATAAGACTATTTATTCTGTAGTAATGCCAGAAAATTTATTGAAACAGTATATTTATTTACATTACGATTCTTACAACAGGACATTTTTTTAAAAAATTAATTCTTAGAAGAAATTTGAACCATTGTGTTTTTTTTTTTAATTTTTTTTAATTGAGAAATTCGTGAAAAACAAACACAACTCTTTATTTTACAGTTATGTAAGGATATATTAAATAGTTGTAAACATTTCTATTGTTACTTGAACTTAATAACCACAACGGAGCGACGGGGGTCAAGCGGATCGAGGCGTGGCTATAGATATTGCCATAACTTGCTGCTCTATTTCTCGCAGTAGATCCGGTTCCCAGAAACAAATTTTGGAGTTTGAACATGTTTTTAACTTATTTAAATACATTTTCTTATTAAGAAATAACACAAACTTCCAACTTCTGGTAGCATTCTAGAAAAATTCATGCAAACAAATTAAAACATTGGCCACGATTAGATGGAAAAAAAGTAAACCGAAAAAATATTTAACGCTTTGTAGGTATAAGCTTTGTAGGTAACTAAGCCAAGTGGACGCATGTTTATTGGTTATAAGTTTTCATCTTATTTTCATTAGAGGAATATCCTGTATGCAACATAACAAAAAATTCACGTATTTCAAAACACCCTGTATATCCAAGAGTGAACATGTGTTTCTTCCTAATAGTTGTTTATATTCAGTGACAATTTGTGAGAAATTCCATGGGAATCGCCCAAATTAACGAAGTTAAGTATGGCCAACTTTATTTCATTACCCTGTACTCGTGCAAACTTTGCACCTTTGTCATCCTTGGCTTATAAGGAATATATCAAGCAAAATCGGAGTAGCCTGACCAGAGATGTAAAATGATCATGCATCGTTATGTTTCAGGGTCGACCGAGGAATCACTAGTTTTATGAGCCAGTATTATTTAAACTTTTAGTTTCCCATAGGCGGGGTACATAAATAAAAACCGCTGCCCAAGGAATCACCACTTCCACATCCAGATTTTCCAAGTCACTCAGAACGAAAAAATTTTGTATGTGGAAACAATTGTTTATGGAACTTTAAAAATATAATATTTGAACTCCTCTACCCCATAAAACGATACCCCACATCGGTAGTGGGTGGGGGTGGTGATAGGGGAGTAGTAGTGGCGGTGGATGAAGTAAAAAAATATTTTGAGGTTTCTGGTTCTTGTACACACACTAAATCACAATTTTTTTCATCCCCTTTAATAATGGGGTGGGGGTGGTTAAAGCCAAAAATGTTTTTGAGACCTTAGCTTCTCTTATATATACTAAATACCAATTTTATGGACTCTTACCTGCTTGATTTACCTATTTACCCCAAATTTACCCCAATTTACCCCTTAAACCTTCGACGTAACAAGATGAAAATATAATCTTATTAAAGTACATTAGTCCAGTCAATGAACGTTCAATAAGGAGGTCTAGAGGGAAATGCCGAGATCACAATTTTTGACTTGAGGGCTGTGTTTGGACTATTTAGGAGGTAAACATACCAAAAGTCCCCGAACGTAGGAAGTGGGGGGGGTGAAGGGGGACACGAAGAATGTCCCGGTTTTTGGTTTTTCGCTCATATCTCGAAAACGGTTAGCCCTAATCAAAAAGTGGCTATATGCAAAATTAAAGCTGACTAAATTTTTTACAATAATATTTCTACTAATTTTTTCCGTATCTGTTATGGTTCAGTAATGAATTGTATATCTTTTGACTGTATTCTAACTTTATTATAAATTTATTATAAATTGAAAATAAATTTTAATAGTCATCGTAGAAAAAAATTTCTTGTACAGATATCCGTTTCACAGCAGACTGAACTGAAATATCGAATAAAAAATGTCTTTGCTTCTGTAAGTGTGTGTGTGCGTATATATCTGTGTGTGCGTGTATACCGTTTCTTGTAAAAACGATAACTTCTGTTAGACTTAAAATATTTGATTACAATTTGGAACATATGTAAAACAGCATATTACAATAATCTCTATTGAAATTGGTCCATATCTGTAATACATGGTGATAACCAGAAGCCTACAAACTCTCATACGTAAAATACGTTTTATTTTAATTTCAGAGCAAAATATTACTAAGCATACAAAAATAAGATGTATAAGATTTTTAAACCGCAATATACCAGGCGTATGTTCGGCAAACCAACTTTATTTAAATTAGATGATATATCAGTGTTATCCTAAAATATGGAACATGGTATTTTTAATAACATTATTATGAAGTGAGAATTGTAGGCCTGTCGTTATCACCATGTACTACATATATGGCCCAATTTCAATAGGGATTATTGTAATATGCTGTTTTACATTTGTTCCAAATTGTAATCAAATATTTTAAGTCTAACAGAAGTTATCGTGTTTACAAGAAGCGGTATACACGCACACACTTACTTACAGACGCAAAGACATTTTTTATTCGATATTTCAGTTCAGTCTGTTGTGAAACGGATATCTGTACAAGAAATTTTTTTCTACGATGATTATTAAAATTTATTTTCAATTTATAATAAAATAATAAAGTTAGAATACAGTCAAAAGATATACAATTCATTACTGAACCATAACAGATACGAAAAAAATTAATAGAAACATTATTGTAGAAAATTTAGTCAGCTTTAATTTTTCATATAACCTTTTTGATTACGGCTAACCGTTTTCGAGATATGAGCGAAAAATCAAAAACCAGGACCTTCTTCGTGCCTCCCTGCATCCCCCTACCTCCTACGTTCGGGGACTTTTGGTATGTTTACCTCCTAAATAGTCTAAACACAGCCCTCTAATCAAAAATTGTGATCTCAGCATTTCCCTCTAGAAACCATTCATTGACTGGACTACATATGTGATATGTGTACTAAATTTCAAGTCAATATCTTAAACGGTTCCAGAGTAAACGTGCGCACAAAAAAAGTTACAGACAGATCGACAGACAGACGACAGAATTTTTTTTGCTCAAACTTAAAATCTTGACATTTCATGATATTCTAAGCCTATATGAACAATAAAAATTAAAAAAAAGATTTTGTCCTTGCTGTACTTCCACTGGATGTGGAAGTAAAAGTTGGGTCAAAATATGAGGGTGAAGCCGGCAATAAAATGTTATTACATTATATATACCGGGTGACAACGATATCACTAGCCCCTTATTTTTCAAGATGTCAAAGTTTTATTTTGAATTTAGAGTGCTGCAGTTAACTTGAAATCATCATATATATGACATAAAAAATAATGGAAAAGTACAAATTTTACATCAAATTAAATAATTAGCAGCACCCTGCAACATCCTTTCGGGATGTACAACTTTTAAGTACAACGTTTAAGTATAACTTTTCAAGACCAATCCAATGGTACCGCCAAACCCAAAATTGATTAAGTATTAAACTCAAACAAAAACGTATTGTTTATCTTTTATAGTAGAAAAACAGTATCAATGATTTTTTTTAGGTGAGACGTTAGGTGAGTATAGGACCCGACCTATACGAGATCACCGAGTGCAGCAACGTAGCGCGCGGTGAGGACTTGGATGAGTATTCGCTCCTGGCTCCCGATCGGACCATCTAAGGGGCACCGCGCAGCGAAACAACAGTTGCTAGGGCTATGCAGGGTGAGCACAATAAGCCCAGGAGGCTGCAGTGCCCCCAGAGTAGTATATAGGCGAGCCCGGGAGGAGGGGGCTTTGGTCAGTAAGAGTCTGACGCTTCATTGGAAGCCCATGAAAAAAAATAATAAAAAAAAAATCGATGATTTTTAAAGTAAGCCAAACAAAAACTGTTTGACAGTTATAAGAAACATTAGCAACAAACAATCGAGTTCTATTAATACGTAATGCAATAATTGCTTGTCTATTCGTAGTTCTTAACGTTACTATGTATTCAAGAGACGAACAAGTAGACATCTTAATTAATAATTTGCTTAACTAATTTACAGCGAATGCCGTAAGAATGCAACAGAAGCTAAAAGTCTGTATGAGCAAAGGTATCCTGAAAGACAGAGCACCCTTGAAGGCAATATTTCTCATTTTTACAGAGGAAATTTAGACAATAAAAAAATCCCGAAATCCAAAATTTTGTTATCGATGAAGTAGCAGAAATTAATGTATTGGTTTGTGTTCAATTGGATCCAAATGTTTCGGTCACAGAAATAGGACGTGAACTGGATATAAGTCGTGAATCAGCTAGAGAAATTCTTAAAAAGCATGGATTTTGATCATATAATTATTAGTTGCATCTACATTTATATGAAGATGATGATGATCGAAAGGCTAGATACTCCAACTGGTTGCTTCACAATTATGATGAAAACCAGAATTTCGTGAAATGTATCCTTTTCTCTGATGACTCACGATTCACGAATAATGGAATGTTCAATAGGCAGAATATTAGATATCGGGCTCAAGAAAATCGACATTAAATGAGGCAGGGCAACTTTCACAAAATATTTGGAATCAATGTGTGGGCAGGAATAATTGAAAATAGGATTATCGGACCAATACTTTTTCAAGGTTCGTCTAAATGGTCAACGATATTTAGGTTTTACAAAATGAAATTGAAGGATTTCTAGAACAACTACCCCTTGAGATTTTGGAGGGACTATACTTTCAACAAGATGGGGCTTCTTCCCATAATGCTACCCAAATAGTAAATCATTTGACATTATGAATGGGTTATTGCAACCGCGGTGTCCTTTCCAAATAGAACACACTGTAGTATCATTTGTTTCTACCAAACATGCACAGTTTTTAAGCCCGACTCAGCGTTGTCGCTTCTTACTGCATCGCCAGCACAGACTTTAGAACATTTCTTTGTGTCAGACAGACAAGTAGCAAGAAAAGTGCGGTGAAAAAATGCCTAAAAGGAAAGTAAATTTTCATGAGCGTGAAGAAATACAACAAAAGATAAGGAGACTAGGCGAATATAAACATTTTCAATTAATTAAATTCGAATTAACTGCTAGAAGTGTAATGTCCCTTTCAATACGACACCGTTGTTTATACGTTCAAAGTGCTTGAAATATAAACAGTTCTTTTAAACATTCCAATGATGAGATCATCGCCTCGTACCCTTTGCTTATATTTATTACTTTTAAATTAGTGCTTTAATCTTCTTAAAAATATGTATTCTGACATACAGGGTGTTACATATGATTGTGATATTCGCATTGGAATGGGTATAAATTTTAAACCACCGATTGCAATAGCGAAAAGGATATATCTCTGGATTTCATATAGAAATCGGCACGGGTACAATTTTTAACCATCGATTTGAAACCACCAATTTTGCACTAGTGGGAAGTTTATAAATTTGCTTCCTCAGAATTCGGTACGGGTATAATTTTTAACCACCGATTCTGAAATCATCAATATTGCACTAGCAGGAAATATATAAAATTGCTTACAAATCGGTACGGGTATAATTTTTAAAAACCGATTATATTAATGTTATTAGTAACACCTTTAACAAAGAAACATTGTTTAAGGTGATTCAGAAGATGACGCAAGGCCTGTCATTTCGTCATAGGATGAAGAATCTATCAAGCCACAAACAACAGTGAATGCAGACCTCAGTGCTGCAGAACCCGAAGATTTACTCCAAAGCGACCTGACCGAATTATTAGGGGAAGATCCAACAGAGTCATATGACCAAAATGGTGCTAACATTTATAAAGTAATAGATGAAATTTCCACATCCATCACGGAGTTAAACAAGAGATTAGGGACACTATCAATAAAAAGTATCCTACTCCCGGGAACTGTAATGAACCCTGAAATAGAAACCTTGATGACCAGACCTGACAAAAGGAAAGATAAATATTTACAAAAAATTCAAAGTCAGCACTCGGGAAGGTAACAGATAATTTTGTCAACATTCGGAATAAAACCGAGGAAATCAAAACAAACTTACCAATTATAATGGATTCCGGGAGAATGTTAGCAGATGCTTTTCACATGCTGTGACAGAACAGGAAATACCAAGTCTTTCCAAGTTTAAATAACAACGTCAAGAAAATAGTCGAGGAACTATTGTGTGGAAAAGACTGGAAAAGACTTTGGAGAAAAATTAAAAACCAAGCACAACAGCAAAAAATAAAACTCGACCTAATGAGACCCAAATCAATAATGAAGTCGAAAAAATTTACAAAATAAAATTTCATGATTCCAGAGAAACATTTAAACTGGAAACGCCCCTCCTTCAAGGCACACCAACCTCGACAAGACAACCAGAGGGAGCAGGGCCCAGCAGGTTCTCCAGACAATACCAGAGGAGAAGGCAGTAGACGAGGTCAGTGGAAGGCTGAAGTGTTTTTATAAGAATTGGCCTACCATTACTAGAGATAAAAATATCCTTAATACTGTAAAAGGATACTCCATTCCGTTTATAGGGAAACCTCTCCAACTAAAGGAGCCTCAAGTAATGTCAAAAAATAATGCAGAAAAGATACAAATATTAATAAAAAATCTCGAAGCAAATAAAGTCATATCCAATTGCTGTAGTGATGCCAAGGACCAATTTTTATCTTCCTATTTTCTGAGGAAAAACCGAACGGCGAATGCCGGTTTATACTAAACCTCAAAAATAAATAAACTCATGAACCCGCCTCATTTCAAATTAGAAAATTACAAAACAGTGTGTAACACGATAACCAAAGATTCATTCTTAGCAACAATAGATTTAAAGGAGGTTTATTACATGATACCATTAAATAAAAATTTTTGAAAATATCTAAGGTTTAGATTCAAAGGTAAATATTCATCTCTGTTTCGGTCTTTGTAGAGGTCCTATCTTTACAAAATTATTAAAACCTATTCTGAGTTATTTAAGGTATCACAACTGTATGTTATTTAGATGACATTCTCGTAATAGACAAGTACAAACAAACATGTAGCAAAAATGTAAATATAATTATTAATAATTTACTAGAGTCATTAGGGTTCCTCAATAAGTTCAAAAAAAATCAACTAGACCCAAAGAACACATGTACTTTTCTTGGTTTCATTTATAACTTCACCAGCCTCACTATAACACTACGAGAAAAACAAAAAATTATTAACTTTCTTAATTCAATGAAGAAAAATAAACGATGTACTATCAGAGAATTTGCAAAGTTGACAGAATTGCTAGTAGCGGCTTGTCTGGCAGTCAAATATAGTTGGGCTTACACAAAATTTTTCGAACGTCAAAAACACGTTGCATTAAAAAATAATAATTATAACTACAACAGCAGAATAAATGTTGCTGACCTACGGAATGATGATGTCGCATGATGGATGGAGAAATTACCTAATAGTTTTAACACTTTCCAAAAATCCAAATTCGACTTGGAAATATTTTGTGACGCTTCAAAAATAGGGTGGGGAGCCGTATGTAACGAAGAAAAAACACGTAGGTTCTGGACAGACACAGAAAGCCAAGAGCATATAAATTATTTAGAACTTCTTGCAGCTTATAACGCCATTAAGTGCTTTACAAGGGACTTGAGAAATTCGAACATACTATTGCGCTCAGATAACACAACAGCAATCGCGTACATAAATAGAATTAGAGTAAAATATAAAAAATTTAACGAATTATCCAAGCATATTTGGAAATTTTGCGAGGAACGAAAAAACTGGCTAACAGTGTCTTACATAAGTTCAGCTGAAAATTATGAAGCCGATTTTCAATCCCGCTTTTTAAAAATAAAAACAGACTCTATTTATAATTTAACAATATCAAAATTTGGTAGACCATAGATTGATGATTTTGCTACTCAGCTAAATGCCAAATGTAAAAATTATGTATCTTAGTCCAAACATCCATATGCAATAAACACTGAAGCATTCATCCTGCATGGGGGGAGTCCTTTATATTTTTACGCTTTTCCCCCCTTTGCAATCATTGGAAAAGTTTTAAACAAAATAATACTAGATAAAGTTACTGGTGTGGTGCTAATACCTGATTGGGCTACTCAACCCTGGTATCCGGTTTTCCAAAAGCTTCTCGCCGAAAACCCAGTATATATAAAACCCAGTCGTGACCTTTTATTATCTCCTTTTAGACAGAGCCACCCAATATGGGAGAAGATTTCCCTGGTAGCAGGGAAATTAACAGGCGAGCTTATTTGAATAGAGGTGTACCCGAGGAAGCCATTCCAGTTATCATAGCTTCCAAAATCAACATTTAAACAATATTCAAGCACGATTAGCAAGTGGTGGAAATTCTATAAAGAAAAGTCGGTAGATATATTCCAACCACTTACAACATCAGTAATTACTTTCCTAAATGCCCTATTTACCAGCAACTCTTCGTACAACACACTGAACGCTCATAGATCAGCATTAAATCTAATAATACAAACAAAAGACAGTGCAGGACAACTAATAAAGCGGTATTTTAAGGGAGCACTTAATTTAAAACCAAGTTATCCGAAATATAAACATACTTGGGATCCCGCAATTCTCCTTGACTACATACAGCGTTTAGATTTAACAGAATCATTGAATTTAGATAAACTCACAAAAAATGGTCACACTATAGGCCTTAACTACAGCTCACCGTGCCCAGATCTTATCGAAAATTCAAACAAATAATATCATAAGCAATGAAGAAGGAATAGACGGACACAATCAAAACCTCTGCTCCTTTTAAACACCAGCCTATTTTGAAATTGAAATTCTTTAATGCAAACAGAAAATTATGTGTTGCGCGAACAGTGTTAAAATATATAGAAATAACGAAACAATTACGGAAACGTGACAATACCAATTTAATAATTACTATTAAACAACCTCAAAGACCTGCGTCCACGCAAACCATAAGTAGATGGATTAAATCCATCCTTAAAGAAAGTAGCATAGATGTTACTACATTTGATAGCCACAGTATCCGACATGCTGCTTCTTCAGCGGCCAACAGGGCAGGGATAAGTATTGATACTATTAAGAACACCGCGGGCTGGTCAAATAAATCATTAATATTCACAAAACTTTATAATCTACCTCTCCAAAAGGAAGAGAACTTTGCTAATGCAATATTGAATATTAAAGTTAATCAATAATATAACACTAGCATTAGTTACAAATCGTTTCGTTGATTACGTAAATCGAGACTTCTTAGAGTTAATTATTTACCATAATCTATCATAAGATAAGAGTTCAGTTACTACGTATTATAACTTTTTCATGCACAATAAATAACATTTAAAAATCGCTTTTGTTCTTTAAACATCTACAGGGTGTTATATTTGGAAAGGACAACGCGAAATATAATAAAAGGAACAAACGACTTTGTCCTGTAAGGATGTTCGTTCCATATTATATGAGCGATCCTTTCCAAATAGAACGAAACCCTCCCGTCCCCTCAATGCCCTTTAAAACCGATGGTAAGTCACAAATCATGTTCTGAGGCCTGAGAAGGATGTATGTGCTGGCGATCAGGGACCGTAACCGAACCGAAACCGTAACCGAAAACCTCACCGTAATTACGATTTTTTTCTAACCGTAACCAAAACCGAAAACCGGAATGTGAGATTCTGGAAAACCGAAACCGTAACCGAAAACCAAATTGGCGCTGCTTTGAAAACCGAAATTGAAACCGAAAACTAAATTAACGCTACTCTGAAAACCGAAACCGTAACCGAAAACAGAAAATGGTGTATGTTAGGTAAACGTAACCGAAACCGAGCCGAAATAAATTTAGTTTTCGGTCCATACAAGTATTAATTTAATTATAACTGAAACCCTAACCGAAAGCCACACCGTAATTACGAATTTTTCCTAATCGTAACCGAAACCGAAAACCGGATTGACGCTGCTTTGAAAACCGAAACCGAAAACCAAATTGACGCTGTTCTGGAAACCGAAACCGTAACCGAAAATAGTGTACGTCAGGTAACCGAAACCGAACCGAAATAAATTTCGGTTTCGGTCCCTGCTGGCGATGCAGTAAGAAGTGACAACGCTGAGTCACGCTTTAAAAACTGTGCATGTTTGGTACAGACAAATGATACTACAGAGTGTTCTATTTCGAAAGGACCGCTCATATAATACGGAACGAACATCCTTACCGGTAAGTCGTTTGTTCCATTTATTGTGTTTGTTAAGTTATTTTTTACAGTAAGCTAATAAAATATTTTCTCTTAATATTTAATAAATGATAGTATATTATTCAACGAGCGGTAATGTAAGTAATAACTCAGGCAGATGAAAGTTTACAGCGCGAGCCGTAGGCGAGTGCTGTAATTCATCAAGTGAGTTATTACCATTGCCGCAAGTTGGATACTATACTTTTTCTACGATTATAACAATAAATAATAAATTAAGAAAACCTTGTTTAAATTACTCAGTTTGTTTATTAATAAAATTAACTGTAAAATTTAATTCTTTTCACATTTTTATATTTATTGTCTTCAAAGATTTAGCCATCTTTAAGCGGAGGTAAAATGTGATTTTTAATCGAAATAGTGCATAAACTGCTTGTAGATAAAAATCAGCTTGTAGATTAATATTACGTGGCGGAAAATGCAAACTTCTCCGCGAACTGCAACAGTCCGGAGCGCATATTCGGTCAAAAGTCTTGTTTTGTGTTAGAGAAAAAATTAAAAAAGCGTCGGAAAGCTCAATCAATTCTCTTTACATAAGCTGTCTACAAATTTTTCGAGAAAAATGATAAATATTGAGATATTCGAGGAAATGTAAGAAATTACACGTTTTCCTATAGAGTGTATGTAAATCTTAAAAAAATATTTTTTGTCAGAAACCTTTGTTTCGAAGGGCCAAGATTAACGGAGCGACAAAGTAGTACATGATATTAAGTGAACATCGTATATGAGATCGATTTCAGTTAATTACCGATTAATTACGGTGACAAAATGGAGAAATTTTACAATTACAAGATTTAAAAAAAAAAGTCCCAAATCCCGCCCCCTCTAACTCCTTCATTTTTGTCGGAATTCAAAAAATAAAAAAAGTGTTTTAGCAAATTTAATTCTATTTAAGTTAACTAGAGTAGTCTTTTGGCGTAGGAGCCAAGACTAAAAAGTTACCAACTGTAGAAGCTCAAAATTTGCGATTTTTTGCCGTACATGGCCAACATTTCAGTAGTTATCTCCGAAACGAAAAAAAAAAATAAAAATTCTGATAGTAGCAAAAGATTCGTAATGGAAAATACTCGTTTGACCTTGTTTTTTATTTCGAGCTAACTCCCACCGTTTCGGAAATATCTGCGAAAAATAACAAAAAACAGCTTACATTTCGGAGTCGAAAAATTGCAAAAACATGCAATCTTAACACATTCATATTTTTCGAAAAACACCATTGGGACGGCCGTACGATGTCGCGACGTAAAGAGGAAGACTTCCAGATAAACCTGATCGTAAATTGCATGGCGAAATTCGAAAATTCGGCTCGGCACGAACGAATCAAAAGTAGCATTTTGTGACATTTCAGAAAATCTTTATAGATATTAACATGAATAATCTGTCACTACCTCCCTGGCTCCACCTTCGTGTGTTGCGCGTTACGTCGATTGGACAGGGTAGGCATGAAGATAAACCTAGCAACCGTACAGCCTTGATTGGCTCTGTACTTAGTGAGTTATAATAACTCACGCATTATAACTCACGCAGTTTGTTTATGGATACTATTAATTGATCAAAAGCAGTTCATTAATTAGTATATAACTTAATAAGAGTAGATAAACATATTTTTCTAATCTTTAAACTGAATTATTTTATGTTGACTAGAGTCCATTTTCTAAATTTTCAAACAAACGATTTTTGTTTTTCATGACTTTCTTTAGAAATCATTTATACTATTTTTTTATCATGATGAAAACGAAATAATAAGTGTTTTTGAGTTTAATAAAATCAATGGATTTTGGGTTTGACCATACAGTTGGATTGGTGGTGCCATAAAAAAAGACTTTTTGCAAGAAACTAATTTCGGAAGATTGGAATATTTGTTAGTTAAAAGTCAAAAGATCACGCACACTTATGGAAATCCGGTTTTCGTTAAATTTCTCCAATTTTTGATATGTTGTTCTACTGATCCAATAGATAAAAAGTCTTTATGGGCACGAGTCACAAAAACACACCCTTCTACCGTTTTCTACCCTATATGGGGGTGAAAAGCGCTGGTATATATTTAACAACTACATTTCTATAAAACAGTATTTGTATCTCTCAGCACGATAAAAAACCTCAGTCGAAGAATCTGACTAACACTTAGACACTTCCGCACTTTTCCACCCCTTCAGGTGGCCGAGGTATTTTTGTTCCAAAAAAAATTATGAAACTAAAACTACTCACTCAGTTGAGCAGAAAACTCTAAAAGACGGTGTAGAAATCATTCTGGTACCACCTAACGCTTTTCCACTCTTTTAAGGGATAATTTTCAATGTAGAGGCTGCACAGCGGAATCTTTGTTCCAAAAAAAAACCGCTGCCCAAGGAAACACTACTTCCACATCCAGATTTTCTATCCAAGTCTCTCACAACGAAAAAAATTTGTATGTGGAAATAATTGTTTAGGGAACTTTAATAATATAATATTTGAAATCGTCTACCCCAAAAATCCATAAATCGATATGCCACATCGGTAGTGGGGGTGGGGTGGGGTGGGGGTGTTAGCGGAGGAGAATAAAGCAAAAAAAAAATTTGAGGCCTTTGGTTCTTGTACACACACTAAATGACAATTTTATTTTTTTCATCCCCTTTAATAATGGGGTGGGTGTTGGTAATGGGGGTGGTTAATGGAAATTTTTTTTTTGAGATATTAGCTTCTTTTATACTAAATACCAATTTTATGGGCTCGCCTGATTTACCTATTTACCCCCATTTACCCCAATTTACCCCCAACTCTTCAACGGAATAAGATCAAAATAAAATCTATTTCCAGATCTCGTTAAAATACATACGTGTACCAAATTTCAAGTCAATATGTTAAACGGTTCCAGAGTAATCGTGCGCACAAAAAAAGTTACAGACAAACCGACAGACAGATTTTTTTTGCTCAAACTTAAAATCTCGACGTTTCATGATAGTCTAAGATACGTACTAAGGTCGACCTTCACCAATCAGGTAACCGAATGAAATCTATTTTTTATGAAAAAAAAAATGTTAACAAAAGTAACGGTACGGTACGGTACGGTGACGGGTTGCTTAACCAAATATGTTCAAGGCTTTTTTTTTGTTTTTTTTTTGTTTTTTTCTGTTCTTTTTATTGTTTTTTATTTTTTAAATTTTATTTATACTTATCGTTTCGCAATAAAATTATCTTTATTTTGATATATAATTTATTTAGTTACCAGATCAGTGAAGGTACTACTTTCGATTCACCTATTTAAACCTAGCAACCGTACAGCCTTGAACGGAAAAATGTAAGCAACCCTATGTTTACATATTCTATAGGTTTCTTAGTTTCGACTAGTGTTAAATTTTTTTAGTTAGAAGATCGGTGAAGGTATGGAAAAAAAATTAATTACTGAATTTTCAATTAAATATAGCCTTGAACATATTTCGTTAAGCAACCCATCACAGTTACTTTTGTTAGCATATTTTTTTTCATAAAAAATAGATTTCATTCGGTTACCTGATCGGTGAAGGTCGACCTTAGTACGGATCCTGTACTATGATATTCTAAGCCTATTTGAACAATAATTTTTTGTCGTTACTATACTTCCACTGGATTTGGAAGTAATTATGGAACCACTCAGATGAGTAGTACATCTCAAAAAAGTTGCAGCAATGACTCTGAGCTAATACGTTTTCCAACTTCCGGGTGTACAAATCGATTAAACGGCTGATACAAAAGTACAAAGCATCTAGACACCCTTTCTTATATTTTTTTGACTATAGCCTAATAAAATACAGTATTGTCTGAATAAAAAAAAATGATAAGTATATCAACGTACTGACGGACATAAAAAGTAGTAAGTCTGACTATGTTACCTCCATATATATACTCAGGTTAACACTGAAACAAGCGGCTCTTTATATGCATAGAATTAAGGTATAGTTTAAATGCGGTATTTATTTTATGCCATGACAAATTGCACGGATTTTTTTATTCCTATAGGGGATGTAAAAAGATGAACATCCTAAGAAATATCAATCCATAATCCCACTGCAGAAAATGCACTTACGTTATTTAATGTCGCCATCACGATAAATCGTCGAAGAAGAAGTGGGGGCAGCATACCTCATAGTTAAGCTCCAGGTGGAGGCGTTTTATGCGCCAAAATGTGAGTGATTTAAGAAAAAATTACTGATTTCTTCAAAACCGCATATATTTTGAACCAAACGTCAAAAAAGGTTTTTTTACTCTCAAAATGTTCATACGACTCTCAATAACTTATTTTTTCGGTTGACGCCATTTTTTGCCCGGTGTATTTACCTCATTTACCCTTTACCTATATTCACCCGACGTTTCTGCGTGGATATTTCGAAAAAAATTAATTTTCCGTTTTTTTTTGACAAGCTTAAATAAGTTCTGATTTGATAAAAAAATATTTCAACCCTTATTTATCACCCCCACCCTATATATCGAAATAAAATTATTCATTTGTAATTGGACATTTTGCACGTATTCTTGGCTTGTTGCTCGTACAAGTATTGGTATCAAATATATCTCAGCACCAATTGCCTCAATTTTACCCTACAATAACCTTTAAAAACCCCTCACGCTCCCCGACAACCCGTGAATACCGAACCACAACCCATCGTCGGGGCTATATTTTCCAACTTTAAAACTTTTCTTGAGATGTTGCTTTTTTGGAACGTTGATTAGCAGATTATGTTTATTATTTCATTAATTTATTTGATCTCACAGGGGTGAAAAGTGCAAAATAATTAAGATTAAATTATGTATTGAAACGCTATTATTTTGCCCTCCCTACTTATTACCCGAACATGAGACTCATTGGGTGTGGATCCTGTAAGATCAACTGGCCGAGCAATTAAAAAAATAAACTCTTACCTTTAAATTATAATACTCAAAACAGCATCAGAAGGAAAATTTAATCGTAGTGCTCCAAGGTCCATCACTAAATAATCATTAAGGGCGTCACTTTTTTATTTAAAGTTAATTAATCTACTACTTCTACTGATAACCTGGTAAAAAAAAGGAATCCCGGTTTTCATAAAATTTAATGTTAAATAACCCATATAAATAAACGACACTGTTAAAACAAATGAACATATATTAATATTAAATGGGTTACTGCTTACACAAAAAAAACCATCTTAACAACTACTAAGTAACACAAAATTACCGTAATTCAAGCTTGAATACGCAAAATTCAATGGACGTTTCCATTTACTAATTTATAGAATATATTAATTAGGCCCAAAAAAATCATAACAATTACTTCACCTAAGGGGTTTTGGTTACAAGATTCCACATAATAACGGTAAACTACAATGAATAACTGGTTACTTTGATAAGGAAATAAACAGAAATATATCAGTCTCACAAATAAAGCCGAACGATGTCTCCTAACATCAATCCTTCAGAAAGGTAAACACACGATTCGTAATAGTTATCTGTAGAATACGATCACTAAATTGTCACGAACAAATCCGATAAATTTCTCTACATTATCTAATAGCTTTTTACACATAATAAGAAAACTGAGAGCAAATATAGCTCATCTTCAACACGGTGTAGCAAGGTCCACTGTAATATTTACCATTCGTATTAAAATACAACTTATTAAAAAACTTGCAGCTTAAATCCTTTATATCGCCATATTTCTGGTCGGAAATATCAACCACACTACACAACCTGTAGAATCATACTTGATTTACATTACACAAAGATATCTTCTTAGGCAAACCTTATCAGTCAATCTGTATTTTACAGCAGGAACTTCTCAAAATACTTCACTAAACATTACACTTAATTTCAGAACTATTCTTATTAATTTTCTGAACCCAAAACATAAAACGCCATTACTTCCTTCTTGTTCATCGCCCATCTCCCCACTATTGACCGCCTCGATGTTCCTAGGCAGTTGTTGCCTAGCAACGTCTTAACTGAACTGAATGAAACTAGGGCTCGAAAGAATAACGACATTTTTTAGACTACCAAAATTATTAAAAATTCTTCGCGATAAAATAGAAAACCATATAATGGTCTTCACTAAATTAATTTTAAAAGGACCAATAAAATTGGGCTGTTACACTCCCCCTCTCCTTCATTAGGAGGGGACCCTAGCCCGACATCAAACAAAACGTACAGGTACTAACTAATGACGAGCCTTCAATGTTAGCAAGAAACAAGCAGCAGTAAGCTTAACGTAAACAGTAGATAAGGTAAAGATATTATCCTAAACATGGGGGTCATTAGAATAAAAAAACAAGATAACTTAGAAAATCGTCATACGCATACGAGAGCGGACGATAAGGTAAGATAATGTCATAAGACCCTCCGCACTAGACAACTAGCCGGGACGGTAAACCGAACAACAAAACGGCAAAAAACTCAATAACTAAAAGGTAAGACCGAAAGATCCTCCTCACTAGAATACTAGCCGGGACGGTAAACTGAACAAACAGAACGGTAAAAACTCAATAACTAAAATGTAAGATCGAAAGATCCTCCGCACTAGACAACTAGCCGGGACGGTAAGATAAAATTACTAAAATTTAAGGAAAGGTAAAATACGGAGACATAACTCAACATACTCAACGCAGGGCTACAAATTAGCCACAAATTTCGCAACATAACGAAGATACGTAAATACTGACTATTCCGAAATTAGCCAATCAAATAAATTACGATAAACAGAATGTCACTAAATTAACTTCAACCGACGAAGCGACATTTACATCTAACTAAAGGGAACGAAATATAAGGTACCGAAATCGAACCCACGGGACTAAAATTAAAACAGACTCAAAAACTAAAATTATTGACAACATACGTTGTTCCAAACTAACCTAAACTTAACTAAACTGTAAAAATTAGAAAAGACGATACGAATTATTCTAAGGATAATTAGAGCTCTTCATCATCAAAATCGCACTTTTTAGGTATCAGGTCCTTAACATGCCAGCGTCCCAAAGGATTACCTTCAATGTCGACTAATTCATAAACTAATGGCGAGATTACCTGGGTGACCATGCAGGGAATGTATTTTGGAGCCAACTTTTTAGAGGAACCCTCAGATGCATCAGATAGATAATGGGTCCATTTCCAGACCGTATCACCTAACTCGAACTTCAATGGTCGTTTGCACAGATCATAATATTTGGCATTCTTTTCATAAGCCTGATGAAGCCTTTCTTTTACTTCCGAATAAAATTCGGGCAAATGGGACATATTTCTAGCCCAAAACAAATTATTCTTAACAGTGAAATCGTTAGACGTAACGGTAGAGAAATAAAAGTTTCCAGAAACAGGCCGACCAAACACTAAATATGTTGGGAAAACATCGGTAGTATCATGCTTAGCCAGACGTAAAGCTAACGCAATTTCAGGTAATTTCTCATCCCAGATTCGATGATTATCGGTAATATACGAGGAAATAGCCGTAACTAACACGCGGTTCACTCGCTCGGTAGGATTTACCTGAGGATGGTACCTGGCGTTAAACCAAACCTTAAGGACTGAAAGTCCTTCAAAAACTTGCTAAATTCCTTAGAAGTAAATTGGGAACCGTTATCACAAATAATGATTTCCGGCACACCGAAAATCATCTGATTAGTAGTGGCTCTACGCAGGGGCTGGACAAGAACGAACTTCGTAAAATAGTCGGTAACGTATTGGTATCCCTTTTTACTTCGGGGAAAAGGTCCTAGTAAGTCCATTGAAAGGGCCTGAAAAGGAATGCTAATATTCTTCTCTGCACCCATAAAACCAAGTCGAGCCACATTTTCGCTCTTCTGCGCAGTACAGATTTGACAGTTCTTCACATACCGGCTTACTGACTGCCTCATTTTAGGCCAGTAATAAAATTCTATCGGTCTAGACCTAGTTTTTGAGACACCCAAGTGGGCAGCGGTAGGCGAATCATGCATCTGCTGCAGAAGTTGCTGACGGTTTTCGGTAGGGATGACAAGTTTCCAATTTGGCACATTACAGGTATTCGGTAAAATAAAGGGAACATGTTTATAAAGACAATTATTCATAACCTTAAAATCAGGATACTTGTCAGGGAAAGTTTCAACCTTAGTGAGCATGGTTAAGTACCAAGCATCGGGTTTTAGGGACTTCACATCGATAAGATCAACATTAAGAGATAATCCATCGGGAATCACATTTTGTGTTCCAGGCCGATGCTGAACATCAAAGTCAAATTGCGATAAACGGAAACACCAACGGGAAAGTCAACCGGGTGGCTCTCGAAGGCGGTGCAACCAGCAATCAGTAATATCTGTAAATTTGGTACCTTCCACGTATCCATGGAACTTCTCTATACCGAAAATGACGCCAATAAGCTCCCGTTCCGTTGCGGAATACTTACGCTCAGCTTTTGAGAGAGCTCTACTTGCAAAAGCAATAGGGTGTTCAGCCCCGTTAATACGCTGAAATAATAATACCCCAACCGCTACATCGGACGCATCCGTTTGGATAAAGAAGGGTTGAAAAAAATCGGGAGAGGACAATACCGGAGCCGAGGTCATTCGCAACTTAATTTCCTGAAAGGCAGTTTCTGCCTAGGGAGTCCATACAATGGGCTGACCATTTTTTCGGCCATGTAAAAGGAAGGTAATTGGAGCAGCAACAATAGAAAAATCTTTTATAAAACGACGGTAATAAGAAACAAGCCCGATTAAACGTTTTATTTCCGTCGTATTTGTCGGGGTCTTAAAATCCACAATCGCTGATACCTTATCGGGACCATTTTGGTCGATAATGAATCCAAGGAAAGAGAGCGAAGGTCGACAAAATTCACACTTATCTAAATTAATACGGAAGCCGGCAGATGCTAAAGGTTCACGAATAAGGTTCAAGCTTTCAAAGGTAGGGGAGGCAATAATGACGTCGTCAAGGTATACAAATACTGGTCCATTCAGCAGGTCAGGTCCCAAAATTATTTCTATAGTTTGCTGTAGCACTTGTGGACTATTGGACAAACCGAAAGGCATAACGACAAATTCAAATAGACCCATGCCAGGAACACAAAACGCAGTTTTCTCTCTCGATGATTCTTCTAAAGGAATCTGCCAAAAGGCCTTACGTAAATCGATAGAAGTTAGGTATTTCGAGTCGCGAAGCCGATTTAAAATAGCGTCCACTCGGGGAAGGGGATAGGCATCCTTAACTGTAACCGAATTAAGTTTACGACCATCAAAACAGGTACGAAGTTCACCATTTTTCTTCTTTACTAGCAAAATAGGGGATGACCAAGGAGAGTTCGATGGTTGAATTACACCCAACTTTAGCATATCATTTACCTCAGCATGTAAATGCTTTTGCATAGCTGGGGACAGAAGGTACTGCCGCTGCTTAAATGGACCATCATCACCCGTGTTCAACCAAATCGGTACGATCCAACGTTTCAGAAACTAATTCTTTTAAACCATCAATGGTCTGATTTAAAATTTGAATTTGAGAGGGAGACAAAGTTTCACGGGACTGAATTGCATTCAATGAGGCGACATCGACTGACTACGAATTCGTAGAAAAATGAAAAGAGATACCGAAAGCTTTACCAAAATAAACACCAAGTAGGAAAGATTGACTGATGGAGGGGACTATTAGACACTCAACAAATTTAGTAACCTCATTTACGGTCAAAGGGAGTTCGGTTTCGCCTAAAACGGTTTGCGTTGCACCATCGGCAGTCGAGACAATATACGGTAATCTAGAGATACGATAGGGGATCTCAAACTTATCAAAAAATACAAGGCCAGAACATCCAATAATGGTATGAGGCCCCACTATCAAGAAGACACCGAACAGGAAAGGTATAGATAGTCAAGTCAAGGTAGGGGCGCGGATCGTCAAGGAATGAACTACAAATCGGCGATATTTCGGAAGATCGGTAAAAATTATGCACAGTGGTTAATCAGGTATCCCATTCCTGGGAGGTGGGCATAAATGAATCATTAAGCTTAGGTACGTCAATAGACTCAGAAATTTAGGACGAAAACGCAACTTGAGTCATGGAAAACTAAAATATCCATGTCCACATCAGCAAAACGGGAAAGCAACATTGATTTTATCTTGGGCCAATTCAGATGATCTAACCCGCATCCCAACCAAGGTATAGCTAATTTCTGTACAATGTATGCTAGAACATTTTCCTTTAACTGTAAAATCGAGGAATACAAGGACTCGTATGAGGGTCTATCACAAAATTTAGTTTTAGTTACTAAATAGAATAAAAAACAAGATCCTTCTGTTAGGGCTGCCAAGCCTCCAGGACCTTGTTTTTGAGCCAATAAGAGATCTTGCGACTGGAAACGTTTCTTAACTCTAACGCAATATCTTTATTTATATGCATATCAGCTGATACACAATGTGCTAACGAAATATCGGAAGGTAACTGAAATAAATCCCAATTGGATTTGGAAAGACGTAAAGACGAGGTGAACGGTAAATCATAGGAGAAAGAAGCAGAAGCCGCTAAAAGTTCCTCTGCAGAAGGAAAGTCAACATTTGCTTGCCCGTTTTTTGGCAAACAGTTGACACATGTATTGCTAGAGTAACCATGAGTACCACATTTATAACAAAAAAGAGTCCTAGCCGCAGTACACTCTCGATGTGAATGTCCCATATTTTGACAATTTCAACAAAGCATACTCGACACTGAAATTGGGACCGTAGAAAATCCTTTAAGTTTTGGCTTAGTGCCGGAAGGTAAATCATGTAAGGTTAAGCACGCTTCTAAAAGCCCGTGTTTCCTAGATGGAGGCGGGGTATACCGTTCGATTCGGGATTTTAATTCTTGAATCGCCCGACATTTTTCTTTTAGAATTTTCAATGATTCGGTATCAATTAGGACTAATTTTTCAGCGAAATAGGGATTTAAGTTCCGACGGATTTGCTTGACAATATCGTTCTCCGTCCTCGGAGTAGGTAACCGACTAAACAAGGCTTCCATAGAAATAATATAAAATAAAACATTTTCCGAAGGTCCCTGCGTTCTGGCCCGGATTTCTGCTAGAAGGTCATCTTCGTAATCTACTGGGAGAAAATCCCGTTTGAGACAGGCTACAAGCTCTGTCCATGGACGTACCTCTTTCTTAACGTTACGATACCATAACAACGCGGTACCGGAAAATAAATCTACCGCAGCCGTAAAAAGATCATCAGTAGAAACCTTTCGGGTTTCACACAGTTCATTGACCTTTTCAAGAAATGACATAACACTTTCCGCAGAAGATTGTCCCGAAAATTGAATACCCCATTTGGTATTCAAGCCAGAGGTTTACAACCTGTAAAACTGTAACTGTGTTTACATTTCCCGAATTTACCGTAGAGGACGCCACTGGTTCGCTAACACTGTTATCTTTAATTTCAATCAAAAATCCCTCAGTGACAAGGAGGTGAGACTCAAATGCTTCAAGTAGTTTACGATCAACATCGTTAGTAGGACGTAAAAAAGAACATCGTCGTTGCGCATGCGCCAATCTCGACTGAACACGACGAATCTCCAAGCCAGACAACACCTAATCAGGTTCCGAGACTACTTTCATAAGGGATTCTACCGTTTCCAAAAGCTCCGTACTCTCGCTCTCAAAAACAAAATCATCATTAGGCTCAAACTTCACCCCTGGGTGTTATTTTGCTAAAATTCCGCGTAACTGAGTACGTCTTAAAGCTTGGTTATCTTTGCATAAAAAGCAGCTCTGCCACCGATGCCATCAGAGGCATTAAAAGCACAAAGGAGGGCAAGCTCCTCATCACCCTGGATAAAGATGACGCGGCGCTGGAGGACATTAGGAAGGCCTGCAGCGAGTCAACAGACAATTTTTCACTCCACGTGATTGGGGCTGGTGCGGATTTACAGACGCTTCATATCCGTGGGATGGACGCGAACACCGGCAAACCCGAGGTCATAGCGGCCATTGCGGCCCGGCCAGGTGACCTCCCGGACAAGAGATACAGGCTGAGCGACCTGCGGGCTAATGCCCGCAACACTCAGGCCGTGACGCTCAGAATTGGCAAAGTGGAGACTAATAAGCTTCTCACGGACAAGTTCATCAGGATCGGGCTGGTGAAGTGCTCGGTCGAAAGACGAGTGGAAATCAGTAGATGTAGCCGGTGCTGGTCCTATGAACATATCAGGGCCAACTGCAAGTCGGAGGACAGAACTAAAAACTGTTTTAAGTGTGGGGAGGCGGGACACGCCGCCAAGGCATGTCCCAATGCTGAGAGGTGCCCCGTTTGTTCGGAACCGGGCCACAAGGCTGGCGCTGGAAGATGCCCTGCTTTCCGGAGGGCCTTGTCCGAGGCCAGAACTCGGGACAAGCCCTTTCTGAGAACCGACAGGGGCTCGGGCGGAGGCGCTCTCAGAGAGCCTCAGAGACCACACGCCTGTGCGGATAATCAGGAAGACCTGCGTGCTGCAGGTCAACCTGAATAGAAGCAGGGGGGCCCAGGATTTGCTTTACCAGGCCAGCCTACGGTGCTAACATTCTCCTGGTCACAGAACCAAACTCCTGCTACAAAACCCCGAACTGCGGACTTAGGGAGTTTGAGGGCTTCCTTGAGGAGGTCCCGCTGGACTCCCTGGTACGGGTACCTCCCGCCACTACTAGGTGGCGCTAAAACCCGTCCAGGGAGGCTGCGGTCACTGACTTCCTCCGGCAGGAGTTCGGCCGTACCCGCGGAGCGAATGCTGACGCCCTCACGGACGTTCTCACAAACACGTGCAGGGCTGCTCTTCCGCCTGCTACGCATAGCAGGGGGAAACCCGTGTACTGGTGGTGCCAAGAAGTTGCTGTACTCCGCACCAACTGCCTCCGGCGTAAGAGAGAGTGGACGAGGCTTAAGTCTCGCCATTTGGGCGATGCCGCTGCATTGGCAGAAAGTCACGCAGCATATAGTACTGCACGACATGACCTCAGGGCTGCCATTAAGGCTGCCAAACGCAGGTGTTGGGAGGCCATCATAGAGTCAGTAGACAGCGACGTGTGGGGCAGTGGATACAAGATAGCCTGTAAAAGGACTGGCATCCGTAATCAGCTCATGATGAGCTCGGAGCAGAAAATGGAAATGGCTGAGAGGTTGTTCCCCCTGCGTGCTGCCACCGAATGGGAGTTCGACCTGGGCGAACTCCCCCTCCGATGGTAACAGAGGACGAACTGACAAAGGCCGCTACTAGGCTTAAGCCTAATAAGGCACCTGGACCTGATGAGGTCCCACCGGAGGTCGTCAAGCTCGCGGTAGCAAGCCATGCGCCGATTATCGCGGAGACTTTCAACGATATAATTAGAACCGGAGTAATACCCCGAAGGTGGAAACAGGCAAAATTGGTGCTGGTACCTAAGCCGGGCAAGCCCTCGGGCTCGGTGCTGAGACCGATCTGCCTGATAGACACTTCGGCGAAATTCCTTGAGCGAGTCATCGCCACCAGGTTGACCGAGGAGCTTGACGCGAGAGGGGGTCTCTCTGATAACCAATACGGTTTCAGGGAGGGTAGGTCTACGGTTGATGCAGTCCAGGAGGTCGTGCGTATAGCACGCTCCGCAAACACAGACAACTGGCGCCACAGAGAGATATGTCTCGCTGTGGCACTAGATGTAAAAAACGCCTTCAACACGGCTCTTTGGAGACCGATAGTCGAGGCGCTTAAAAGGAAGGGGGGTACCAGTGTACCTAATACAGATGATCAGGAGTTATTTTACTGATAGAGGACTCCTGGTTGATGATAGCCTAAGAGATGTCACATGCGGGGTCCCGCAGGGGTCGGTCCTTGGACCGCTTCTGTGGAACGTCCTGTACGATGGCATTCTCGGGCTGAATACACATAATACTGTCAAAGACTGCCGGCTCGTCGCATTCGCAGATGATCTCATCGTCGCCGTCGTCGACAGAACCGAGGAGGGGGTGATGGTGTCAAAGGGCCTCTTTATTACAAGTTAAAATCGAGTAAAATCATTTCTAAAAATCATTAATTAAATCATTCTGTCGCTCTGTACAAATTTCAGTTCATAAAAAACATTAATTTTCATTTTACAAATTTTTAAAGTTACTGAGATCCTTTCGCTGCAACGAATTCTGACCATTTAAACCTCCGTCCGACTACACATATTTATACTGAATATAGTTGAGCGCCGTCTTTGATTGGTTAGTCTTAAAATTTTGGCTCCTCCCTTAGTATAAAATAAAATTTACTTCGCGACTCGAGCATTCCAGAAATAGTTAGCATTCCAGACATTCTAGAGACTTCGAAATTCGAAAATTACGGAAACAAATCTAGAATCTTTTATTTTTAATATATAAATGGGCACTCTGCATCGCGGACCCAGTTCCTCTCAGTTCATCTCAGACATCGGTAACTTTAAAACTTCGAATCGGGACAAAACTCAAAGGCAAATTTTTACCCTAGTGCTTATCTTACAAACATTATTAATTAACAAATTACTAATTAAGTGCATTCAAATAATCAAAGTATTGTGGAACGTGAACGGCAAATAAACTGTGCTTTATTTTTCTTTTCTGTGAAAAAGTGACTTTTATTTTAAATCAACGTTACCAAAACCATATACAGGGTGTTCCAAAATTTAGTGACACAAAAGTTGACAGTGGTGCAGTGTTCTTGTGCACGAATTAATAAATCTAGCCATATTGGTTCGTGTTCAATGGCACGCATGAATGCCGCCATCATGGACATCATAAACTGGATGGATGAAAACGAGCTGGAAATCGCCCCGGACAAGTCTGAGGCGATCGCGCTTGTGGGGCGCAAACAGGTCGCTGAGATGACCGTAAGCATCTTAGACCACACGATCGTTAGTAAGCCGGCAATAAAATACCTGGGCGTCTTCCTAGACAGAAAAATGTCTTGGACACTACATATCGAGAGGGCTATAGCGAAGGCGGAAGCCTCGTCAATGGCACTCTGCAAACTTATGCCACGCATTGGAGGCCCTAGGACTAGTACCAGGCGCCACCTAAACTCGGTGGCGACGTCAGCCTTACTATATGCAGCGCCAGTCTGGTACGGCGCCCCCAACATCGCGAGAAATCGCGACCGACTCCTTAGGGCACAGAGGGCGATGTTTATCCGCATTAGCTGTGCCTACCGCACAGTTTCCACAGTGGCTCTCCAAGTGGTAGCGGGTGTCCCGCCTATTGACCTCCTTGCGAGGAAAGGAGCTTTCAATCATGGTGCTAGCAATGCTGACAAACTGATTAATGGAGGTTTTTTACTCGACAGGTGGCAAGAACGCTGGTCCACGGCGGAAGCAGGGAGGTGGACGCACTGACTGATTCCGGAAGTCCGTCCTTGGCTCAGCAGGAAGCCCGGCGAGTTAAATTATTATTTGACTCAAGCCCTTACCGGGCATGGAAACTTCGGTACATTCCTCTTCCACATAGGGAAGAGGCCGGACACGCTATGCAAGTATTGTGACCAGGAGGATACACCGGACCATACCCTACTTCACTGCCCTCGATGGGCGGAAGAGCGTGCCGTAGCTGATTTGGCAATAGGCCAGGATGTAAGGGCCAATAACTTTGTCCACTTTTTGTTAAATAGCGAAGAAGAATGGACGATTATCAGCACTATGTGCTGTAACATGCTAAGAAGTAAGGACTACGATGATATGCACACTGACTAGATCAAGAAAGATCCAAAGTAATGCCTGACGGCGGTTCCGGATATGGAAGAGAGGTTTTAGTGAGGTCAAATCCCACAGTACCCTGCAGCGAAAACACCTTTTGAAGGTTTCCCCTCTTAAAAAAAAGTAGTTTACGATCAATATCGTTAGTAGGACGTAAAAAAGAACATCGTCGTTGAGCATGCGCCAATCTCGACTGAACACGACGAATCTCCAAGCCAGACAACACCTGATCAGGTTCCGAGACTACTTTCATAAGAGATTCTACCGTTTCCAAAAGCTCCGTACTCTCGCTCTCAAAAACAAAATCATCATTAGGCTCAAACTTCACCCCTGCGTGTTTTTTTGCTAAAATTCCGCGTAACTGAGTACGTCTTAAAGCTTGGTTATCTTTGGGTACCAATCCCCTACTCTTAATTTCGAAACAAATTTTCTTTTTTCATTTTGAATGAAAAAAAAAACTATTACCCCAAAGGTACACCTATGTATTATAACGAGATTTGGAACAAGATTGTATTTTGATCTTATCCCGTTGGGAGGTAAATTGGGTAAAATGGGGTTAAATAGGTAAAGCAAGCAAGTTAGAGTCCATGAAATTGGGATTTAGTGCATATACGAGAAGCCAAGGTTTCAACATTTTTTTGGAATTAGCCTCCCTCGCTACTACTCTCACCCCATAATTGAAGGAGGTGAAAAAAGAAAATTTTGATTTAGCGTGTATATAAGAACCTAAGTCTCAAAAATTTTTCCCCCACCTCATTATTTAAGAGGATAAAAAGATAAAATTGTGATTTAATGTGTATACAGGAACGAAAGGCCTGAATACTTTTCTTGTCTCCCATTACCACCTCCACCACATTATTAAAGGGAATAAAGAAATAAAATTATGATTTATGTGTACAAGAGCCTCTAAAAAATTTTGCCATCAGCTTCCCCCTCTACCATTCCCACTACCGCGTAGCATATCTTTTTATTAGTCCAGACGACAGAGAAAATTTTATAGTGAAATCTCCAAAATCTTGCAAAATTGATAATTTTTTTTAATGAGTCCGTGAAAGTGTATAGAATAATATCCTAAAAAGTTTACATTCCGTTCGGATGCAGAACATAAAAGAAAAGTGAAAAAAAATGTATCCATTTTTTCAAAATTCTGAAATTAAGTCAGGGTATGAAAAAATAAAAAAGACTGTTGGATAGACCACGTGTTTCTGAACAAAAATGTCCTAATAAAATTTATCGCTAAAACCACGGTATTCCTGAAAAAAAAGTGAAGTGAAGTAACTTTGTCACCTGCGCGGCCAAGCACACGCACGGTTAAATGCATACTATGGAACCTCTAAAAACTCTTAGCAGTTCTAACACTTTCTGATTACACATTTTTAACATTTTTCTTAGTGAATAGGAGGATAAATAGTGAGTCTGGAGAGAAAATATATAATTATGAACGCATACACAGACACCACACATGGCCGCTGTAACGAAGCAGATCTGTCGCGCCGTCACTCGCACGAATTTTTAACTGCCTTTACTGTATTGTATTTATTAATGTATTTATAAAAAAAAGTTTTATTCATTTTTCAATTACCCCAATTAAATAAAAATTATAAAAATAAAATGTAAATTTTACACCTATCCACATTTCAACTATATCCAATGGATTCCTTATACATTTGTTATTGTATTGAAAAAGTTCCAGAATTTATATTCAAAACTATAGAGAGTTATAAGGATAAGATCGTGAAAATCGTTATTTCTGATCAAGATGGGATTGATCATATTTTCGAAAAAAAGGATACAAGTAAACGAATTTGTGTTTGAACATTCGAAAAGTTTCACTATCACACATTTTTTTTTGAAATAGTGATATTTTATTTTTTCCAATGCGTAAAGTTCTCGGCAAGTTACAGCCTCCAGTATATATATTTATTAAAAAAATCATCAAGCAAGGAAATTAAAATGATTTGAGATGTACCTTTTTTGAATCCACATTACTACAACTTAATAAACCATAATAATCATGAAGTGTACGTACTTTTTAACAGTTCTCTATGAAGAAAGAAATTTTTTGAAGGGCTTTTATTTTTTCTATATTTTTTATTGCGGCGATTGAGTTCAGGCGTGATAATATAAGCTTTAAATGTTAGATATTTCATCTGTTTTAAGTAACAACACTCAATGAGAAATGAGGAAACAAACTGAAGTATGAGTCGATGAACAATACACAATTAGACAATAGACATCCTTTGTACCAGAAAATCAAATTAACAAAAAAATTCAAACATGTGGCCAGAGTTTGTTAACAGTTTACTAAAGAGTATTAGATTAGAAACTGACAGGCACTCCAGAAGTATCCGGCCATAAAACTATTATAAGGAACATAATGCAAGAAAGGAATTTAAAAATTGTCAATTCATTTCGAAAGGGTCAGTTCTAGAATATAACCCATTGTTGTTTGTTTAAACGAAACTAGAATAACCAAAGACATTTTAGATTGTGAGATTTTCATATAAATTAATAAACATTTTGCATACAATTCTTTTAGTGCATCCGGAGATGTAATAATTTATATAATCAACACAACTGAAAGTAACATAATTGAAAATATGGAATTTAACCATTGGGTTTTACAAACTAAAATTAGAGTATATCTGGATAATATTTATTGGTTGTATTTACCATTTTCTCCTAACACAAATTACTTGCAGCTTTGTAATTTTTTTGAAAATTGGAAAAGTTGGAAATTAGTCATTTATTATTTGTGTAATAACATGTTACTTACTATTAGATTAAATTGTTAAAATATTAGCATACCAACGAAATCATTAGGAAAGCCATAGATTCCAGAGTTTTCATAGTATGAGACTAAAACTTGGCAGGGGTAATATAAACTAAAAATGTCCAATTTTTCATTATTTGAGAAGTTTCGTTCACTTCTGGTTTCCCCGGAAATGATTCCAACTTTAAAAAAAAAAACACCCTGTTTATTTTTACATGTTTTGATTTCGGAGGCGATTTCAAGTATGATTGCATAGTTTAAAAAACAAATTTAGACTACTTGATTTTTTTTAGGGCCATTATTGTTTTTGGGTCTAGAGTGTAGTGATCAGGGCCGTATGGTGGGGTGAGGCGGCGAGGCGACCGCCTCAGACGGCACAATTCAGGGGCGAGATTTTGGCTTGGATCGGTAAGAAAAAACCTAAAGTTGGCCGATGATCCTAAATAGTATTTTTACTACATAAAAAATGTAATATTTTTATTAGAAATATGGATGTAGCGATATGGGGAAAATGTAAGTGTGTGATTTGTAGAATTGGTTTAGTACTTATGACCAAACAAAATCTCCGAAAACACTAATTTGTAATTAAGACAACTTATCCAAATGGCAATATATTTGTATAAATATAAAAAATAATAATTTTCACGGCAAATTTGTTGATAACTTCAAATCGAAAATTGGTTTGCTATTAACCCAAATACACAAATTCTTTTGTGAATAATAATTTAAAAATCGAGAAAACACCCTTATTAAGTATGCCGTGAAAATTGAAAAAACTATTTTTAAATAATTCATTTCGTTTGCAAATAACAAAAACGTTCTGTCTGAAATGTCCATTTTATTTAACACCTGTCAGAGCCAAAACATAGACTACTGCTATTCTTGTATTATTTCATGTGGGTAAATATACCTACATATTTTAATAAAAAGGGTATATTCGGTTAGGAAAGACTAACGCAAACTTTAATGGGAAAAGAGCAGAGCGTTTGACCTAAACAAATTTATGACAGCATAAATTTAGTTTACACTAGATGTGAAAGTAAAATGACGACAGACAAGTGTTTCGGTACCTCATTTTTGATGCATTGGCAGCCGGAACAAATTTAAATAAATAAAATTAATAAATAAATAAACATTTATTGTGCACAAAAGAGTGTACACACAAAAGGAAGCGGTTAGTCTATACTATCTTTCACCTCCCTATATATATTAGGAAAAAAAACCGCTTACCAAGGAATCACTACTTCCACATCCAGATTTTCTGTCCAAGTTTCTCAACGAAAAAAAATTTGTGTGTAGAAATAATTGACCATAAAACTTTAATAATATAACATTTGAAAGCGATAAAAAATATTTCCTCTACAAAATATTTTATGAACAATAGATACTTACATCAAAAAATCGCAATTTATTTATTTTTTCCACCATGCGCTTAACTCGTTTTTAAATTTAATGCTCAAAAGAGCATGAGCACATGACATTTTTTGATGGTCTTTTGACACATCAGTACTTATTTAATTATTTATTTTATATAAAATTCGGCTTGTAACAACGAAACCTCCACGGAAGTCACAAAAAGCATATTAATAATACACTCTCTGTCTATTTTTAAGTTCAAATTGCTTTCTTACGTCTTCACAATATTATAGTACTTTCTGATGGGCAAATTAAAAGAATTTACTAGAAGTATCCGTCTTTGCACAGTGGGATAAAATGAATCTGCAAACTTATTTCATAGAATGCAACTCTCAATTATTGATGTTAACTTGGGACAGCTGGTACATAGTAGAGGCCATTGTATTATTTTTTTTTAAATTGAACCTATAAGTATAGTGACACTGAAACAAAATTAAATAAAAAACTTACGAATACTTAAAAGGGAACTTCATGCTTTGTTATTTGATGTCAATCAATTTTTGGTCATATTTGACTCGGAAACACGAGGGTCACTTCCTTGAATCTCATCAAAAATAAGCACAGTTTCCAAAGAAAAAATGCTGCAGCAAGGGACTCTTTTGCTGTTAATACCTAACTTTACTTTACTTTCTCTGTTAGGTAAATAAACGTAATTTAATTTCTAACGCTTTGCATCTTTTTATTTCAATGCAAATGAGGCAATACTTTAAAAGTGGAAAACAAAAAATGAGGACAAATTCAAAATATTTAAATACTTATAGGCCTACCACAAACATTACTACATTATCATTTATTAATAACACAGGTTTACAAAAAAAAAAAAAGTTGTCTGGATCTGGGGACAGACCATACGTTTCTTATGTATTTTTCAACGCTGAATTCGAATCTATTTTTAGTACTGCTCTATCACGTCAGAATTTTGAGATATCCTAACCTAAAAGTGCAAAAAATACGTGTTTTGACATATTCGAATTTTTGTTCTCGAAAAACCATGTATGGGATCTTAAAGTACAAATCTTCCTCTTTAAAATGCCGTTGAGTTTGCTCAAATATCTTTTTTTTTCTTCGCTGAGATATTTCAATTTAAATGATGACCATAAGGTTTCCGTACTAATTAAATGTATGGGGAAAGATATGATGATATGAACAGACAATTTTAAAAATTCGATATCTCAGCGAAAAAAAAGAAATTTGAGCAAACTCAACGGCATTTTAAAGAGGAAGACTTGTTCTTTAAGAGCCCATACATGGTTTTTCGAGAAAAAAAAATCGCAAAGCTACATAACGTCAAATATGTCAAATAACGTGTTTTTTGCATATAAACTATAAACAAAAGAAAATTATAGAGAATAACATTTCGCAAGATTTCTATTTAAGTATAAGTTCCAAAAATTAAGAAAAAATTTTTTTTTATTTAAATAATCAATAACTTTTTTATTTACTGATTGATTTTTAGGATATTTGTTAGGATATCTCAAAATCCTGACGTGATAGAGCAATACTAAAAATAGATTCGAATTCAGCGTCGAAAAATACATGATATTTTTTTTTTGTAAACCTGTGTAATTAATGTTAATTTGCATACGAAACCACCCAATATTTTATTAGGTTCTTTTAATGTATCCTCAAATCCATAATAATAAATAATAAAAAACGGCATATTATTCAAAGAATGAATATATTTCCTTTATTAGGTGGCCCTCCAATAGCGTCTCTACTGTAGAGAGTAATGATAGTGGCGCAGTATAGCAAGTACTCCTAGCCACATAATTTTGTGCTTCGTGACAATCTATGCATCAAAGAAATATATATTATAAAAATATGACCTATTGAGGCCCAGTTAGATTGGCAACATCGCTGGGATGGAGAACGAACGCTAGCTATATTCTTATATACAGCGGAATTTGAAAGGATCGGTAAATATATCCGGGCTCTGAAATATGCCATGTTTATATAATCAAAGGAAAAATAATAATTAGCTACCTCTAGTGGCTTCCTATTTAAAAAGGTGCACAACAATCGCTATATTTAATAAATTTGTTAATTTTCGATATATCGGGCTACACAATATACCGTCTATACCTATATATATATATATATATATATATATATATATATATATATATATATATATATATATATATATATATATATATATATATATATATATATATATATATATATTAGTAAAATGTATAAACAAAAGAAAATTATAGAGAATAACATTTCGCAAGATTTCTATTTAAGTATAAGTTCCAAAAATTAAGAAAAAATTTTTTTTTATTTAAATAATCAATAACTTTTTTATTTACTGATTGATTTTTTTCAAAAACAATACTTCCCCTAGCTGACGCTAATTTACTTTCCAAAATTTCAATAGAATCGGACTTTTCTTTCTTAATTTATCGTGCTTACAAGAAACGTGACGGACGGACAGACGGACGGACGGGCAGACGGACATTTTGAAAGTTGTTCAGAATCCGTTCACTAATACAATGATATGAAATTTTTTTCTCTACGAGCGATATTTCCTGTTTCAGAAATGTGCCGATCAAATGCAATATACTCTTCGTTTTTGCGAAGAGTATAATACTGGCCTGCTACCTAGAACTAAAATTTGCAAATTGCAAGTTATTCTAAAACACCCTGTATATTATAGAGCAATATTTTTTAGGATTGGAGTAGACATTCTTCATAAATTAAGAATATAACTCGAAGTATTTCTTAATTTCATGAGGAGGTCAGTTCAAAAAATGTGTTACGTATCTTACTTTTAAAGATCAGCAAGTATTAATAACTAGAGGAAGCATTATACTCTTCGCCGATTTACTGAGCTTTTTATATAATTGTTACACATTCTATAGGATACTCTTCGCATTTTTCTTGTAAATAATGCTAGTTTTTGGACATTCTAAATTTTGAGATACCAACTTTGTTGTGAAAAAAAAAATATATGAAAAAAAAAATCACGATGTGAGGGATCGAACCCGGGACCCTTGGATTGCGAGACGAAACTCTTGCCGCTACACCACCATTTCTTATTACTAAAATTGTTAATGAGTGTAATATATACCATTAGAAAATTTATTGTGATTATTAGGAAACACACATTAGTAAAATGTATTAAAAAAAAAATAGTGATAGGAAATAACATTTCGCAAGGTTTCTATTTATTACAAACCATAAAAAAATGTAAAAAATATTTTTTTTAATTTTAAATTACTAATAACTTTTTTATTTACCAATCTATTTTGTTAAAAAACAATAGGGTTCTTCCTCTAGCTAACACTAAGTTACTCCCCAAATTTCAATACAATCGGATTTTTCTTTCTTGAGTTATCGTTAACGATATAAAAAAATTTTCTCTACGAGCGATATTTACTGATTTAGAAATGTGCCGATGAAATACAATATACTCTTCGTTTTTGCGAAGAGTATAATAATAATTAATACAATGGGTTTAATTTCTTTTAATTACCTTCAAAGCAAAAATAGTTTTGTTGGATTACTGTCAATAATAATAAAAATGAATTTTTAATTAAATTCCTTTTAATTTTGTAAAACTTACCGTAATTTAGCTCTCCTGCGATTTTTCCTTTTAGATGACAAAGCTAGATTTCGACGTTTGGTATCACTCTGCCTTTTAGTAAGACGACCCATTTTTTAACCCCTGACCCCAAAAGAGAAACATACAAACATACACGTCAAACTTATAACACCCCAAAAGGGGGGTGTTATAAGTTTGACGCGTATGTTTGTATGTTTGTCTGTCTGTCTGTGGCTTCATATCTCTTCAACGGGTGATCCGATTGTGATGTAGTTTTTTTTTTTTTTTTGAAAGAATACTTTGTCGAGAAGGTTATAGGCCATTTTAGATTTTGATGTTTGGTCGCCACCTTGAATTCGCCATGTTGAACTTCTCTTGAAATTGTCCGATTGAAGTAAAATTGAAAATGTGCAGACAATTATGGCAGCCGAACATGATTTAGGCCTTATTTAGGCGGTTATATGAAACTGCTACGATTAGATACATTGACTGGGGGGTTCTTAAAAATCCTCAATTTTACTTGTTAATATAATCAACCAGCACGGTAACAATTACCTATACAGACTAAGTACACCAACTGGAAACTTAATTACGAAAAAGGCACATAAAACTAAAAGAACGTAGGTATGCATAAAAAATTAAAAACTGTAAGTGTCAGAATATCACAGTCTTTATATTTACGCAAAATGATTATAACAATAAATACTGAACTATAACAAAAATGCGTCCTTTACATTTCTCTTTAAATAATCCTCACATGAGACATCCCATAAACAGGGATACTTTTGAAACATATTCAGAAATTGTAAAATTTCTTTTCCCGACCACTTTAGCTCTGCCATCTTCATACATGCATTAACAGAGAACAAAATAATTTCACACCACCACGTGATAACTAGGAACTCGCTGTTGGTGCGCTGTACTGGTCAGACTAGGCTAGTGGCTGGTGGCAGCAAAGACGAAAGGATCACGTGATCAGCTGTTGCTGTTAAAAGTTAAACATGTCCAACTTTAGTAGCAGCTGGTAAATACTCGCCGGCTTACGAAACCAGCGGCTATTTCTGTGTTCACACTACGCTAGACGGCTGGCTAACTAGCGGCTAGTAAACAGCCTAGTCTGATCCGGGCTTAAATTAACGTCGCCAGCCGTCGGAAACCACAGCTGGTATGTACTGAGAGATCGAGAAAGACTGAACGTGACGTCACACGGAAAGTCACTAAAATTATCAAAATTGATTTCTATTCTACATACATTATTAAAACTAATTTCCTGTTGCTAGGAGTAACGACTGGTTCTCTAATCACTGTTACCAATCTGATGTCTGTTATTTTCGTGAATGTTATTATTATTGGCTTGTGTTTGATTTATCATTTATCTCCCTTTTTGACTAATAAATCAATGTTTTTCAACACAATCAATTGACTGTCACTTGTGTGGTAAGTTAATAAAAAAACTCGCATTTTGTGTAAATACTGTAATTAACTATATTTAAGGTTACTGTCGCCAACGTCAAAATGTTGAAAGTACCAGAAAATAGTCCATACGTATGTAGTATGTAAGCGGCACAAAAACAATCTATAGGGAGCGGCACGTTCAGTCTTTCTCGTTCTCCCTGTATGTAACAATTGCAATAGAAAATAAAAAAGATCGATTTTATTGCTTTATTGAAGAGGCGGTCCCTTGATAAGCGGGCGCCTCTGTAACCGGCCAACCTGCAGCGTCTTTGAAGAGAGAGCGGTAGATTAAACAGAATACGAGATTGTACAAATTTATTATAGGGCATTTTTAAATCTTAATTCACTACATGACTGCATAGGGTTGATTTTATTTTATTTCTACAAAAGGGAAAAATATTTGTTTTAATAATACCTATCCAGGATGATGAAAATTATTTTTGCAAATCGAAAATGAAAGAAAAAATGTATATTTTTTTATGTATATATTTTTCTCTCATTATCCTGCATTCTAACAATTTTAAAAAAAATTTTAGTGAAAGCCATTTTTGAAATGATTTATGTGGAAGTAGGTCAAGAATTCTTGATTACTTATATCCGGAGCGCTCTTAACTAATGCATTTGCGAGAGAGATTTTTTTTTAGCCTTAAATCTTGATTTTTTGGAGTCTTTTGATTAAGATTGATGAGTTGTAGGGCATCATGGTTTCAAATTCAAGTCATAGACTAGTTCACAAGTTCAAAGCCGTGTTAAGAGGGAGCAACGCGATCAAATCAGAGAGGAGTGGGCGGAAATGAGCCAATAAAGTACAGAGAGCTGTTGTGTTGGTTGTCTAGTTTTGGCGTTCATACTTTCTTTACTATTGCTCTACCTACTTACAATCACGCTTGAAAGGTCAAGAGCACATCGAGACCAAGCTTCAAATACACGAAATGAGTGCATATCGGTTTTTTAATTATTTTTGCAATTATTTTTAATTAGATAGAAGTGACTCCATCTACTAAAACAGCATTGTACTAAAAAAAAATTTCCAGCAAAAAGCATTTTTTAGCGAACTGGCTCATGTTAATAAACTGATCAAAAGATATTCTTGTAAGTAAATGAATACTATACTTCTATTGAAGAACATTTTTAGCTAAAACTTGTTTATTAGCCAATTTATAATTAGTCAATATTTTTTTTCTTTATCTCAAATAAATAAACCTCCAAAATAGAAATAAATTAAAAATACATTTACAGAAAAAAATTGTAATGTCAAGTATAGTAAAATATATTTTATTTTAATTTGATAAAAACGGTAACAAGTGATTTCACTTCGGACTAATTCTATAGCAGTTTTAAATTCAAATATTTTTGGATAATTTGATTCAAAATGGGTCAAATATGAATATGAAAAAGAAATGAGGGTGCTTTTTCGTTGAGGGTGAGTTCCGAAAAACAGAACGTGTAGATCGTCGAATAAACAAAAAATAATTAATTAATTAATTAATTAATATCGGCTATATTGAGGGTGCAATATAAAATTTTTAATTTCTGACTCCACATTCGTGAACATGAATAATACAAGTTTCAATAATTTATTCTCGGTACTTCGTTAATTATTGATTTTTTGACTGAATGGGTGGTTTTCACCCTTTATGTTTTTTTAATATTTGAAGTTGATACCGTAAAGTTTAAGAATCCGCAAAAAAAATTCTAAGCCACTATAGAATTAGTCTGAAGTTTCTGTTTCGGAAAGTAATACGTACGAATAATTAATCAAATTATTAGCTGAATATTTTTTGCCGGTAAAATCGTACTTCGCAACGATTAAAATTTTACGCAGCTAAAAGACATTTAAATAAAAATGTGTGGGAATAATGGGAACGAAGAATAAAAAGTTTGGCCTCAAATTGTAACGTTGGTGAAAAACTAAATATCTTTATGCGAGATATTTTCGTGGTTGATATAAATCACGATAAAATCATGGATCATCGAAGAAAAGGCTTCAAGTTAGAATGTAACGTGATTAAATTGGCATTATCAAAGGAAGAAGGAAGGAAGAAACAGATTTAAATTTCAACCAGCAACAGATACGAGTTCCTAGGGCCACCCTATCTGGTAGACAGGACACTGTGAAGCCGCCTAGTAGCGCAGCGCAGGTATGAACCAGGAAAGTCAGCCGATAAGATACAAAAATCAACAAAACTGTTCTATTTTAAAATAAAGAATTACATAAGAATGAATCAGCATTAAAGGATTATGTTGGCATAACTTTTGAACTTTTAGGATATATAAATTTAAATATAATTTTTGATAAAAATTTTAAAAGCATAATGTTATTCGAAATTTTGGACCACGACTTATTGGTGAAAACATAATCAATTTAGGTATTTGTAAAATTCCGAGCACTATGTGTGCCAATATCGTCATTATGTTTGAAAAATATAAAGATGTTTTTGATAAAAATATAGGAACCTTTAATAAATTCGAAATTTCATTAAATTTTATAATGTTTGACCCGTACCATTTGCTTTAAAACCAAAAATTGAAATGGAAATTCAGCGATTAGTTGACAATAAGGTATTAATTCCTACTGAATTTTCAGAATGGGCAACTCCTATTAGTGGAGTCAAATTAGGATTTTAATGTGAATTGTCTGATCAGGGCAGTTTTTCTATTTTAACGTGTTCAGGGGGTCAACATAAGTTCACAGCTCAGTTTTGCAGTTTCTGCGAGGTCGACGTATTGTTTATTTAAACAATTTAATTTTTTAGAGTGTGTTTTCCATCGGTTTTCTTTGAATATCTCGAAATCTATAAGTCCTATGGAAAACAGTAAAAAGAAGGAAAATGTTCGTTTTGAGCTGTACAATAAAAGTACATAAACTATAATTCATTCCAATTGTTATTATTATTTTAAAAAATTGAACATTGCAAAAAAATTATGCGTTTTCACTGTTCTGTCAAAAATAACAGGTCTGCGAGGTTTTGTTGTTGGGCAGGTGGGGGGGGGGGTCATTTCCGAAGTAATTTTTCGCGCTGAATCCGAATCTGGCCTCAGAATTAGACTACCACGTCAGGATGTTGAAATATTTGAGGTTAAGTACTTAAAAATGGATTTTTTTGTCTACTTTTGAGGTAATGTATAAGATTCAAAATTTTTTTCAACTTATTTCTAATAAATACATCATTTAGTACCATCCTTCCTCTTAAAAATAAGCTTTCGAATGGTCATCTACAATGTTTCCTCGCAAAGTTATAGCCATTTTAAGGTGACAGACTAGTTCACAAGTTCAAAGCCGTATTAATGCTTGATACAGCTCGGAAATATATGAGTGAGGGCTCATTGGATACAAAATGACGTCTAAAAAAATGTACAAAAGTTTCAAACCCGCACATAAACAATTGCACAAGTTATAAACAAATGAAGATTCAAAAAATAACGAGTTCCGTTTTTTGCAAATAACTCGAAAACTATTAATATTGTTACAAATATCCACCCCTTGGGGATAGGCAGCACGAAATACATGTTGTACGTTATGCCATCTGTGAGACAGTAGAAACAGTAGAAACATTCTGGAACATTAGAGAAAAGAGACTTCTAGATAACGCCGCGCCGTCTCTAGAATAATTCAGGAAGCAATTGTTGGGGGTATAGGCCGTATTCTCGGCCGGACGTGAAGAAAGTTTTGGCAAGTGACAAGTGAGGTTAAGACTAGAAAGTGAAAACAAAGTGATAAACGTTGTTTTTAGTCAGTAAAGTTCATTTAAGTTAATAATAGTATTGTGAAGTATCCAGTGAATTATTTAATAAAGTGTGTTAGTGGACATCTCTTGTTATAATTTTTGGAACCCACGGAATTTGCAAGGGCGATTTCCTAGGGGTGGAAACACGTCACACTATTTAAGAAATTCTAGAGAATGGTTCTTAAAGAGGGAGAAATTTCCAATAAAAAAGTCCCAACTCCCGAAACTCTATCTTTATTATTAATAATTTTAATTTAATGTTGAAAATGGAGGTCCGCGCAGCGAACACTAAGCCGTTACGATGGTCTGAAACCGGCCTTAATAAGTAAAAATATTTTTTTATATTAAATATTAATTTAAAAATTTTAAAAAATTATGGTATTATTTAGACACTTAAAGGAACAATATCCTGTTGGAAAAAAATTGTTTCACTGATTTTTCATAAAATGAGCCTATTGTTAATTAACAAATTATTTAGAGTTTGCGTTTATATTTCAAGTCGGATAATTGTTATTAAATAAAAAAACCATTAAAGTTATTTCGCTTCGTGGAGACCTTATGTCAACTATACTTTATGGGATTATGACTGCGATGTTTTTAATTGTTATAGTCTATTATTTATCAATTATTTAACCTAACAAAAAACTAAAAAATGATAAAGAGAGGTTGAAATTTTTTTTAATTAATTACTTCCACATCCAGTGGAAGTATAGTAACGACAAAAAAATTTTTAAAAATTTTTATTTTTCAGATAGGCTTAGAATGTCATGAAACGTCGAGATTTTAAGTTTGAGCGAAAAAAAATTTTCTGTCTGTCGGTCTGTAACTTTTTTGTGCGCACGTTTACTCTGGAACCGTTTGAGATATTGACTTGAAATTTGGTACACATATGTACTTTAACGAGATCTAGAACTAGATTATGTTTTCATTTTGTTCCGCCGAAGGATTGGGTGGTAAATTTGGGGTAAATAGGTGAATCAAGCAGGTAAGAGTTCATAAAATTGGTATTTAGTATATACAAGGGAAGCGAAGGTCTCAAAAAAAAATTTTGGCATTAGTCACCCCCATTACCATCCCCACCCCATTATTAAAGGGGATGAATAAAAATTGTGATTTAGTGTGTGTACCAGAACCAGAAATCTCAAAATATTTTTTTATTTTATCCACCCCCACTACCACCCCCCTATCACCACCCCCACCCCACTACCGATGTGGGGTATCGTTTTATGGGTTTTTGGGGTAGAGGACTTCAAATATTATATTATTAAAGTTCCATAAACAATTATTTCCACATACAAAATTTTTCGTTGTTAGTGACTTGGGATAGAAAATCTAGATGTAGAAGTAGTGATTCCTTGGGCAGCGGTTTTTTAATTATTATTACTGTTTTTATATTCAAAGCTACTATAAAATTACATAAATTTAAAATTTTTATTACTATTTGTTTAAACAGATTTTATTAACAAACTAGCTGACCCAGCAAACGTTGTTTTGCCATATAAATTATAAATTTTTGTCCAAAAAATAAAAAGAAAATTTCTGGATAGGGCCACCCTTATCACCTAGGGGTATAAAAATAGCCTACAACCTATTGTCAGACCTACCAAATATACACCAAAAATTTCATAAAAATCGGTCAAGCCGTTTCGGAGGAGTTCGATAACAAACACTGTGACACGAGATTTTTATATATTAGATACTTATATTATAGATAAATTACGTATTTTTGAAATTTCTTTTTGCCTATTATATTTGTTATAAAAAATATTGTGATTAAGAAAAAAATTTTTCTTAAGAAAAATTTTTTTAATTGTTTATAATCTTTTTTTTTACTTTTTTCATCATTGAAGTAAATTATTAAGAACAAATTTTATTCTTAAAATTTATTATTTGCAATTCTCTACAAGATGGAAAAAGAATTTTTTTGTTAATTTATTTGCTTATTTATTAAACAATTTGTTACTAACAATCGCCGAATGTGTTTATAATCTTTTTAGATAGAAAAAAAAAATAAACAAAAACAACCGTATACATAAACATGAAAAAAAAAAATTAAATTTAAAATTGTATAAAAAATATTAAAAAATTTTTTTGACATGTTTAAGTATATGGTTGTTTTTGTTTGTTTTTTTTTTCTATCTAAAGAGAATATTAACACATTCGGCGATTGTTAATAACAAATTGTTTATTAAATAAACAAATAAATTACCAACAAAAAAATCCTTTTTCCATCTTAGAGAATTGCAAATAATAAATTTTGAGAATACATTTTTTTCTTAATAATTTACTTCAATAATGAAAATAAAAAAGGAAAAAAAAGATTATAAACAATTAAAAAAAATTTTCTTAAGAAAAATTTTTTTCTAATCACAATATTTTATAATAAATATAAAGGCAAAAATATGTAATTTATCTATTTGTATATAAAATTTGTTTAAACAAATAGCAATAAAAATTTAAAGTTTATGTAATCTTATAGTATTTTTGAATGTAAAAACAGTAATAATAATTAAAATTAATTAAAAAAAATTTTAACCTCTCTTTTTCATTTTTTAGTTTTTTGTTAGGTTAAGTAATTAATAACTATTAGACTATAACAATTAAAAACATCACAATATCATAATCCCATAAAGTGTAGTTGACACAGGGTCTCCACAAAGCGAAATAATTTTAGTGGCTTTTGTTCAACAATTATCTGACGAAATATAAACGCAAACTATAAAAAAAATTGTTAATTAACAATAGGCTCATTTTATGAAAAATCAGTGAAACAATTTTTTCCAACGGGATATTGTTCCTTTAAGTGTCTAAATAATACCATAATTTTTTAAATTTTTATATTAATATTTAATAACATAAAAAAATATTTTTATTTATTACGGCCGGTTTCAGAGCATCGAAACGGCTTAGTGTTCGCCGCGCGGAACTCTATTTTCAACATTAAATTAAAATTATTAATAATAGAGATAGAGTTTCGGGAGTTCGGACTGTTTTATTGGAATTTCTTCCTCTTTAAGAACCTCTCTTTAAAATTTCTTAAATATTAATAGTTTCCGAGTTATTTGCAAAAAACGAAACCCGTTATTTTTAAATCTTCATTTGTTTATAACTTTTGCAATTGTTTATGTGCGGGCTTGAAACTTTTGCACATTTTACTTCCAGTGGAAATATAGTAATGACAAAAAAATAATTTTAAAGATTTCTATTGTTCAAATAGGCTTAGAATGTCATGAAACTTCGAGATTTTAAGTTTGAGCGAAAAAAAATTTCTGTCTGTCGGTCTGTCTGTAACTTTTTTGTGCGCACGTTTACTCTGGAACAGTTGAAGATATTGACTTAAAATTTGGTACACATATGTACTTAAACGAGATCTGGAACCAGATTGTATTTTCATCTTGTTCCATCGCGAGGTTGGGGGTAAATCGAGGTAAACTTGGGGTAAATAGGTAAATCAAGCAGGTAAGAGTTCATAAAATTGGTATTTAGTATATACAAGAGAAGCTAAGGTCTTAAAAAAAATTGGTATTAGCCACCCCCACCCATTATTAAAGGGGATGAAAAAAAATGTGATTTCGTGTTTGTACAAGAACCAGAAACCTCAAAATATTTTTTTTACTTTATCCACTCTCACTACCACCCCCACCTCACTACCGATGTGGGGTATCGCTTTATGGGTTTTTGGGGTAGATAATTTCAAATATTATGTTATTAAAGTTCCATAAACAATTATTTTCACATACAAAATTTTTTAGTTGTAAGTGATTTGGCTAGAAAATCCTCGAGAAAATCTCGATGTGGAAGTAGTGATTCCTTGGGCAGCGGTTTTTCTAGACGTCATTCCGAATCCATAAGTCATATTTTTACGAGCTTTATCAGGCATTAAGAGGAGACAACGCCAATCACAAAGCTGAAGTGGGTCGAAGGGTAGGCAGTGTCGCTATTATAGGGCATCTGCATCGTAACGTCACAGCTAATCTCAAAAGTATGTGTTTTTTTTTAATGCCTTTATTTATATTAACGTTCTGGTGAAGTTTAGCTAATACTACTCTACCACTTAACCAGGACGGCGAGATGAGATACGGTCACCAGTTCAAGTGATGGACTCTGCCCGGCGTGCTTAACTTCGCCGATCGAGGTCCACTTACTGAAACCAATTACCAATTACCAATTACCAATTCTTTATTTTATTTACCTGTGGTGAACAGTTCAAAGTATATCATTTAATACATTTTACAATATTTATTTCCTACGTCACATTAACGCGCCTGAGCAGCGTAGAGTGACGCAGTGACCGGATGTTGTGGTCGAAATGATTTTCAATACTGTTATATTATTTTATTTTTCGATCCTTAAAAGATGTATCGTATTGTAGTGTATATGCATTGCTTTACGATTTATATTCTGAAGGAATATAGTTTTCATTTTATAATGAGAATGGGGGGTTATATTTAAAATTTGCAGGGAAAATAAAAGAAAAAACCCTGCTTAAATTGTCTAAATGTGAATAAAAACTAGTTACTTGTTATTGAATAACAAATTATTAAATGGCAGATAGACCTTCAGAAGAGGGTCAAGATTTATGAAGAGAAGTATAGGATGGTACCGTACCTCACCTCACCTTTCTTAAGATTTAAGAGTATTACGCAGCTGTTATTAAAATTTCTGCCTGGTTCCCGTATTTTCAACTAAAATATAGTTCAGTGTAATGTTCATGAAGTTCTAAATACTTTGTCCTAATAAAATAGGACTCTTTTTGTAGGTTGGAAATCTAGTCTGTAATTAACAGTCTATTTTTATTAATCAACAATATTTAAAAATTATTTACGTGAATTTTTAAATATTTGCTTGGAGCCAGTACGGCTTGGGGCCAAAAATGTTCAACGGCCCTAAAAGACCAACTCGTTTTACCATCATGATACATTTGTCTCTAATTTATTTAATTTAATTCAAAACAAATTTAAAATTTAATTTAGTGTCAACAATTTTACTGCACTTGCACGTGGGTCACTAAAAGATACCTTGTTGCCAAATGTTCTATATGGGTATTATCAATTAGGATAATTAAAAATCGAATTAAACTTAGTTATGATTTTATTGTACATAAGAACTAATACGCTCTGTTGACCTCGTGATACGAGGCGGTTACAATAAATGTCCCTTTTTATACGCTATAGTACATTCACTTGATGTCAAAAAGTACCCAAAATTCGGACTAATTATATAGTGGCTTAGAATTTTTTTTGCGGATTCTTAAACTTTACGGTATCAACTTCAAATATTAAAAAAGCATAGATGTGCTTTAAGAGGGTGAAAACCACCCATTCAGTCAAAAAATCAATAATTAACGAAGTACCGAGAATAAATTATTGAAACTTGTATTATTCATGTTTTTGGGCTCCCTGATCACGAATGTGAAGTCAGAAATTAAAAATTTTATGTTGCCTCAATATGGCCGATATAACATGGGGTAAAATGGATGAATTAATTATTTTTTGTTTATTCGACGATCTACACGTTCCGTTTTTCGAAACTCACCAACGAAAAAGCACCCTCATTCCTTTTTCATATTCATATTTGACCCATTTTGAATCAAATTATCCAAAAATATTTGAATTTAAAACTGCTATAGAATTAGTCCGAAGTGAGATCACTTGTTACCGTTTTTATCAAATTAAAATAAAATATATTTTACTATACATAACATTAACATTTTTTGTCTATAAATGTATTTTCAATTTATTTCTATTTTGGAGGTTTATTTATTTGGGATAAAGAAAAAAAATACGAAAAGTTTAACTTATGCGTAATAATTTCATAAATGATGAAAAATGGAGATTTTCTAAAAAAGAGTAAAAAATCGGCATTATAAAAAAAACGTGGTAAATTGCATACAGTCATGTTTGATCATATAGATGCCAAATCACTCCCTGTATCTCCCTGTTCAGGATCGGCATTGTTTTATCAAACACCTTAAATATAGGTCTCCTTAATAAGTTTGTGTTGCTGTGGAAATTATAGATGATTTACTATTACCAAATTCGTTTTAATACTTTTATAACAATTGATAACGATAATTAGATTAAATTGATAATTAATCTAAACATACAACATTCTTACTACTTAATAATCATTTCATTTAATAATTACTATTTTACAAATGTTCCTTTAAAATAAACATTCTAACAGAAGTCATCGCGTTTAATAGGTATTCGGACTCGGTAACGCCCGACTGCAACTTTCATTTGTTTCGTGGCAGTCTTTTTAAAAACATCCCAAAAACATTTAAAGTAAAATTGATCTCTTAATCGATGTATAGTTCTTTCAAACCTGAGAGACACGCTAAATATATTATACAGTAACCTTAGTAACATTAATGCTCTAAAATTAAAATATAACACAGTTTAGATAAGACATGATAGTTTACAGGTATCACCCTATATGGCGGATATGGCTCAATTTTAACGGGGAGTATTTTACCATGCTATTTTACATATGTGCCAAATTTGAAAAGAAACTTTTAAGTCTAAAAGAAATTATTATTTTGTTAACAACAAACGGCCTCCACACTCACAGATATTTTTTATTCGATATTCAAGTTCAGCTTGTTATAAAACGGATTTCTGTACAAAGCAATTTTCTATGATGATTATGAAGAATTTCTGTCATGTTAGGTTATACTTATTTGATTAAATCATATAGTTATAATAAACGTGAATTATGTTGATCTCAAAATTGACCAGTATTGCATGCAGTATTTGAATTCGTAAAACTTTACTGGTTCTTAATATAATTGACTAAGAATAATTTTTTTCGCAAACGTAAAAAGAATTTTACGAAGGCGTAGAAGGGCCACTTAAAATTTTATATTTATTAATCTCGAAATTTCGACATTAATCTCGAAATTTCGACTTTAAACTCGATATTTCGACTTTAACTCGAAATTCCGACTTTAAACTCGAAATTTCGACTTTAAACTCGAAATTTCGACATTAATCTCGAAATTTCGACTTTAATCTCGAAATTTCGACTTTACCACCATGATGAGAGCCTTTTGAAAAACACACTGTGTATTATATTTATTTTTGTGTGTCATTATAATTTTGTGGTGTGTTATTATATTTACTAAAATGATTGTAAAAGTTATTCATGAAATAAAATTTAATGTATTTATTTATTTAATAATTTAGTTGTTGTGCTAGATGCAAACATTGTGTACTGGCAAAGAGAAAAAAGAGTACATGGTGGTTAACAAATAAATTTCAACCCTCTACATTAATCTCTCTATTTCAACCCTTTATTATATATGTGATCATTTTTTTAAAAAGTAATCTGAGTAAAAATAGAAAATGTAATATACAGGGTGTTTGGTGCATCGTTTGCCAAATGAAAATGGCGGAGAAGAGGGGTCATTTGCTATCTCCTCAGGCCTCAAAAAAAATTTTTGGCCGCACGAGATTTTTTATATCAATTTTTTTATTTATTTTTTGAGAAATCCCAAAAGTCAGCCTTTAAGCTTGAATAAAATATAAAGTTATTGGTATAGCCTCCAATTTTTTTTCATTATAATTTTTAATGTTGTACGGTTCTATCAAAATCAAAATTACTTAAAAGTAACATCTAGTTTTTTTTTATTGACTCATAAAGGTTTTTCAAGAAGTAAAAATTAAGTTAAAAATCAATTTTGAATTGCAATAAAAAAAAACTAAAAGAGATCATGTTCTTGAAATTCTTTTAAAAAATTCTCTGGTCTATCTTCTTTCTAATGATATGCAATAATGCCATAAAGACCTTTCACTAACTTCACTAATTTCCAAATTTTGTGTATCGGGACACATCAGGGTGATATTCAATATGCAGGATAAAAATTTATTTTGTGTAAATAACACGCGCAAAGTAGGTAGAAATCTTAATAATCAAATTTTAATCATAATAATTACAATTTTTTTAAATCATAATCACATTCTTTTTAATCATAATCACAAATTATTAATAATTACAAATCTTGCTCGAAATGTTGACCTTCGTTCCGTATGCACGCGTAACATCTTTCCCTTACTTCTACAGTGGTCGTACGTAAGCGAATTTCTTCATTAATTACGACGAATGCCGCCTGTATCCGTTGGAATAAATCTTCTCTTGTTTCAACTTCCGTAGTGTAGACAAGTTCTTTTGCCCGTCCCCAGATGTAAAAATCCAACAGAGTTAGATCTGGGGAACGTGGAGGCCACGAATTTGGGAAACATTGGTCTAAATACTCCCTGACTGTTAACCTCCAGTGTGCAGGACAACCGTCTTGTTGAAACACCATACGCCTGTCTTCATTGTAAAGTGGCACCTCAGCTAACAATTCTGGTAGGTCATTTTGAAGAAATTCAAGGTAATTATCCCCGTTGAGATTATCAGGTAAGTAGTGGGGTTCAATTACTTGATTTCCAATTACTCCTACCCAAACATTGATGCTGAATTTCCTCTGAAATGACTTATGTCTTTTGACTTGTGGGTCATCATCTTTCTGCGACCAGTGAAGGTTGTGTAAATTAAGTATTCCTTCTTTCGTAAATTTGGACTCATCTGTCCACAGAATACTTTTTAAAAAATGACGATCTTCCAAGTCTGTGTGCAGCAAAAAACGACAAAACCAGACACGGTTACCAAAGTCGTTATTTTCAAGACCTGCAACCAGTAAAATATGGGTAAAACTTACTGTACTTACTGTTCAAAAATTACGTACCTTGTACCGGAGTGTAGTGAAAAGCATGTTTATTATTTTGGCGAAGTACTTTCCACACCTTCCAGATAGAAATTTCCAGTAATAAAGCTACATTTCTGATGCTTCCTCGTTCTTCCTCGAACAGCGCCAAAATCTGCTCATCGACTTGAACATTGTGTCGCATTACAATCCCTCTTGATTCCTTACTGTTCAAATTCCCAGTTTCGCGTAAGCGTCGGTAAGTATTTTGGAACGTGTGACGGGAAGGTAAGCGTCTGTTGGGGTAGCGTTCTTGGTAGATTCTTTGCGCTTCTCGTCCGACACCATTGGTGCTTCCGTATGGCATCACAATGTCCGCGTTTCTTCATTAGAAAATGTAGCCATCATCAAATGAACAAAAATTACCAAAAATACTAACAAAACTCAACAAAAACGAATATCTGTATCGGAATTAAAAAATTCACGGCGCTGCGATGGAATTACAAATGCGTAATTCACCAGAGACAGTTGTAATTTTGACAGTCAAATCTTGGCTAAAAAAACGGAATCCACGCAGTGATCGGATAGTGGAAACCGTGTCAGTGCCTCCACTCCAACTCGTGACGTCAGAAACTTTATAGAGGGGATAAGCTTTCGTGGGTTACCAACGGAGCGCGTTTGCTAAGCTGGTTTGCCGTTTACGATGAAAAAGAGAGACAGATGATGCACTTCTATTGTGTAAGAGAATTTCTACCTACTTTGCGCGTGTTATTTACACAAAACAAGTTTTTATCCTGCATATTGAATATCACCCTGATGTGTCCCGATACACAAAATTTGGAAATTAGTGAAGTTAGTAAAAGATCTTTATGGCATTATTTCATATCATTAGAAAGAGGATAGACCAGAGAATTTTTTAAAAGAATTTCAAGAACATGATCTCTTTTAGTTTTTTTTATTGCAATTCAAAATTGACCTTTAACTTAATTTTTACTTCTTGAAAAACCTTTATGAAAAAAAAACTAGATGTTACTTGCAAGTAATTTTGATTTTGATAGAACCGTACAATATTACACATCATAATAAAAAAATAAATTGGGAGGCTATACCAATAACTTTAATTTTTATTCAAGCTCAAAGGCTGACTTTTGGAATTTTTCAAAAAATAAATTAAAAAATTGATATAAAAAATCTCGTGCGGCCAAAATTTTTTTTTGAGGCCTGAGGAGATAGCAAATGACCCCTCCTATCCGCCATTTTCATTTGGCAAACACCTGTATATCTATGGGCGGGACAAAATTTCTACCCTGTATATTATCGACCCTGTGGGAGCGTCAGCTTGGAAAGTGGTTGTGCTAAGGTGTGCTAAGTATAAGCATTGCGTGTCAGCAAATTCAAGACAAAAAATAACTGGGCTGGAGGCGACGGGAGAGGAAAAAATTTACACCCTGTATATTACCGACCCTGCCGGTGTGCTAGTTTGAAAATGGTTGTGCTAGGGTGTGCTAGGTCTAAACATTGTGTGCCAGCAAATTAAAGAAGAAAAAGTAACGGGGGGGGGGGGGCAAGTTGACTGGGTACTTTTAGGACCTTCTCTCCTAAAAAAGTATACTAGCACATTCGTTGCTATAAAAATTTCTAACTCTGTGATATTTTCAATTTACAAAGCCTACCAACAATATCGGTAGGTGGCGAAACACACACGATTCTACTAAAGTAACTGTTAAGTACTAATTAATAAACGCCATCACATACACTTCAGCATAATGCATAGCATAGAAACATAAGGATTTCGGCCAATCACAGGCGGTATAGAGAACGCCATGTTTCTTTATTCCATCTGTGCTGGGTTCAAATCCGTATCCTTCTATGTAAAACTAGCATTATGTTGAGATGTGGCTGAAGACAGAAACTAAATGAGAAATGATTATTTACAGTGGACCAATGGAGTAATGCACATGACGTGAAAATTTGAGTAATTACAGAATTGAAAAGTATGTTCCTATAAAATGAAACATGTATGTTGAACAGGGTTTAGTAGCTAACGTTATCTAACGTAAAATACGGATTTTAAGAGGGTGAAACACTCCAAAAATTGTCTAATATAACTATTGTAAAAAAGTTTTTAACATTTTCATATTTTAGGGTGTGATAGAAAAGAGCATTTCCAATATCGCATAATTTTGATTTAACGAAAAACAGAGGTTAAGAGAGTAAAACACCCCAAAAGCTATCTAAAAATAATGTAACTATTGCAAAAAAGTTTTTAACACTTTCCCATTTTAGGGTATGTTAGAAAAGAGCATTTCCAATATTGCATAATTTTCATTTAACGAAAAACAGGGGATAAGCGGGTGATACATCCCAAAAACTATTTAAAAATAACATAAAAATTGTAACATTTTTTCACGCTTTTAGATGTTGGAGGGTGATAGAAAATACTATTCCCAAGATAGCATAATTGGAATTTAATAAAAAACTGAGTTTAAGAGGTTAAAACACCCCAAAAAATATCTAACAATAATGTAACTATTGCAAAATTTTTTTTAACACTTTCCTATTTTAGGGTATGTTAGAAAAGAGCATTTCCAATGCATAATTTTTATTTAACGAAAAACAGAGGAAAAGGGGGTGATCCACCCCAAAACTATTTAAAAATAATATAAAAATTGTAAAATTTTTCACTCTTTCAGGGGATAAGAGGGTGATACACCCTGTTTTTCGTTAAATAAAAATTATGCGATATTGGAAATGCTCTTTTCTATCACACCCTAAAATATGAAAATGTTAAAACTTTTTTACAATAGTTATATTATTTTTAGACAGTTTTTGGGGTGTTTCACCCTCTTAAAATCCGTATTATACGTTAGATAACGTTAGCTGCTCAACCCTGTTCAACATACATGTTTTGTTTTATAGGAACATACTTTTCAATTCTGTAATTACTCAAATTTTCACGTCATGCGCATTACTCCATTGGTCCACTGTAAATAATCGTTTCTCATTTCTGATTTCGTTTCTGTCTTCAGCCACATCTCAACATGCTATGCATTATGCTAAAGTGTATGTGAAGGCGTTTATTAAGTAGTACTTAACTGTTACTTTAGTAGAATCGTGCGTGTTTCGCCACCTACCGATATTGTTGGTAGGCTTTGTAAATTGAAAATATCACAGAGTTAGTAATTTTCATAGCAACGAATGTGCTAGTATACCTTTTTAGGAGAGAAGGTCGTAAAAGTACCCTTGTATAGGGGGTCAGTCAACTTGCCCCCCCAGTTACTTTTTCTTCTCCAATTTGCTAGCATACATTGTTTAGACCTAGCACACCCTAGCACAACCATTTTTAAAGCTAGCAGACCCCCACGCAAATAATAGACAGGGTTTGTTTTTAGGGGGAGGGGGGGGAGTTGATGCCAGCCCCCCCCCCGTTATTTTTTCTTCTTCAATTTGCTAGCACACAATGTTTAGACCTAGCACAACCTTTTTCAAAGCTAGCACACCCGCAGGGGCGATACTATACAGGGTGTAAATTTTTTCCTCTCCCGTCGCCCCCTGCCCAGTTATTTTTTGTTGACATGCAATGCTTATACTTAGCACACCTTAACACAACCACTTTCCAAGCTGACGCTCCCACAGAGTCGATAATATACAGAGTAGAAATTTTGTCCTGCCCACAGATATACCGGGTGAGTCACGAATTGCGCTCGCCCCGATATCTCCTAAAATATTTGGAATAGAAAATTGAAATGTGGAGGGCTTATTACACGACTAAAATGCCATCTTTTCAATAAAAAATCAAGTTTGGTGCACATCCGGTTTGACCGGAAATGCCCACAACTTTCGATTTTTAAATGGAACACCCTATATATTTTTACATTTTTGGAATCTAGAGGAAATTTTGAATACAATACATCCATTTTGGTCACTTTTTGATAAACATTAAAAAGTTTATTAAAAAATCTATTTCTGAATCCAGAGTGCTGTGGTGCCCAAAACATATTTTAGTTTGTGTGCTACGTTACTATAAAAATACAAAGAGCAATATGATTGCATTACTTAATTGTCTAGAGGCGTTTAAAATTTTCAAATGTGATTTTTACCCACTAACTCGGTTTTTTTAAATGGGAAGTTAATCGTTCACCAACAATTTCAAATACCTCATTTTCATACGAATCTAATGATACCAAAATTTTGAAAATCCGCTCAGAAATATTTGAGATTTCAGCCAAAATACAATGCAACCAAGCTTTCAGAAACATGCGGCTAATAGATAATAGATTAGTGGGCTTTGGAAACTAAAATGACACATTTCTGTGTAAATCTGGTAACCTAATAACATTGGAAACATCATAGTAGCCATTGAATGTAATAAAACAATATCAGCTGCCAGACAGACTCGTGTAGTTATAGGCAATCTTGAGCTATCAAACATTTAATAATTGTGAGCGCAAAGAACGTTACAAGTAAGTTTAGCATAGGTATGTTGAAGTAAACACAGTTGCATCCACAAGGAAATTAGCAATAGAATGCGACATCAGTACGATTTTCAGAGTTTTATTTAAATGAACATAAATATCGGGCCTATAAATAAACAAAAATCAATTCCGTTTGAACAATTAAACTTAAACTAGATAACAATAGGTATCCATATTAAAATAATTAATATAATTAAACATTCAAAATTGACATTTATAGATATTGTTCAAAATGTCCACCATTTTTTTCTATACACAATTCGGCTCTGCGTACAGTTGCTTGAATGGCTCTACGCAATTCAGCCGGCGTTAGTTCATTAAGAGCCCGTACAACTTTATTTTGCAGCTCTTCACGGGTATTTGAAGAAGTTTGATAAACTTTATTTTTGAGAGTGCCCCATACATAATAGTCGAGGGGTGTTAAGTCAGGTGACCTAGGAGGCCACCTGATATGACCTTGATTTGCGATAAGGCGTTCACCATACAAGTTGTTTAAATATTCCATCACTCTTCTGGAATTATGTGGGGGAGCACCATCTTGTTGGAAAAACAGATTTTGTAAATAGGCAAGAGGAAGTAAGTCAAGAAATTCTGCTATCTGGTTTTGTAAAAAGAATAAATATCGTTCGCCAGTAAGTGTTCCATCAAAAAATATGGGTCCAATTATTCGATCTCCAAGTACTCTAAGCCAACAGTTAAACCCAAATCTTTCCTGAATATTCTCCCGCCCTACCAACCTCGGATTTTCTTGAGCCCAGTACCTAGTATTATTTCTGTTAAACATACCTCGGTTCGTAAATCTACTTTCATCTGAATATAAAATATGAAAAGGAAAACCTGGGTTTTGTTGTACTGCATTTAAGAACCAGTTGCAATATACTAGACTCCTGTCGTTATCATCTCCATAAAGATGTTGGTGTATTTGGTATTTATAAGACCGAAACTTATGTTTCTTTAAAATTCTGCAAACCGAAGACTGACTAATGTCGCATTCCGTTGCCAATTCCCTTGTTGATGTTGTTGGGTGTACCATCACAAATCCTAATACATCAATTTCTTTGTCCTCACTTACAATAAATGTTTGATGGTAATCTTGTTGATCGGGTTCGTTTCTTAATTTTTGTTCCACTCTGGCAAACAAGTGTCTGCTTGGAGCACGTCTGTTGGGATATCGTTGCTGATACAGTCCTGCAGCTGCAGTTAAATTTTTGTGACACTCTCCATATATCAGTAACATATCGACCTTTTCATTTCTACTAAAATTATTCATTTTCTTTAATTTTTAATCAAAGAGATTTCCGCAACGCTTTATTTTTTATCTGTCTGGCAGCTGATATTGTTTTATTACATTCAATGGCTACTATGATGTTTCCAATGTTATTAGGTTACCAGATTTACACAGAAATGTGTCATTTTAGTTTCCAAAGCCCACTAATCTATTATCTATTAGCCGCATGTTTCTGAAAGGTTGGTTGCATTGTATTTTGGCTGAAATCTCAAATATTTCTGAGCGGATTTTCAAAATTTTTGTATCATTAGATTCGTATGAAAATGAGGTATTTAAAATTGTTGGTGAACGATTAACTTCCCATTTAAAAAAACCGAGTTAGTGGGTAAAAATCACATTTGAAAATTTTAAACGCCTCTAGACAATTAAGTAATGCAATCATATTGCTCTTTGTATTTTTATAGTAACGTAGCACACAAACTAAAATATGTTTTGGGCACCACAGCACTCTGGATTCAGAAATAGATTTTTTAATAAACTTTTTAATGTTTATCAAAAAGTGACCAAAATGGATGTATTGTATTCAAAATTTCCTCTAGATTCCAAAAATGTAAAAATATATAGGGTGTTCCATTTAAAAATCGAAAGTTGTGGGCATTTCCGGTCAAACCGGATGTGCACCAAACTTGATTTTTTATTGAAAAGATGGCATTTTAGTCGTGTAATAAGCCCTCCACATTTCAATTTTCTATTCCAAATATTTTAGGAGATATCGGGGCGAGCGCAATTCGTGACTCACCCGGTATATCACATTTTCTATTATTACTCAGATCACTTTACCAAAAATGATCACATATATAATAGAGGGTTGAAATAGGGAGATTAATGTAGAGGGTTGAAATTTATTTGCTAGCCCCCATGTACTTTTTTTTCTCAAATTTGCCAGTACACAATGTTTGCATCTAGCACAACAACTAAATTATTAAATAAATAAATACATTGAATTTTATTTCATGAATAACTTTTACAATCATTTTAGTAAATATAATAACACACCACAAAATTATAATGACACACAAAAATAAATATAATACACAGTGTGTTTTTCAAAAGGCTCTCATCATGGTGGTAAAGTCGAAATTTCGAGATGAAAGTCGAAATTTCGAGTTAAAGTCGAAATTTCAAGTTTAAAGTCGAAATTTCGAGATTAAAGTCGAAATTTCGAGATTAAAGTCGAAATTTCGAGATTAATGTCGAAATTTCGAGATTAAAGTCAAAATTTCGAGATTAAAGTCGAAATTTCGAGATTAAAGTCGAAATTTCGAGAATAATGTCGAAATTTCGAGTTTAAAGTCGAAATTTCGAGATTAAAGTCAAAATTTCGAGATTAAAGTCGAAATTTCGGGATTAAAGTCGAAATTTCGAGATTAAAGTCGAAATTTCGAGATTAATGTCGAAATTTCGAGATTAATAAATATAAAATTTTAAGTGGCCCTTCTACGCCTTCGTAAAATTATAATGACACACAAAAATAAATATAATACACAGTGTGTTTTTCAAAAGGCTCTCATCATGGTGGTAAAGTCGAAATTTCGAGATTAAAGTCGAAATTTCGAGATTAATGTCGAAATTTCGAGTTTAAAGTCGAAATTTCGAGTTTAAAGTCGGAATTTCGAGATTAAAGTCGAAATATCGAGTTTAAAGTCGAAATTTCGAGATTAATGTCGAAATTTCGAGATTAATAAATATAAAATTTTAAGTGACCCTTCTACGCCTAGAATTTAGAGCAATGTTAAGAAAAATTAAAAAAACAACAGTATGTTATTGGTGAACAGGACAACTAAAATAGTATATTTATATTTTGGGATGTTATTTGAACGTAGCCTTAAACACTTACCCTTTTATAAATATAGCATTTTTTGTAGTTATGCGTTATTTAAAAAAATGTTTTGAATTATTTTACGATAAATTGTACTACTATATAATTATGTGACCTTCGTTAATCGCTAAATAAAATATTGTTATTAATTAATATGCGACAAACTAAAAATACTTATCGTGATATGCACTGTATAAAAGCTAGTGAAATTTGTTTCTAAGAGGATAATAAATTACTGGTACCTACTTACCTAAGAAAATGATGAAAAATTTGATACGTACCTGAAAAAAAATGTTTGTTTATAAAAACGTATTGACGTAAAAACGTATAAGAAATGCAATGAGAACGATTTTATTTATTTCTATAAATAAAACATTTTCTAAATAAAAACTGCCAAGTTAAAACATCAATTTTTTAAAATTCTAAACTGACCAGTCTTGTATATACTTTTTATTCTCGCACAAAATTTAATCGTGTTCACAACTAAAGACTATTTTCAAAAGATACCTTCTCCTTAATGTACGACGGTGCATTGCATAAGATTTTACTAGCTTTCGTTCGACTCTTACAAAGAATTGGTGCACAGAAGTGCATATCTTTTCAATAAATCTTACATTCAATTCTAAAGGAAGAATTATTGCAGGAAATATCCAATAATATGCCACTCCACAGTAAACGCAGATTTATGTTTAATGTAAGCCGACGAAATGACTCAGTGACGTTTATTTTACTGCTTCTGCAATATTGTCTATATATAATAAATGGAATTCAACAAATATATTTTTTAATTTGATTTGATTGCACTTTACTTTTAACACGATAACGATAAATACTTATTAGCTACAATGTTACCAAATTGGCAAATGACGATATATTAGTTTATAAACATTAGGGTGGAGTGAAAAAAAAAATTCAAAAAGCTTGGGTGTGCAAAATTTGCCACTTAGCATACGTAAACACATCATAATTTATTTTTTTAATTTTATTTATTTTTTAAGCTGTCGCAAGGGTCATAGTTTTTTTAATTTTCATGAATGACGCCATTTTTTTAAATTTTGAGAAACTGGTGGTTTTTTTCAAATTTAATTATACTTGGAATTTATTAGAGTAGATATATTCAAGATTAACTTGAAAAAAAAATAATTAATTAGTTTTTTACATTAGAGGGTGTTAAATACTAAAAATTTGAATATTGCGGCAACTCAGCTTTTTAATACAAAACTGAGTTTTTTTTTAGAGATTGATAAGAGTATTTGAATGGCTTTTTATAATATATATTTTAGCTTGGGTATACCCAAGCTAAATACACAAAAAAAATAAAAAGATTTGAATATTATTTGCAAGCTGGTTTATTCAAAACTTTAAGATCTTTGTGGCACCTCAAAATAACATTAGATTTTAATAATATTTTATCCTGGTATTGCTTACCTGGTGTAGCAATTTTTGCAACCTAGCATTTCTGATTTCCAAAAAAGTGAAAAAGCGTCTTTTACACTCCACCTAATAAATATGTCAGAAGGCAAGAAAAGGAAGAAAACTCCACTACATAGTGGGGTCATAAGAAATAGAAACGGAACAGAAAAATGGGACTTCAATACTAATACATGAAAAGGACAAATTGAAGATTTAGCTATTAACGAAAGGAACATTAAGTTGGATGAGAAAGAAAATAAACTGCACCTTATGAGAAGAACATTAAATTTGTCATACAACGTTTAGGGAGGGGAGGGATAGATTTCAGATCTATTCCCTGCAACAAAATGGCGGTTATGTCTCCCAAAACAGCCACTCTAAAATTTAAATCACCTTAATTATTTTAAAATATTGACGTTAGGTGTATATGCTTTTATGGATGCTGAATTTAAAAAAAGGCTCGAAGACGTTGCCCATAGGGCCAGATATCCAATATGGTGACCAAAATGGCCCCCATGTAATAATAATTATAGTGATAGTTATTTTTATATTCTTTTTCGGCTTTTCAGCCTTTTCGGCGGTTCCACAGTTAGGGCTGCCTATGTCAAATTCAAAGGCTAACCTGTATAGCAATAACAGTAGCAAGCAGAACCACTCCAAAAGCTGGTCTAAATGAAATGCGAACGGGCCAACAGTTGGGTCGCACCAAGGCTCCAGCTTTACCTACAAGGGACTAAGTCATTATTCCATCATATAGTATGGGAGCCAGCGACACTTTTAGTTGCTATATTTGTTTCAACTTTTTTTTTTTTCGATCATATTACGGTAACTTATCCATAAAACAAACTCCTGCCATTTCGTTAGCGGGCCAACCCTTGGCACCATTATGATTATCTAAAAAAACAGTGTCAGTGATATACGTATGTAAAGTTGATATATTTTGTGTCCGTTTCACATCATACTGTATTGACATATACTGTAATGGAAAATTATTTCGTGCCACCTTCATTGTAGACCGGCATGTTCCTATCATTAATAAATATGTAATTAAAATAAAGTCAATTGATAGAAATGTTTAAAACTGAAATTCTTTTTGCGAGTAGTTTATTACTTGAAATTGTTAAAAAACTTGTACTGTCGGCTTTTAGACGGAACATGGCTTTTGCATGAGAAAAAAAGTCCTGTCAGGCATTGGCCCGCTGCACATTGGGACTTTTCGTAGTTAGTAGTCCCAAAAACGCCTAGAACCTATCAAAGTTGACCAATACAAATATTTTTTTTTTTAATTTTTCTTAGAAAATCTCTAAACGATCCTTCGCGAATTTTTTTTTGAAAAAAAGTTACTCTGCATTAATAACCCAGGAATTTTAGTGAATATATCGCTTCTAAACGGAATTAATTATTGTAAAGTCAAAAAGTCCCATTCTCTCCCCCGTCGGCTTCCTCGTTTTTATGGAGCAACAAGGGCCTAAGTCGCAGAAATTGCAGAGCTGGCTATAAAGTGCAGAAGAAAGGTTCTTACTGATCCGATCTGGGTCGAAATGATCATAAAAGCTTCAGAGAAGCATATCGGTTAGAATTTCAGATGTTTCATGCATATTTTGTTCATAATTTTTCGTTCTAGTGCTGTCGAAATTTCAAAAATTGAAAAAATTTCGAAATTGCGCCATTGCAGATAAATGAAGACACGCAGGAGAAAACGTACCGAATAAACATTTCTCTTCATACTTTGGACTTTCCACTGGTATGTCTACTTTCTCTGTAGCGGCGACACTCGGACAGTTAAGTGCGTGCATTGTTGCGTCGATCACGTCTAGTCTAAACAATTAAGCGAGCACACTGCGAGCTATGCCTTCTTAGTTCAGTAGCTGTGACTCCTCGGAGACTGTGCATCGGTTCATTGGTGCAGAAAAATCGAGTGATCGTAATTAAGTCATGGTGGACACAGGCGTCAGCTCTGTACAGAATGAGAAAGCAGAAGGCGTGAAAGCTCCTGAATAAGAGACCTGAGCTACAGGAATGCTTCGCCATCTTCTCACATCCTGCATCTGGCAAGAGGGCTGTGGCCGCCGCTGGGTAAAGGTCTATCGTAGCCCTTTATGGAGGCACTGAGCAGGAGAGCTTGGACCAGCTACGAGTAGCCCGATACAACCAGAGCGTGGGGAAGCACTCTGTGAACAGCATTCGTTCCGCGCATACTTCCAGAACAGAGCGTTAGGAATAATAGTGTGAAGATTTAATCTCTCGAAAAGGTTGCAGCACTCAACTAATGTACATGTGCCTTTTTGCGGGTCCGGCAGTGGCTAGACGTCAACCTCAACCCGGAGGACTGGGGGTGGAAATCAGGACTCCAGGGCTTGATTCCGGTCCCTACCACAAGGCAGCTCCTGATGACCCGCAACGGCTAATTTCCCATGCCTGCAAGGTGGATTGCGGTGCCCGGTGCGAGCGCAGGAACTCTGGTCTGAACTGCAACATCATGTGCAGGAGCTGCAGATGATCTAGCTACACAATTAGCCAGTCAGTGAATATAGATGATGATCCGGACGACCCTATTTCCCAGTAGATCAATAATGTCAATTATCTTGCCGAATAATTTCATTTTCTGAGTCTGACAAGTTAAATTTTATTCAATAAATCTTATAAAACACCAATAATATATAAACAGGAATTCGCAACAAGTCTCATCAGCGCAGTCAGTGCAGTTCCACCGGGCGCATGACGAGTACCGCCGCAGCACGACAACACTTGGAGTGGCGTAGTTCCGTAACGGGTGACGCTACAGAGAAAGTAGATACCAATGGAAAGCTCAAAGTATGAAGAAAAATGTTTATTCGGGTACGTTTTCCCCTACGAGTGTTCATTTATCCACAATGGCGCCATTTCGGAATTTTTTCAATTTTCGAAATTTTGACAGCACTAGAACGGAAAATTATGAACAAAACATGCATGGAACATCTGAAATACGAACGGATATGCTTCTCCAAAGCTTTTATGATCATTTCGACCCATATCGGACCAGTAACAACCTTTCTGCCGCACTTTATAGCCAGCTCTGCAATTTCTGCGACTTAGGCCTTTGTTGCTTCGCACAAACAGGGAAGCCGACGGGAGAGAGTAGGGGACTTTTTGGTACGTGTTGTCCTGAATCAAAACTACAATCCTACAAATTTTCAGCTTTATAATAATTAAGTTTGGGTAGAAGCGATATATTGACTAAAATTCCTATGCAATAATAGAAGTTAGTTTACATTTTGATTTTTGATGTAAGAAATTGTTTTTTTTCTTAAATCTCAGTGAAATCAATATTACGAGCAATGAAAAATCAAAATAAAGCTATAAAAAATTCATTGAGATGTAAAATTTACACTAAACTTATTTTTTTAATTATTTTATTGCTTTAATTCTTTTATTGATTTCTTATTACTTATAATATTGATTTCACTGAGGTTTAAGAAAAAAGCAATTTCTTACATCAATAATCAAAAAGCTCGTGAGAGATCGCTTAGAAATTTTCATATATAATATCATGAGTGATATAATTTTGTCGGCAAAATTTAGTGATTATTAAGAGAAATTGCCAAAGCAACAAACTCCAGTAGAATAATCATTAAATTTTGCCAGACGAAATTAAATCACGAATGGTATTCGTCATGACTATTTCATGAGTAAAAACCGCTGCCCAAGGAATCACTACTTCCACATTAGGATTTTCTATCCAAGTCACACAACGAAAAAATTTTGTATCTGGAAATAATTGTTTATGGAACTTTAATGATATAATATTTGAAATCCTCTTAGGCAAGCAGATCACCCCTAATAAGTGCTCTAAAAACTGAGTAACCGATTTGGTCGAAGTAACCACTTCTAACTTGGTTTTTCTTGAAGTTGACACCGAAGAGTACTTACAGTAAAAAATTAGTCAAAGTTAGTTGATCGGAACATGTAAATAATTGCAAAAAACTATAATTTTTTTATATCACTAATTTTGTCGAATTTCATTTTCAACTCACGATATCTCGGCAAATAATGAATATTTGTAGACGAAATTTCAGCACGACATTGATCAAGTTATTCTTTAAGGTACTGAATTGGTCCGAAGGCTTATTTATTTCACAGATGAAAATAGTGATTTTTCAAAAAATTTCTTTTCTCAAGCCTAATTTTTTTTTTCAGACACAAAAGTTGTGTGACGAACTTTTAATACGATAATTTTTGACAAACTTATATTAAAGTACAATATTTAAAGAAGTTTTCTGTAAAGTTTCACGTATTCATATTGTATATATAAAAAGTTATCGCACTTTGAAGTAGCGTCTCCGCGCGCAACAGACATGTTTCATTGTGCTGGTTGCTGTAGTTCAGTCATTTACTATCACATCAAAGCAATGTTTTGTTACATATTCCCTTTTTACAAGTTACTGTAAAGTGGAAATAAGTAAAACTAAATTAATTGTTGATAAATTAAAAAATACACAATACATTGGGTTGCTTTTAATATTTTTAATCTGAATCAACATCTATGAGCTGCATGGAGCAATTTGATGTAGAGTTACAAATGAGACAGCATTTTATACCAGCAGCGTATCACGAACAAAATTCATTATCACAAGATCTTTTTTTTGATCTGCAGTTAGAAATAGCTCCAGACTTGTTGGTCCTTCAAAATATATTGGCAAAAGTTCTTCATTTTCAAATTTCCAGCCAAAATCAGTCGGATTGAGTGCTTCAGCGGATGAGTTTTTTTTCGAGCTAAGACTAACTCACACGTCGTTAATATTGTCTTGTTTACTTTTGAAGTCATAAATTACAATCACACATTTTGTCCAAGCATTAACAGTTTCAGGTGTTAATTTATTCTCAATTTGAGACATCTGGATTAAATGTTCTGTGCTCATTTATTGTGCTACGTTGAGAGCTTTTTTCTTACAAATTCTGTAGAAAGCGGAAGTCGTATCGAATCCGGTTAATGCATGAACTATTGGTAATGCTAAACAAATACTACTTCCTAGTTCTTGGCATATAATATGTATTGGTATAAAGCGCCGCAAATCCTTTTTGATCCTATTTTTTCCAGTTTGAAATTATATTTGAATCTTTGTATTTATTTTAAAATAATGTGCGATTAAAAGAATAAACACATCTGTATCTGGGGACTTAACGATCACTATCATGTCCTGAGTATCTAAGTAGATCAGATGACAAATTATTCGAGAGTCAGCTTCAGCATAATTCGAAAATAAATCTGTAACCTCACGTTTAAGTGAATCAGTGATTTCTTTAGTTACAAGATGATTTTTGTATCCACCAGCTAATTATAATTTTTTATTAATAATTTTATCAGAAGTCTGAGGGATTTCAATATTTTTTTCGATGTAGTCGCATAAAAATAGGTTCAAAGCATTTTTATTTGCATTTGTAGACATAACTTTAATCCCAATTTGGTATAAGTCTACTAGCATTAATATCGTAAGTATTAGAATTTAGTTTATACATTTTTGACCTCTCTTGCGTTAGAAAATGACGTGAATCTCAGAAAAAATTTCAAATAGTTTCCGAAAATACTTCAAAAAATATTGTCCAACATCTTCGAAACATTTCATATATTTCGAATTTAAACACTGCTATTTCAAAGTGCAATAACTTTTTATATATACAATATGAATACGAGAAACTTTACAGAAAACTTCTTTAAATATTGTACTTTAATATAAGTTTGTCAAAAATTATCGTATTAAAAGTTCGTCACACAACTTTTATGTTTGAAAAAAAAAATTAGGCTTGACAAAAGAAATTTTTTGAAAAATCACTATTTTCATCTGTGAAATAAATAAGGGTTCAGACCAATTCAATATCTTAAAGAATAACTTGAGCAATGTCGTGCTGAAAAAGAAAAAAAGTATTATTTAAGTAACTTCATTAGTTATTTACAATTTTAATGATATATTTTTGGTGCTTTTATTAGTAAAATTGTGAAATACACCCTGAAAACTTTAATTTTCGCACTCTAGTTTCTGCTCGCTTGCAAGTAATTATAGTAAATTTTGGTTTAGATATGTTTTGGAACATATTGAAAAAGTATTTTCGGCAGGCCTAAAGCAGATTTATTTGAGATTTTCCTTTTGTCCATTTTTTAGCATTTTAAAGTAGATTTTTTTTATCGGGTTTCTTACAAAAAAATTTTACTTGATAATTTTCAATTATTTATATAATATTCAAAGTGAAAAACCACTTTGGCACTAAAAAACATATATTAGATGAAGCCCGCAGACTAATTTTTGTAGATAACTCAAAATGATTGAAATAGCGTACTTTAAAGCGTGGTAGCACATTTTAAAATTCATTTTTTTTTAATCGAAAGAGCATCTTTTCTTTTACATAAAAAGGGACATTTTTACAGGGTGAGACATAAAATATGACAAGATTTTTTTTTTTTGGGTTGGTCTAATATATATATATATACTGTTTGCGTGATTGACTTTTTAAAAACTTTTTATTTGGTTACATGAGGAATCAACGTTGATTCCTGAATAAAAGATACAATTTATGTATGATACATTTAATATGAAGTGAGTATGATAACTGAAGGTACAAATGCTCGTTAGTCTTATTTATAAGTTTTCAAATGATGTGTCAGCCAAAGTTGAACAAAGGAAATGCAAGCTAGCTAATCAGCATAATATTGTGAGAAGTTAAAATGAAACTTAATATCTACATAAGCAATTCTCAAAGGAAGCTGTTATCTAATACTGTAATATGATGCTATCTGTAATGTCGCTTTATATCTTGATGATATAGCGTATAATTTTATATAACAACTTCCCCCTTAATAAAAAAGTTGATTTTATGCAGCAACTTTTGAAAATTGTTAAAACGTTAAATGAATATAATGCAAAATAAATTGAAACAATGTTGAATGAATACAAAGCAAAATAATAAAATACATAAAAGTTAAAATTGGTAGATGATAATAATAATAAGCGAGTAGTACATTACATAAATGTAATAAGAATAAAATACAATGGTCTAAATTAATAGACAAGGGTAAAACTCCACATATGAAAGTCTATGTTAACTCGATGTCCTCTTCTTCTTGAGGTTTAATACCGGGTCGCTTTCTTGGAGGGATCAGTCTAGGAAATTTGGTAAAAACTCTGCTTCGCTCTGAAGAAGGTGAAGGAGGGTTGTCCGTTGAGGGTTGGATTCGCAATGCTCCACATCTTCTTCTTCTGAATTTACAGGTTATGTAAAGTAGAACTAATAGAATGATGAGAGTGATTATGAAATATGTGAACCAAGATATGTGTTTGGTAACAAAAGGTTCGTTTATGAGGTCATCCAGGTCTTTGAAATATTGGTCCAATTTGTTTTTAGCAATATCTAGGTCTTCTATTTGCTAGCACACAATGTTTAGACCTAGCACAACCTTTTTCAAAGCTAGCACACCGGCAAGGGCGATACTATATAGGGTGTAAATTTTTTCCTCTCCCGTCGCCCCCTGCCCAGTTATTTTTTGTTGACATGCAATGCTTATACTTAGCACACCTTAACACAACCACTTTCCAAGCTGACGCTCCCACAGAGTCGATAATATACAGAGTAGAAATTTTGTCCTGCCCACAGATATATATTACATTTTCTATTATTACTCAGATCACTTTACCAAAAATGATCACATATATAATAGAGGGTTGAAATAGGGAGATTAATGTAGAGGGTTGAAATTTATTTGCTAGCCCCCATGTACTTTTTTTTCTCAAATTTGCCAGTACACAATGTTTGCATCTAGCACAATAACTAAATTATTAAATAAATAAATACATTGAATTTTATTTCATGAATAACTTTTACAATCATTTTAGTAAATATAATAACACACCACAAAATTATAATGACACACAAAAATAAATATAATACACAGTGTGTTTTTCAAAAGGCTCTCATCATGGTGGTAAAGTAGAAAATTCCAGATTAAAGTCGAAATTTCGAGTTAAAGTCGAAATTTCAAGTTTAAAGTCGAAATTTCGAGATTAAAGTCGAAATTTCGAGATTAATGTCGAAATTTCGAGATTAAAGTCAAAATTTCGAGATTAAAGTCGAAATTTCGAGATTAAAGTCGAAATTTCGAGAATAATGTCGAAATTTCGAGTTTAAAGTCGAAATTTCGAGATTAAAGTCAAAATTTCGAGATTAAAGTCGAAATTTCGGGATTAAAGTCGAAATTTCGAGATTAAAGTCGAAATTTCGAGATTAATGTCGAAATTTCGAGATTAATAAATATAAAATTTTAAGTGGCCCTTCTACGCTTTCGTAAAATTATAATGACACACAAAAATAAATATAATACACAGTGTGTTTTTCAAAAGGCTCTCATCATGGTGGTAAAGTCGAAATTTCGAGATTAAAGTCGAAATTTCGAGATTAAAGTCGAAATTTCGAGATTAATGTCGAAATTTCGAGATTAATAAATATAAAATTTTAAGTGACCCTTCTACGCCTAGAATTTAGAGCAATGTTAAGAAAAATTAAAAAAACAACAGTATGTTATTAGTGAACAGGACAACTAAAATAGAATATTTATATTTTGGGATGTTATTTGAACGTAGCCTTAAAAACTTGCCCTTTTATAAATATAGCATTTTTTGTAGTTATGCGTTATTTAAAAAAATGTTTTGAATTATTTTACGATAAATTGTACTACTATATAATTATGTGACAATTTTTATTTGCATTTGTAAACATAACTTTAATCCCAATTTGGTATAAGTCTACTAGCATTAATATCGTAAGTATTAGAATTTAGTTTATACATTTTTGACCTCTCTTGCATTAGAAAATGACGTGAATCTCAGAAAAAATTTCAAATAGTTTCCGAAAATACTTCAAAAAATATTGTCCAACATCTTCGAAACATTTCATATATTTCGAATTTAAACACTGCTATTTCAAAGTGCAATAACTTTTTATATATACAATGTGAATACGAGAAACTTTACAGAAAACTTCTTTAAATATTGTACTTTAATATAAGTTTGTCAAAAATTATCGTATTAAAAGTTCGTCACACAACTTTTATGTTTGAAAAAAAAAAATTAGGCTTGACAAAAGAAATTTTTTGAAAAATCACTATTTTCATCTGTGAAATAAATAAGGGTTCAGACCAATTCAATATCTTAAAGAATGACTTGAGCAATGTCGTGCTGAAAAAGAAAAAAAAATATTATTTAAGTAACTTCATTAGTTATTTACAATTTTAATGATATATTTTTGGTGCTTTTATTAGTAAAATTGTGAAATACACCCTGAAAACTTTAATTTTCGCACTCTAGTTTCTGCTCGCTTGCAAGTAATTATAGTAAATTTTGGTTTAGATATGTTTTGGAACATATTGAAAAAGTATTTTCGGCAGGCCTAAAGCAGATTTATTTGAGATTTTCCTTTTGTCCATTTTTTAGCATTTTAAAGTAGATTTTCTTTATCGGGTTTCTTACAAAAAAATTTTACTTGATAATTTTCAATTATTTATATAATATTCAAAGTGAAAAACCACTTTGGCGCTAAAAAACATATATTAGATGAAGCCCGCAGACTAATTTTTGAAGATAACTCAGAATGATTGAAATAGCGTACTTTAAAGCGTGGTAGCACATTTTAAAATTCATTTTTTTTTAATCGAAAGAGCATTTTTTCTTTTACATAAAAAGGAACATTTTTACAGGGTGAGACATAAAATATGACAAGATTTTTTTTTGGGTTGGTCTAATATATATATATATACTGTTTGCGTGATTGACTTTTTAAAAACTTTTTATTTGGTTACATGAGGAATCAACGTTGATTCCTGAATAAAAGATACAATTTATGTATGATACATTTAATATGAAGTGAGTATGATAACTGAAGGTACAAATGCTCGTTAGTCTTATTTATAAGTTTTCAAATGATGTGTCAGCCAAAGTTGAACAAAGGAAATGCAAGCTAGCTAATCAGCATAATATTGTGAGAAGTTAAAACGAAACTTAATATCTACATAAGCAATTCTCAAAGGAAGCTGTTATCTAATACTGTAATATGATGCTATCTGTAATGTCGCTTTATATCTTGATGATATAGCGTATAATTTTATATAACAACTTCCCCCTTAATAAAAAAGTTGATGTTATGGAGCAACTTTTGAAAATTGTTAAAACGTTAAATAAATATAATGCAAAATAAATTGAAACAATGTTGAATGAATACAAAGCAAAATAATAAAATACATAAAAGTTAAAATTGGTAGATGATAATAATAATAAGCGAGTAGTACATTACATAAATGTAATAAGAATAAAATACAATGGTCTAAATTAATAGACAAGGGTAAAACTCCACATATGAAAGTCTATGTTAACTCGATGTCCTCTTCTTCTTGAGGTTTAATACCGGGTCGCTTTCTTGGAGGGATCAGTCTAGGAAATTTGGTAAAAACTCTGCTTCGCTCTGAAGAAGGTGAAGGAGGGTTGTCCGTTGAGGGTTGGATTCGCAATGCTCCACATCTTCTTCTTCTGAATTTACAGGTTATGTAAAGTAGAACTAATAGAATGATGAGAGTGATTATGAAATATGTGAACCAGGATATGTGTTTGGTCACAAAAGGTTCGTTTATGAGGTCATCCAGGTCTTTGGAATATTGGTCCAATTTGTTTTTAGCAATATCTAGGTCTTCTACGTCTAGACTGTTTAATTTGAGAGGTTTTAATTTTGGAATTTCGATTTTGTCGGGCATGTGATCACAGCATTCAAAAGGAATTTGGATAGGGTGTGAGTTGTCCTTAATTTCGGAAAAGTCTCTAGCACTGGCTTGTATTCGGGTGATGCCTGCATAGGCGTAACATCCTGGTTGTAGTTTGATGATGGAATTTTTGTTGATTAGCTCTGTTATGGGTTCTCTCTTTGGACAGTTGATGGTAATGTGAAGTGGTTCGGAATTAATTATTAGCCATGAGTTGTTTTCAAGTTCTTGAACATTGTACCCTTGGCTGATGATGAAGGAGGTCTGGCAGTTTTCTGGGAGTCTAACTAGTGGTTTGAGGATTCTCGCTTCGCATATGGCATTTTGATCGATGGGATAAGCGTATAGGTTTGAGCATAGTTTGGTTCCAAAATAAAGAGGTTTACATTCTTTCAAATTTTGTATAGGTATGTACATTAGAGAATCATCGTCTCTCGCGATAAACTTTTGTGAGATAGATAAAATGTGATGTAGACCAGTTCTGTTATCAAGTATCGGGATAGGGTATAGGCGATAGGTGTTATAATTTTGGGGTTCAACAAGTGGTATTGTTAAAACAAATACTAAGTTAGAATCCATTTGAAACGCTTGTAATTCAATAATATCCAAATACTTAGCAACTGCCGATAATTTAATGGGGAGAGGCAAATTGTTCCTTCGTAAGCTCTGTGAAACTTCTTGTAGTGCTGTCACTAAGTGATTAGGGGTTATGATTGACGTGTGAATGATTCCTAGTCTGGCAAATGTTATTGAATTCAGAATGTCGTTCAAATTATCTTCGATATACAAATAGCTTGCCATCAATTGTTCGGAAATGTATAAAAATTTTAGTTTTATGTGAGCAGCCTCGATAGCTTGAGTCATGGTTTGAATTGTGTGTTCGATTTCTTCGAGATCTTTGTTAAACGTTTCCTCGTCAATTTGTAATTTTTGTATAGTCGAGTTGAAGTTTTTAATAACAGAAGTTGTAACTGAAATTTGATTTTTGATCAAGTTTTCCAATTGATGTTCGTCGTTATTTAGTTTATTTATACAATTAGTATAGTACTGGCCATCTTCAGCATCTAGGTTTCCAGTTATTGATTTGAATATTGTACCGATACCGTTAAGTATTCCTCGTTTATATCTTTTTGTGTCTGAAAAGATTTCGTCAAATTTCGTTTTTATAGAGGTGGATATTTGTGTTAAAAGGTTAAAGTCTGTTTTAATTTCACTCGTAAAAATAATCGACTTAAGATCACCATTATTGAGAGTGTACAAGATTTTGTCTAAGCTATTTTGATTTTTGTCTAAAGCTAGTTTGAGGGATGAAATATTTTTATGCACTAGCAGAGTCCATTTGTCATTTGTCACCACGATGTCCGTGTCTCGGTGGTAGTATACACCAACAGTGTTATTGATCGGGGTAATTTTGTATTGACAGAGTGCTGATCCGAACAGCAGGAGAAACCTGAAAATAAATTTAATTTTCAGTATATGGTTTCATTCTATCAAAATTTACTTTGGTTTCTTGTTTCGTTTCGAGGTTTAATAAGGTAGCAGAATTTTGGAAATTTCTTTTAGTTTAAAAGGATCGTTAAATTTGTTTTTCGATTTGTTTTTGATTTGTGATTCTCTTACGTAAACTAAGTCACCTATTTTGTACTCAGATCGTTTTTGGGGAACATTTCTGTCGAAACGAACTTTTGCTTTCTCTTTTTGAGATTGTGTTCGACTACGGGCTATTTTATAGTAGTGGGATATTCTGTTGTTTAAATCTCTAACTTATTTGGTTATTAACTCTTTTTGGTTATATAAAGTTTCAGGTGGTCTGTTGGACGTATGACCAAAGATAAGTTCATAAGGGGTGAAACCGTGTGTTTTATTTACTGAATTGTTATAGCATATTACTGCATATGGTAAAATTGTGAACGGATGTTCGTTCGGATTTTCAGTTTTATGAATTCTTATCATTTCAGCTAGAGTAGCATGAAATCTTTCTATGGATCCGTTCGATTGGAGGTGTCCTACGCCTGAATAAGTTAATTTTATGTCGTAGAGGGTGCAGAGATCTTTGAGCAAGCGGTTGTCAAATTCGCCACCGTAATCGCAATGGATTCTTAGCGGGGTACCGTAATGTTGAAAGTATAACAACAAGGTATTTACGACAGATTTTGCGGATTTGTCCGGAACTGCATAGGCTTGTGTGAATTTAGTTAACTCATCGCGAATAGTTAACGCGTAATTTCGAGTTGGGAATTCAAACAAATCGATATTAATTCTTTCGAATGGTGTTCTTGGGGTTTCTGTGACTACTAGAGGGTTATTAAGGTTTTTCCGGCATACTTTAGTCTTTTGGCAAGTTTCGCAATTTTTTATAAAATTTTCAACGTCTTTAGTTAGACCTTGCCAAGTGTATTTTTCTCTAATTCTTCGAATCGTTTCATTTATTCCGCGGTGTAGATTATTTTTACCAGAATGATGTTGCTCTAAAATAATTGGAATTTCATCTTCGTCAGCGGTTTTGACTATATTTTGGCAGATTACTACCTTTAAGTCTTTTTCTGCAAAAATTAATGATAGAATTTCGAGTATAGGGAGGTCTAAGTTATTTTCGACAAAGTATGTCTTAGAGAGATCCAAGGCATCTTGGTTTTTAAACAATACCAAAAATAAATGTTCGATTACAGATTCAATATCAAAGGGTAGAGAGATGATAAAATATCTCCTGTGTCTGACCGTTTTGCTTGATACAATATTGATTCTATCGTTATGAAATTCGGGATTTTCTTCGAATATGTCCTCGATAATTTTGTGACGGAGGTCTTGTAAGCTGTTTTGTTGGAAAAAGGTTATAATATCTTTATGTTCCCGGTATAAGAGTTGTTTGTTTGAGGCTTTGATTTTTGAATAGTCTATTAAAGATGTTGTTTTATATAGGTTGGTGAAAGTTTCAAATTCGTGGGAAATTTGTTCGTTACTGATTTCGTTGTTATCGTCTGGGTTTTCGCCGTCGTCTGACTCTTCGTCATTCGCAGCTAGAACCTTTGAATGGAATTTGGAACATTCGGAAAAATGATTAATTTTGATTCTGGAAAGTGCGTCCGCGTCTTTATTGATTTTACCAGGTTTATAAATTATTTCGTAGTCGTACTCTTCTAATTTGAGTCGCCAACGGGCAAGTCTACTTCCTGGGTCTTTTATAGAGAATAGCCAGGTGAGTGGTCTGTGGTCGGTTACAAGCTTGAACTTTCTACCGTACAGATATGGTCTAAAGTGCTTTACACTCCATACTATCGATAAAAGCTCGCCATCAATCGTTGAATACTTAGTTTCTGCACTGCACAAGGTTCTAGAAGCATAGGCAATACGTAAATCTTTGCCAATAGGCCCCTGGGTCAGCACCGAGCCGACGGCAAATGCGCTCGCATCAGTGGTTAGGACGAAAGGTTCATCAAAGTTAGGGTAGATTAATATCGGAGTTGTCGTTAATGTTTGTTTCAAATTTTGAAAAGAATTTATACAATCATTGTCGAAGAGAAATGGTATGTCCTTTTGTAGTAGTTTTGTTAAGGGCTTGGTAATCTTGGAGAAATTGGGGATAAAGCGCCTGTAATATCCGGCTAAGCCTAGAAATGATTTAATTTCTTTTTGGTTTTTCGGTTGAGGGAAATTTAGAATAGCTTCAACTTTCGAAGGATTCGGTTTTACGCCGTCTTTTGTAATGAGATGTCCTAAATAAGCGACTTCCTTGCGGAGAAACTCGCATTTGTCGGGTTGAATTTTGAGATTGGCTTTCTGTAATCGTTTGAAAACTTCTGTTAATCGAGAAATATGCTCGTGAATAGTAGGGGAGTAGACAATAATATCGTCCATATAAACGAGACATCGTTCATTTTGGATACCTAACAAAATGTTATCCATCACTCTTTGAAATGTTGATGGAGCATTCTTAAGTCCAAAAGGCATTCTTGCGAATTCAAAATGACCATTTTCAACTGTGAAAGCAGTTTTTTAAATGTCTGCGGGATTAATTTCAATTTGGTGAAAACCAGAAGCCAAGTCTAAAGTTGTGAAATATTGGCATTTGCCAAGTTGGTCTAAAAGATCGGAAATGTTGGACAGAGGATATTTGTCATCGATTATAACCTCGTTGAGTTTGCGGTAGTCGACTACAACGCGCCATTTCTGTTTACCAGAAGCGTCCAGTTTTTTGGGAACTACCCAGACAGGAGAGGACCAAGGCGAGATTGAAGGTTGAATAATACCTTGACTTAACATTTTCGATACTTGGGATTTAACTTCTTCTTTATGGACCTGAGGATATCGATACGATTTCGTGAATATTGGTCGGGAATTTTCGGTGTCAATAGGGTGTTTGATTTCGTTGGTAGAGGTCAAATTGTCTCCTTCTAAATAGAATATATCTTGAAAATCTAAACAAAGCTGCGTTACTATTTCGGCCTCTTCTTCGTTTAGATGATCCAAGCGCAATTCGTTCCTGATTTCAAAGGATGTGTCTGTCTGTAAGCGTTGGTCAGAATTTTGAGTATTTAAATTAAAAATTGATTTGAATTTTTGTACTGGTTCCAGGTTAAGATTTGAGAAGTTTATGATTTTTGGGATGGCGTTTGCGTTTATTATTGAAGTTAAAAATTCTCCATTGTGATCGATTTTGACAATGGCATTTGGTAAGCGTACTTTCTCGTTTTCCTGGGCTAACAGTATAGCCTCGGTATTTCGCAGGTTACATTTTAGTTTACAGATTTTTTTCCATGCGAGGTTCGATAGAAATTAAATTTTTGATGTTGCCTAAATTTAGATTTTGGTTTTTGATGTTAGAGTTACTAGTTGGTTGTACAGGTAAATTTAGTGTAGTTTCTTCCGTGACTTTAAAAGTGGTACGGTTTTAAAATTTGTTACTAGTTGTTTGTTTTTAAAGTCTACTTGGCATTCGTAATGTTCTAAAAAGTCTGCGCCTAATAATCCATCAAAATCTATATCTAGATTATAGATATAAACTTTGTGTGACTCATCTGAAAAGGGGATGAGAACAGATTCGTTGATATAAATTTTTTGATCGGTAATACCCTGTATAATTACATTTTCAGGAGATCTACGTCTATAATTTTCAGCTGTTTTAGGTTTAAAAATTGATATGCCTGCACCTGTGTCAATTAAGATTTTAAATTTACCAGTTGCGTCTTTCATATAATAGAGATTTTTTGAGTTTACGGTTAGTAAGGTATGCGGGGGTGTATTTAAAAGAACTTCTGTTCTGGGAAGTTCAGAGACGGGTCGAAACTGTCGTTGAGATTCATAGTTTGTATTTGAGTTTCTAGTTCCGTAATTGGTTCGAATTGGTCTGTTTGTTGTGTTGGAGTATCCGTGGGGTACTCCGGGTCTAAACGAAAATCCTGAGGATTAGCAGTATAATCCTCATACTGTTCGTATTGAGAATTAGCTGTATAATTCTCTTGGAAATTTTGGTTAGTTTCAAAGTTATAATTTTCGTAAGTATCCTCTGCAGTTTGGTAATCAGAAGAATAGTCACTGTATTGATTAAAATCGCATTGGTTTTCATAAGGTTCGTAATTTAAATGATGCGTTTTTTGTTGATTAAAACGGTTGAAGTTTGGGTTTGGTTGAATAGCAGAGGGTCTTTGCTGATTGAAATTCGGGTTCGGCCTTATGGTTGAGGGCCTGTTTTGTTGCGGTTGATTTGGTTGATTAGGTTGAGGGAATGTCCTCTGATTAAATTGATTGGTTTGAGAAAAATTTTGAAAATTTGGGTTTCCTTGATAATTTGGTCTCTGGAAGTTTGATGTCGATGGCATAGACTGTTGCTGTTGCCTTGTACGACATTCGTTTATGACGTGTCCATTTCTTTTACAAAATGAGCAGAATTTCTGTTGAAAATTAGAGATTGGTCGTTTGGGTTGTAAATTGGGATTTTTGACCGGACTATTTTTCGGAAATTTTTGTTGTTCGAAATAGGAGAGTTGCAGTTCTCTCCGAATTCTGCTAACAGCTTTTAGTATGGTTGGAGGGATACTGGCACGTATGATGCGGCCTAAGTTTGGTTCTAAGCCCGTTAACAAATTATTAAGCGTCGTGGTTTCTATAAGATCTGATTGTGCAGTTCTTTGCGTTCCCGTGAGATTTTGTTTTTGCACTGCGGCGTGCATCTTCGCGTTGTGCGTTTGTAGACGCGATACAAATGTTAATGCGGATTCGCCTGGCAATTGGTGAATGCGCTGCAGGTCCTGAATCAGGGCCGTTAGATCTCTGGAGTCCCCAAAATGAGTTTCCAAGAGTGCTTTGATTTCTGGCCAGGTGCCAGGGTTGCGTGAATTAATTAATTCGGCAGCTTTGCCTTTTAACTTATTTTTGATGTGGATTGTTAGTAAAATTTTCTGGTCATGGATTGCCATACTTTGTGCACACTGACATGAGTTTAAAAATGTTTGTAAATTAATGGCGTTGCCATCAAATTCCGGTATCAATGAAAATACTTCAGAGAGCTTGTAAGGCTCAATTTGCTCTGGTTGTTGTAGTTGTTGTTGTAGTTGCTGTTGTTGTTGTTGTAGTAGTTGTTGTTGTTGTTCGGCTGGTGCCGGTACTATTGAGCTGTCTCTGGTTGAACTCTGTCTGGCATTTTGCTTTGTATTTAAATTATTTGGATTGCAAAAAGAAATTGGTTACGTATCAGCAGTATAATACGAACTTAAATTAAATTACGTTGTTACGTTGCGTGTGTAAATGTATTGTATATTAGCTGTATAATACACAATGTTTCGTGAATACGAAAATAAATAAACTTAAAATTAGAATTGTTGCGTTGTAGCTTGTAAAGGAATGGATTTCACTTTGACAATAGAACTGTTCACTTAAATAGGTTATGAATAAAGTAAGCGAGATGATTCTTAAAATGACTTACGTGAATATTTTCTTCATCTGGTTAGTAAGTTCTTCTAATTAAAGGATTGGGATCCACCACCACGGCTTAGAAGTTCTCCTTGTTCTAATGGTTCTTTTCCAATGGTTAGGCGCCTTTTGCAGATGGACTCCTTGTTCCGCTGGATACGTTTACCACTAGTTAGGCTCACGAACACGCGATGTTAGTTAGATCCGTACGACTGCGCCATTTGTTAGATCACTGTTTGCGTGATTGACTTTTTAAAAACTTTTTATTTGGTTACATGAGGAATCAACGTTGATTCCTGAATAAAAGATACAATTTATGTATGATACATTTAATATGAAGTGAGTATGATAACTGAAGGTACATATGCTCGTTAGTCTTATTTATAAGTTTTCAAATGATGTGTCAGCCAAAGTTGAACAAAGGAAATGCAAGCTAGCTAATCAGCATAATATTGTGAGAAGTTAAAATGAAACTTAATATCTACATAAGCAATTCTCAAAGGAAGCTGTTATCTAATACTGTAATATGATGCTATCTGTAATGTCGCTTTATATCTTGATGATATAGCGTATAATTTTATATATATATATATATATATATATATATATATATATATATATATATATATATATATATATATATATATATATATATATATATATATATATATATATTATATATATATATATTTTATCCGTTGTCCCCCTCACGTATGGTAGTGAAGTGATGACATCTCTTCGTTAATATGTTCGCCGTCTGCCAGCCTTCGGGAGCATGTCATTAGAGTTTTTACTACTGAATTTAGTTGTGCTGGATGGTGATGTGATTCCGCATTTAGATATCTGTCCGTGTGAGTGGGTTTTCTGTATACTGTGTGATCTAGTTTTCCGTCTGGAAACCAGACGGATAATTAGATCTGGAAACCAGACAGAAAAATAGGTCACACAGTATACAGAAAACCCACTCACACGGACAGATATCTAAATGCGGAATCACATCACCATCCAGCACAACTAAATTCAGTAGTAAAAACTCTAATGACATGCTCCCGAAGGCTGGCAGACGGCGAACATATTAACGAAGAGATGTCATCACTTCAGGAAGCCCTAATGAAAAATGGATTTTCAAAGTACACAATACAGAAGTCGCAAGAGCCATCCAGACCAAGAAACCAGTGGCAAAAGCATATCTACCATACGTGAGGGGGGCAACGGATAAGATAGGAAACTTCTGCGTAGTCACAACGTAGATACAATATTCAAAACAGACCGAAAGATCAGCACAGTCCTCCGTAACCCAAAATCAAAAATTGCCCTAGAAAGCCAAGGAGTATATGAAATCCCGTGCCAAGATTGCAATAAATCATACATAGGACAGACCAACAGACGTATAAGTGTAAGAAGGGAAGAACATAGGAATGCAGTGCAAAATGAGGAGAAAACATCGTCCCTAGCACAGCACGTAAAAATCACAGGACACAAAATATACTTCGACAACACCAGAACAGTAGCCAATATCGAACATTGTACATCAAGAATTACCAGAGAGGCCATAGAGATCGAAGAAAGACCCCAAAATCTTAACAAACGAGATGACACGCAGAGATTGTCCACTGCATGGAAGCCCGCACTTTCAGGCAGATATATAACGGAAAACACACGACGACCCACGGCAAACGAACCAATCTCGAGTCGGCACGTTCGAGTAGTGACAAGTCACAAAAAGACTCCACAACCTACCAGAAGAGGACCTATCACGAGGAGCCGGAGCCAAGCGCTGACCAACCAAACAGAAACACGGCAACCTTCGATGACGATTGGACATGAGGATGCACGACCACCAATGAGAAGTCACGTGAAACGTGACGTTTCAGCGAGGCCACTTGTCGGGTTAGCTCAGGCGCCCGCTACGCCTCCCACACGCAGTAGAGAACCAATAACACGTAGCCAGTCACGCAATCAAACAGAAACACGACAGCCTCCAGTGACCAATAGACACGAGGATGCACGACCATCAACGATAGGTCACGTGAAACATGACGTTTCAGCAAGGCCACTTGCCGCGTTAGCTCAGGCGCCCGCTAGACCTCCCCCATACAGTCGAGGACCAATAACACGTAGCCAGTCGCGCATGCGCGCTCTAGGCCCAAGCAAAACTATTGAACACATTTTTGTAAAATTACGTATGTGTAGTAAAGAGCTTATGATCTTCTTTCTAACTAAAATATTTTGACAGTTCTATCACTTCCGGTTGCACCGGAAGTAGATGTCAACTTTGTTATTTTAAATGGAACACCCATATTTTTATAATCGGAATTGATAGATTACAAAATTATAAGGTCACTTTTTATAACAAACCTTGTGCCTAAAATTTATAGTTTTCGAGATATTAATTTTTTTACCAAAAAACAAAGGGAAAGAAATTCTTCCTGTGAATAACCCATACAAGAATCTAAATATCTTTTGCTGTAGAAGTAATCAGCATAGTCGTAGATTATTTTTAAAAAATTGAAAATATTTAAATATTGTACAGGGTGAGTACAAAAGTGGTCACAACTTTCCATTCAGCAACATCTAATATCTTCAATTTTTTAAATGGAAACCCCCATTTTTCTATTTTATCAAATTCTATGACTAAAAATATGGATAGTTTACATTTACTTCCTATATCTAACTATGACGGTTTTTAAGATATTCACGAAAGTTCAGAAAATCCAATTATTTTGTAAGAATTCTTTATTTAACTAACTCTAAGAGGGCTATGCAAACAATTGTTGTCAGATGAAATGGCATCAGAGCTATCAAATTAGTTATTTAATATTTTTATAGTGTACTAGTAGTTATTTTCTATAAATTTCCTTGTATTATGGCTCGTCTGGGTTATACCAATGAAGATTATTTAAATTTATTAATTATTTATGGAGAATGTGACAAAGTATGCACAAGAACCTGTGATACCTTTGCTTTGAGATATCCTGATAAACGTGATACATTACACCGAGTGATTCAAAATTGCAAAAATTTTGACTCTTTTAAACCGAAACAAGAGCGAGTTAAGCCAATTACAAATGACGAATAAAATGAAATTACAGTTTTAGCTTACTTTCGAGTGTATCCCCATGCTTCATTAAGAGATGCCATACACTTAGTTCAACATTTAAAACAAACTGATTTCCAAAGAAGAATGGACTTCTCTGAATTTATTTTAATGAAAAACCAAGAAGATGAAAATTTCTTAAAAAATGTCATTTGGAGCGACGAGCCAAAATTCGGAAAAAAATGGATTACTTAATAGACATAATTCTCATTATTGGTCGGACACAAATCCTCATTGTGTTAGACAAAGAGATTTTCAAACTAGTTGTCAATTTAATATCTTCTGTGCTGTTAGAAATAATTCTATAGTTATGTTGAACTTTTATGACGACAATTTAAATGGTAAGATTCTTTTTCAACTTCATGTACACAAATAACGTATTAATTCACTTTAGGTGAAACTTATCTAGATATTTTAAATGAATTTAAAAATCTTTATTTAAATAATCTACCAGATGATGAGAAATCAAAATTATGGTACCAACACGACGGAGCACCACCTCACGGACGAATGATCGTAAATGATTTTTTGACCGAAAATTTTGTCCAGTGGATTGCTAACAGGGGTCCATTTTTTTGGCCGCCAAGGTCTTCAGACCTAACAATACTTGATTTTTTTTATATGGGGCTACATAAAAAATGAAGTGTTTGCAATTGCAATAACTACAAAAGAGGCATTCACCAAGAATGAGTGCACACTGCTTTTCAGTCCTTACCACCAGATATGATTCAAAAAGCGGCTACAGACGCAGTACTTCGCAGATGCGAAAAATGTTTAGACGTCAACGGTGGTGTATTTGAAAAACTAGTTAAACTTATTTTTAATTTTGTTGTTAGCTGTTGCAAAATAATTTCCAATGTCATTTGTCTTGAATTGTCTTTTTCTTGTTTAGGTTTAAAACAACAACATTTTTTGCAATTTTTAGTGAAGCTGTTTAATGTATTACGTGATGGTTGGGTTTATCACAATATCTAAAACTAAAAAAAAATAAAATGTTACATGGTTAAATAAAGAATTCTTACAAAATAATTGGATTTTCTGAACTTTCGTGAATATCTTAAAAACCATCGCAGTTAGGTATAGGGAAATAAATGTAAAATATCCATATTTCTTGTCGCAGAATTTGATAAAACAAAAAAAAAATGGGGGTTTCCATTTAAAAAATTGAAGATATTTGATGTTCCTAAATGGAAAGTTGTGACCACTTTTGTACTCACCCCGTACAATATTTAAATGTTTTCAATTTTTTTTAAATAATCTACGACTATGTTGATTACTTCCACAATAAAAGATATTTAGATTCTTGTACGGGTTATTCACAGGGAGAATTTCTTTAGAGATCTGCAGGTGTCAATTTTTCGGTAAAAAAATTAATATCTCGAAAACTATAAATTTTAGGTACAAGGTTTGTTATATAAAGTGACCTTAAAATTTTGCAATCTATCAATTCCGATAATTAAAATAAGGGTGTTCCATTTAAAATAACAAAGTTGATATCTACTTCCGGTATAACCGGAAGTGATAGAACTGTCAAAATATTTTAGTTAGAAAGATCATGAGCTCTTTACTACACATAAGTAATTTTACAAAAATGTGTTCAGTAGTTTTCGAGATATGGATCGTGTAAGCTCCCGGCTGGACACGCTGTATATATGGGTGTCCCATAAGTAATGGTACATAAAACAATGGCAGATTCCTTACGTAAAAATATTACGATTTAACCAAACTTACCTTAGTCCAAAAGTTGATATTAACAGAGATACAGGGTGTCAAAGTTAAATTTTTGTTTTGTTTTTTTGTTTAATTAATTTCTTTAAAAATTGAAATATTTTAACAAAATTTGATGATTGGAGATTTTTTGAATTTGAATCTATTCATACTTTTGGTGTAATTTGTAGAGGGCGCTACCTACGGTAGTTTGCGTGTCGTTTATTTGTCATATATTTCTGGCGAATTTTTTTAAAAATTTTTTAAAATAAAATTTCATGTTTTTCTCTTTTTTACGTAAAAAGTATACCTTCTAAATGTCGCTACGACTATCCGTTTTCGAGATATTTGGTTTTAAAGTATTCAATGCAACCAATTTAAATTAAATAAAATATCATATTATTGTTTGATTTACAGAATAATTGATAGTGAAGCGAACAGTATAAAATTAAATTCTGTTTTTTCAGATTTTTTAAATTTATTACATTCCAAAACTAGCAAAAAAAGTATGAAGAATGATGACTTTCCAATAAATAAACTAAAATTTGAGAAACAGTTTTTTACTCGTTGCATTGAATACTTTAAAACCAAATATCTTGAAAACGGTTACTCGTAGCGACATTTAGAAGGTATACCACCTTTTTGACGTAAAAAATACAGGAAAATATGAATTTTCATTTTAAAATTTTTTTTAAAAATTCACTAAAAATATATGACATATAAATAACATGCAAACAACCGTAGGTGGCGCCCTCTACAAATAACAACAAAAGTATGAATATATTTGAATCCCTCGTCTCAAGAAATCCCCAATCACCAAATTTAGTTGAAATATTTCAATTTTTAAAGAAATTATTTAAAAAAAAACGAAAACAAAAATTTAACTTTGACACTGTGTATCTCTGTTAATATCAACTTTTGGACTCAGATAAGTTTGGTTATGTGACGTGCTTTTCGGTGAGGCCGAAAAGTGTCACTTTTGGCACCTCAGCAACAGTTCGGTTGCTCGGGCGCCACCTTTACTATTTTTTACGTGGAGCTAAGGTAGCTAGCCTCTTAACACAGTCTGTTACATTAGGGCTGGGGTAACTACAGTGGATAAAACAGTAACTTCCAGTGGGTCAATTAGGAAAATTAGACTTTCACACACACACACACACACACACACAGTAAAACTCACAATTCGGTAAAAAACAAATATCTATTTATTTCCTATACTCTACAATGCTATGTACACTTAAGTTACCAACAGATTTATATGTAAGGAACCAAAATACAAGGACCCAGGCTATGATACTATGACGGTTACGTGAGGTGTTACGATGAAATTACGGTGTTACGGTGAAATTACTAGGGCAGACGTTAGCAAAGCAGCGGTATGGCAGCAGTGACGGCACTACGTTAATGACATACAGTGACCGAGGCGGGACGAATGACGGTGGCAGGGGGGACAGAGCAAGCGGTAGAATTGGTCTTGTTACGGACAGCAGCCAGACACCAGAAAGGAGTAAGCAAAAAATGATATACAGTGCAATGGCAACAAAAGGATACCCTAGGCGTCAAATTTGGCTAATACGCAGTAAAATTAATTAGAGTGAGACAGTGGATAAAGAAAATGAAAGTGAATACCCGAGTAACAACTTTTATGGTGGATGCGCTGGTTTCTCCGGACAGTGCAGATGAATCCGGGACTCCCAACGATGCCTTTTCACATCCACGATATACCCAGGCAGGCAGATGAACCTAGGTACCTTCTCATGGACACGAGAGTAGGCAAGATGCAAGTAAATATCTGATAGATAACTATTATATAGAATACGCTAGTTTCCCCGTACAGTGCAGATGAATCCGGAGCTCCGAACGTCGCCTTTTCACATCCACGATATACCCAACCAGGCAGATGAACCTAGGTACCTCGAGGACACGAGAGTAGGCAAAATGCAAGTAAATACCCGAGTGATAACTATATGGTGAATACGCTGGTCCTCCGGACAGTGCAGATAAATCTGAAGACCCCCAGGAATATCAAGTCTACCTCCACGATATACCCAGACAGTGCAGATGAATCTAGATACCTCGAGGACGCGCAAGATGTATACATAAAACAAACAAGCGAGAATAAGTGAACGATAAGTTATATACAGATACCTAATATTAGCCAAATCAATAGCTCCGTTAAAATGGTTGTTCTTACTCACTTTCTCCTGGTTGTGCTGGTCTGGGCGGTCTTGCTGCTGGATTTTATTCTGACAGAGCACGTCCGGTGCGGTTGGTTGGCAGATGAAGACTGACTCACTGTGTCGCGTTAAATTGCTAGCACTCCTCTCTAAATGTAAGAGTGGAGTGGTCAGGTTATAATTTTGCCTAAGTTGTTGAAAGATTTTAAAATTTTTTCCCTATTTTGATGCGATGCGGAGCTGCCACACATTCACTCTGCTTGCCGAGTCCAGTGGAACTGATTTGCTTTCGCGGTGGCCGTGTATAGTATCTATCGATGCTTGCGCGCGCCTGTTACTACCTGGAGGTGAACTGCAGCACTTAAAATGTGAAAATCGCGATTTGTGATTTTTAAAAAATGAATATGAATGAACAATGGTGCTTTAAATGGGTACACAATTTAGAAGTATCAAAGCTTGGGGTTTTACAAGTAATATAAAAATAGATTTTTGATGGGTGAAATTCGGGCTAGAAAATTGCTTCGTTACAGTTAAATCGTAATATTTTTACGTAAGGAATCTGCCATTGCTCTATGTACCATTACTTATAGGACACCCTGTATATATAGATAGAGAGAGAGATATGCATGGTCATATTCAGGCTCGTTTCATACACTGAGCGATTGTAGTGCAACCCGATTCGACGCTGTGAAGCCCGGGGTCGGGCTCATCAACTTACCTCTGTGTATATCATCACTAAATGGCTACAAATCATGTTAGTTTCCTTCCTACAAAATTTCGGGGTGGGCTTCAAAAAGTCATGTTTTCATGTTCCGAGTACAATTTTAGTTCAGCTCTACTGAGTCAGGCGGCGCTGTTCCTGTATATCTAAGACTTTTATAAAGCTGATACTTATCGCACCTTATATAGCCCGATATTTGGCATCGTTGTAATGGCTCGATAACGTTCGATTCTTATTTCCTCTTAAATACTTTCTTTATGAAGTCACAGTCGATGAATGAAAGCTCTTTATTCGAATCAATTTTTTAACCTCACAAGTATTGCATCATATTCGAACAATTTTTCTAAATTCGAAAATGTATATACCTACTAAGAATTATAAAATACATGGTACAGTGTTATGAAAGAAGAATAGTTGTTAGCATTTTAAACATCTTGAAATGTGTTTTGAATTGTAATACAGAAATTCAAATAAGGGGATAAAAGATATATCATAAGAGAGAGAATTTTGAATAAGAACAAAATATAAAACACATTTTCTTTGTTCAATGTACTAAATTGTTGTTTCCATGTCCCTAAATTACGATTGTGATTTTTTTGCATTCGGTATTCAATAATACTATCCTTAATTTTTGTTAATTTTGGTGCTAAAATTTTCAGGGAGAAATATCGAGACATTAAAAAAATTATTATGCAGAATGGTGGTTTTACGTATTATAAGGATAGATAGGCATTGTTCATAATGACTATTAGCTGGTATTACTTCCACATCCACGTAGTGAAATGGACGTATAATAAAGGTAAAAAAAGGTGTTTTTTTTTAAACAGGCTTAGAATGTCATGAAAGGTCGATATTTTAAGTTTGAGCAAAAAAAAATCTGTCTGTAATTTTTTTTGTGCGCACGATTACTCTGGAACCGTTCATGATGTTGGCTCAAAATTTGGTACGCGTGTGTATTACAACGAGATCTGGAAATAAATTATGTGTTGATCTTATTCCGTTGAAGGGTTGGGGGGCAGGGGTAAATGGGGGTAAATATGCAAAGCACGCAATGAGAGTTGACAAAATTGGGATTTAGTGTATGTACGAGAAGCTAAGTACTCAAAAATTTTTCGACATCAGCCACTTTCACTATCAACTCCATTACCATCCCCCACCCCATTATTAAAGGGCAAAAAAAAATTGTTATTTGGTGTGTGTATAAGAACCAAAGGCCTCAATTTTCTTTTGGATCATCCCCATCCCCATCCCCCACTACCGATATGGCATATTCTTTTATGGACTTTTGGGGCAGCCGATTGCAAATATTATATTATTAAAGTTCTATGATCAGTTATTTCCACATAATGGACTGTAAATACAGTATCAACTTTTTTCCTTGTAAGAGACTTGGATGTGGAAGTAGTGATTCGTTAGGCAACGGTTTTTTAAGTTAGGTTCTCTTTACTGTATGGTGCACCTAACTGCATGACGTGATCTGTCGTGGTTCCCTGTTAAGCGTACATGGTCTCTAAAAAAATCACAATTTTTATGGGCTAACTTGAATTGTTTTATTATATTTGGACGTGCATAAGAGAACAACGTCATAACTGCGAAATACTTATTAGTTACACATCCACGTAGTGGAGTTGAAGTATGGTAAAATTATATGCCCAAGACACAGTTATCTCTAACGATAACATTATGCCGACTTTACCTATTTCTAATTCTAACGTATATGTGTAACATTTGTTTAGTCAGTCTATTTTGTACCTTTGTGGCCGAAAGTTGTAGAATATACTCAATATTCAATTCGTAATTGTGTTTAACGAAATAAAGTTATTTTTTAAAAACATTATTTTCGGAGTGAATAATTTAACTGGCGCTGCAAACAGGATTATTCAACGTAGAAGAAAAATCATCGAGATTCACTACTTAATTCCTTGTGAATAATCAAGAAATTGGCCTGGTCCATCCTCTGGACAGTTGATAGAAATCCTTCAGTGACTCTTCCATCAACACGACTCCTTCACCGAGTGCGGAATAAGGAACCATCATTTTCAAACTAGAAGACCTGGTATCGAAATGCAGATTCCTATACTCTTTCTATAAGTACGATTTCCTACATTTGACCGGCACGGTAGCTCAATCGGTTAAGGCGTATTGAGTGGCGAATACGCTGATCGACTCGCTACCGCGCTCTGGGTTCGACCCCCAGCCCCGGTATTGACAACATCGGGGGGTGTGGATGTATGTTTTTCCGAATGTGTAACCCCCTTCCGGACAGCCTTGGCTTTGGATTTGGGGGTTGTCTACTATCTGTGGTGTGTTTATGTTATGTTATGTTATGTTTATGTTACATTCCATAATTAACCTTAACCTTAAGAGCCAAATAAACTTTAAAATATAGATATAATTTCTTTTCAATTTAAATTTTAATTTAATTTATTTTAATAGTACGGTCAAGTAAACTTCAAAAAAAAAAAATGTCTTTTCAATTTAAAATTTTATTAAATTTATTTTAATAGTACGGCCAATGCCTGATAATAAACTTAACCTAGAAATAATCGAAAACGACTCGGTCAGACGAAATTCCTTAAAATCTGTACTTAGTACAAGTCATTTAATTTCAGAAATTAGCACATTAGAGGGTATAGTTTTAGATACATCCATAATGGCTACTATTACAACAACAGATATTTCTGAATTACTTAAAACTTTGCCTTCCTTTGAACCCAACGAAAATTGACCTCTTTTTATTACAAAAGTTGAAAATGTGTTAGGAACGTTAAGAACCTTTGCTTTAACCCCCTTTCAAACGGTTTTAATCAGTCAGATAATTCTTAGTAAAATAAAAGGTCAAGCCGCAACTAACATATTTTCAGAAAACACCAGTGAATGGAAGCACATTAAAGATGCCCGAATTAAATATTACGGCGATCATCGCAATGAAAATTTGTTAACTTCAAATCTACGGCAAACTAAACAGGCGTCAAATGAGACTCCATTATTATTTTATCATAATATCCTCAAGGCACAAAACTCACTTATACAATACGCCCAGCTTCATATAACTAATGGAGACATTTTAAAACATGAAATTCAAAAAATAAACGACGCTAGTCTTGAACAATTTAAAGTAGGAATTCGAGAATCTTACCGTTCTCTACTTTCATATGTCCCATCCTCTAACATTGAGGAAGCACTATTAAAATGTCATGAATACGATAATAACCAAACGGCAATCCGACAATTGCACATGACCTCACATAAATTTTCATTGCCGAATACGCCGAATATTCCAAATATGTCACAAAAACCACCTTCATTCAACATATTTAGACCGACGGTCCCACAACAGCAACAATTCACTGTGCATAATCAACATGCTCCATTTAATTACAATTCAAACAGATTTTTCACGCAATACCCACCTAACCAGTTTACACCACGGCCTTTCGGAAATATAAATCAGCCAGCACCCCAAAGGCGAACTATTCCTACGAACGCCGAAGTATTTGGACAAGCTAAGCATAATAGTCCACAAACGCGAAAATTTCCATACCCAAAATCCGAACTTTATTTCCAAAGAATGACATAATGCCGAAATAAATGCCGAAACGCCTGAACAAGAGGGCGAATACTTCTTCGACGAGACACAAACAAACGAGGAAGAATTTTATGACTAAAACTATCCCGATTATAATAGCGAACATTTACAAATGGCCGCCTCTCAACCGCCCCCATCGACTTAAATAATCTTCACTACGGTTCCAAGCTCCCATTTTTCTATCTCCCGGAAAAAGACCTAAATATATTGATAGGCACCGGAGCTACAGGTTCTATAATTAACCCAAATGAAATCAAACAGTTTAAGCATCATTTATTTATCGAACCATTCCACGTTACCGGATTACACAAAACAATTCACTCTGATAAAAATCTAAATTTAAAGTTACTCGAAGAATTAGGTATCAATAAAAACATTAATGTGCTACAAGTCTGTTATTTTACAATAATTGAGATACATTAAATGAAAAATAACGCCCTAGGGCGTTATGAATATCTATAACGCCCTGAGGCATTATAAAATTATAACACAACCCAAAACAAGCAAATTATGATAGCGTCATGGACAAACAAAATGCGTTGCTATGCAACGGCGGCGTTTACAACCAATTTTGATTTTTACTCTCTTTTAAATCAAATCTTTCTGAACATAATAGATATCAAATTAATAAATCGTAAATGTCAAAAACAAAATCGAATTAAATAACAGACTTGTAGGACATTAAACGTTGAAGGCACCACGGGTGTTATAGGATAATGGCGCCCTCGGTCGACGTACATTCCCTCGGGCCAGAGGCCCTCGGGAAGTACACTGCCGACCTCGGTTATTTTCCTTATAACACCCTTGGTACCTTAATAACTATACAATTAGAGTTATACTTTGGCATAATAGATTTGACGTACTAATTGGGTCTAAAGACTTGCATAACCTACAAGCCAACATAAATTATAAAGATAAAGTAATACAGCTGTCTGACACTAATTCCTTTTTACTTTGAATATAATACCCAAATAAATCATATTTCAAAAGAAAAACACATTCTTACAATCCCTACTAGCATAGAGAATGGAGAAGTATATATCCCCGAAACCTACTTAACGATAATTTTACATTGCCAGAATGCAGAACGGATTCGCAACAATCTCTATCGAGAATCCCCAAGGTATAGAAATATTATTAATGAACGCCTTCCAGTAATTCCTTGCGAATATTTTCAACAACAAACACCCAACGATGACTTACCTAAACTAAAACTTTCTGAAAATATAAGAACACAACATTTAAATAATGAGGAAAAACAAAAAATTATAGAACTTTGTTATAAATTTAAGGGGCGAGCGTAGAGGCGACTTCAATGTGAATATCAGTCGATATTCCGTTGAAGCAACGTCGAGCGCGGTTAGTACTTGGATGGGCTCCCATCTTGGGAAATACAGCGTTCTCGTCCCACCTTCTAGAGGCTTGTATATCAGTGTATACTCGGAAGTTACGTAATTTCAGACGAGGATTACGTAGTGGATATACCATCCTTCGGAGGGGATGTAAAGCAGGCGGTCCCTTGTCTATTAAATGTTAGGCAAGTAAAAGATCCCTACTCTTCTTAAGGGAAGAGGTTCGGCAAAATTTCCAGGTTGGGGGTAGCTCGTCTCCTGGCGTCGGTGATAGGCCCTGGTAGCGGAAATAGGCCGACGTTAAATAGTTAAAAAAAAAAATTATAAATTTAAAGACTGCCTTTATTTAGAAAACAGCGATTTAACTTTTACCAATCAGGTTAAACACGCTATACGTACTACCGATAATGAACCAATATTTACCAAGTCCTTCAGACATCCCCACAATATGCAAGAGGAAATAGAAAATCAAATTACAAAATTACTTAAAGATAAAATCATTAGACCTAGTATGTCGCCATACAGCTCACCTGCATGGATTGTCCCCAAAAAGCAGATACTTTACAAAAAAAGAAGTATCGAATGGTTATCGATTATCGTCGCATAAACGAGCGAACTTTCGACTTCGAGATTAGATATAAAAAAGGAAAGGAAAACTACGTAGCCGACGCCCTTTCGCGTATAGAGATTAATTTCAATGACACCGATTCTCTTAACCCACAATGCAACGAGACCTCCAATACAAATTAAATCGATGAGTTAATCAATAATATGTTAAATGACCCTCAACTACCTGAAATAAATGACGATGTTCTTCGGGAATTAACAGAGACCTGCCACTCATTTAATAACGACGACAACGGGCTCTACCTATCACTGAACGCCCCGTAAATCATTTTAAAAATCAACTCGTAATAATAGCGGAAGAACAAACCAAAGAATTATCAGTTACACGCAAATATTTATTTGACAAAACAAAATTGAGATTAACGATTAAAATACCAGTTACAGAGACCGAAAAAACATCTATCTGAAATTTGTAAAAATCACATTAACCCCAACCTAACTAGTTGTCTGTACCTTCCCGACGAGATCTTTAAAGATAACTGTCTAAGACTATTAAAAAAGAATTTAAACAATTCTGTTAAAATACTTCTATCACCTAAATGTCTGAGAGATATAGAAGATAAAAATGAACAATTAGAATTAATCTCCAAATATCACAACGAAACATATAAAGGGATAACCGAAACTATAAATCACCTACGACAAACTTACTACTTACCCGACATAAAAAATCTCACAACATCCCACATAAATAAATGTGACTTAAGTCTTAAATCAAAATATGAACGAAATCCTTATAAACCCCCGCTTAAAGGTCCTATGATAACCAGCAAACCCTTTGACACGATACATATTGATGTCTTCTCGTACAAAAACTCGAAATTTCTAACATTAGTTGATGCTTACAGCAAATACGTACAAGCCTATCTAATTAAAGGTATCATGCCCCCAAAGTGCTTAATAAACTTTTTATTTCCCACCATGATCGACCTAAGCGTATAGTAACCGATCAAGGGACCGAATTCCAAAATAACACATTTCACGAGTATTTAAGAATTATAGGTGTGGAACTCCATCACACCACAGCTTATAACCCCAATTCAAATTCGTTCATTGAGCGGACTCACTCAACTTTACTCGAAAAATTACAAATAATCAATTTGAAAAATCCCAGTGAAAAACCCAGCAAGAAAATGCTAACCGCTGTTTGGAAATATAATCAATCCATACACTCCGCTACTGTATTCTCCCCCTTTTCTATCTTATATGGCCCACATCAACACGAATTAAGTTTCGCCATGAACGAAGGGTTATACGAAAATTATAATGTTAAATGAAAAAATGAACTTAAACCATTTTTAGACCAAATACATCAAAAGCCTAAACAAAAAGAATAAAAGGCTCTAGATAAAGTTAACCAAAATCTGGACGAAAATGTCGAACAAATAACAGAAGACCTTGTGTATGTCAGGGAAAAACCCCAACACAGTAAACACAAACCCCTGTATAAAGAGGCTCTTTAAATTGACCAAGCTGATAAAACTGTACACTTTCTATCACCCCACGATAATATAAGTAATAGGGATATAACCAAATTAAAAAGAATAAGAATAAATCCTTGTTCACAGGTCCACCGTGACGATGGTGCATCTACTTCAAATAATCCTAATTGAAACTCCCGGTTACTACCAAGAGCCCCTAGGCCTCGCAAAAACACTAAATTTCTATCATAAAATATACTTTTCTTATAATTTAAATACACTAAGCAATTATTTCCAGCAAATAAAATATAATACAGAAACAATATTAAATAAAACCCAATCAAAAGCGTATTTTACAAAAATTGTTCAAGACCAGGTAAAACTTAAAATCCTTACGTTAGAACAAAAGGTTCATAAGCTAATCAATCCTTCTAGAATGAAACCAGGACTAATAAATGGACTAGGAAGCATTGTAAAATTCATTACGGGAAATTTAGACCAAGAAGACTTAAATAATATTAATAAAAATGTCGAAATTCTAACTCGAAACCAAATAAAAATCAATAAAAAAGTATCGCAAAATATAACTATATTTTCGCAAATCACTAACAAACTATATGATGAACTAAAAATAATAGAACAAAATTAAAATTATACCACCTCTATAATACACGATTACACTGAACATTTTGAACAGTTATACTTACTGCATATGCAATAATTTTGAAAATCAAGTAGATGTAATGATTAAAACCATTACACTTACAAACGATGAAATACCTTTAGAAATTATTACTTTGGCGGAACTTAAACAAATTCAGTCTGAATTATTATCTGACTATGACAAAAATACTCTGTTATTGCATGGCTTATTGCACCCTTTCGAAGTTCTTCAAAATACAAAATTAGGTATTGTATCAATTAACAATCTAATAATTATGGCTCTTAAGATACCTATCCTTAATCCCACCTACTATAATATATTCAAAGTCTATTCAGTACCTGATGAAAATTCTATCACCTTTATACCCCCTGCACAATATTACCTTGCCAATGAATTGGAACTCAGATGGCCAAACAGATGCAAATCCACAATAAGTCATTACATTTGCCCCAACCTACAGCAAACACAATGTAATTTGCAAGAAATAAATAAATGCGAAACAGCCAAAGTTCTTCGAGCCGAAGTCTACAAGTTAACATCCCACTAACCTGCTTTTCTAAACCAAAGGAGGTTATCGAAAAATATCAAAATGTTATTACAAGACATTTTGTCACCCGAAACAATATCATCACTTATCCGTGTATCATAATTATCGATAACAACTTAATAACGTTAAATAATGATACCTGGACTATACCTATTAAAAGTGAAACTCATCTTAATATGAAACAATCCAAGAAAATTGTCCTACAAAATCACCATCTGGAGGAAATCTCTAAACTTCAAGCAGACCTCGAAACCCTCCAGGAAGACACCATATTAGACAACCCCCAGCTGAACGTTGCACGTGCCTCTGCAACCCTAATTTGTATAGTTCTACTAACAATGTGTATTATCCTTTCATGTGTTATTAGAAAAAGACTTTATCAATCGTTTTGTACCAAAAGACACCTCATTCAGATCGACCCTCAGGAGCTCGAGACGATTAAAGCCAACGCAACCCTTGACGAGGACGCCGAGGTCTAAGGAGGGAAGAATTATATGCCTAAGACACAGTTATCTCTAACGATAACATTATGCTGACTTTACCTATTTCTAATTCTAACGTAACATTTATTTAGTCAGTCTATTTTGTAGCTTTGTGGCCGAAAGTTGTAGAATATACTCAATATTCAATTCGTAATTGTGTTTAACAAAATAAAGTTATTTTTTAAAAACATTATTTTCGGAGTGAATAATTTAACTGTAATCGTAAAAAAAAAACGAAAAATTTTTTTGCTCAAATTATTGAAGGGGATTATTGAAGGGAATAAAAAGATAAAATTGTGATTTAGTGTGTATATAGGACAGCGGGCTTGAATACTTTTTTTGGCACTAGCCACCCTCTCTACCACCCCCATTACCACATCTACCACATTATTAAAGGGGATAAAAAAAATAAAATCATGATTTATGTGTACAAGAGCTTCTAAATTTTTTTTGCCAACAGCTTCCCCCTCTACCACCCCCACTACAGTGTAGCACATCGTTTTATAGATTTTTGGGATAGACGATTTCAAATATTATATTGTAATGTGTTACAACCTTTAGAATGAATGTAGTATATTTGCACCTACTCGAGAAACCAACCAGAAGTTAGTTCTGGTGACATCTGGAATGATCTAGAGAATGGTGGCATCATCACAGAACAATCGAGATCTGTCATTTTTGGGTATAAAAGACCGACCGCATTCTCGGCGAGTAGTTCAGAGAGTTCAGAAAGTATAGAAAGTGAGGTTAAGACTTCCAAGATAAACAAAGTGATAAACATTGTGATTTTAGTCAGTAAAGTGTATTTAAATTAATAATAGTATTGTGAAGTATCCAGTAAATATTTAATAAAGTGTGTTAGTGGACATCTCTTGTTATAATTTTTGGAACCCACGGATTTGCAAGGGGTAGTTTCCTAAGGGTGGAAACACGTTACAAATTGGTGTCAGAAAGCGGAATTTTATGACAAGAGGAGCTCTGAAGTTGTGCTGGAGTGTTCGAGAAGTATTCTCGAGGGTTAGTGCTAACACGGAGGACTCATTTACTGGACATTGTTCGAGGGTTATTTTCGAACAGGAAAATAGTGTTAAGTGCATTTTTGAGACATTGTAGAACATTTTATTAGGACATTAGTGTGATAATTAAATCCTTTGAACTGAGAAGTGATAGAGACACTGAAAAAGACTCATTTAGTGCGTGAAAATTTCTAGAACTTTTCTATTTGGACATTAGTGGAGATTATTAAATTCTCTGAACTGGATAGTGACAAAAAACTCTGGATAAGACTTTTTCGTGCTATTTCGAGATTTGTCTGAAAAGTTCCATTACCGATATTGACGTGACAGTTAAATTTATTTTATTTTAATTTCATCGTATGCCCGTAACAACAAGAAGTATGGCATCCGATAAACAAATACAGGACTTATTCGAACAATTCCAAAAAATGATGGCTCAGCAACGGCAGGAAGATAAAGAAGAGCAAGAAAGAAAATGTCAGGAGGAAGAAAAACGGCGTCAAGAAGAAAGGGACGAATTAAAGAAAATTATGGAAGATCAGGAAATAAGACGTCAGAAAGAAAAAGAGGATGAAGAAAGAAGACGTCAGAAAGAAAAAGAGGATGAAGAAACAAGACGTCAGAAAGAAAAAGAGGATGAAGAAACAAGACGCCAAGAAGAAAAAGCCGAATTGAGAGAAATGATGGAGGACCTGAAGATACGACAGCAAGAGGAGAAAGAAGAGCAAGAAAGACAACGTCAAGAGGAAAAAGACGAACTCAGAAAAATAATGGAAGACTTGGAAGAAAGACGCCAGGAGGAATTAAGGAAAATCCTGAGCGATCAAATAAAAATACAACAGAACGCAATCATTTCTGTCAAAAGTGAAGTCAAAGAAGAGATAAACAAGGTAGAAGAAAAAGTAGATAAGGTCGAAGATAAAGTAGGTGAAGTCAAGACCGAAGTCGGTCAAGTAAAAGGAAAAGTAAATCAGTTTGAAGAAAAGATGAGTGAGTTCGAAGAAGAAGTCAAGGGAGAAATAGACCGGCTTAAACGACAGTTGAGAGATAGAGGAAGCCAGCAGGTGGTATCATCAGGACAGCGACTAAAACCTCCTTCTTTTGATGGCCAAAGTTCCTGGACGACGTACAAGAGGCAGTTTGAGGCAGCAGCATGTGCGAACAATTGGGATAATGAGGAAAAGGCCATGGCATTAGTTCTAGCATTAAGGGGCCAAGCTTCAGAGTTACTCCAAACCATCCCAGTTGAGAAACAAAGGGACTTCAAAGTCTTGGAAGCTGCATTAGACTTGAGGTATGGCGATCAACACCTTGCCCAATTATACCAGGCTCAGCTGAAATCCCGGATGCAAAAAGCTGGGGAAAGTTTACAAGAATTTGAAGCTGCGATAGAGAGACTGGCACACCTGGCGTATCCGAGTGCACCTAAAGAATTCCAGGAACAATTAGCCGTGGGGGCCTTTTTAGATGGTATAAGGGACGAAGAGGTCAGGAGAGTTCTGAGGCTGACGAGACACCAAAGTAGTAGCGAAGCTTTGGTGCGTGCACTCGAAGTAGAAGCCGCTTACAGGGATACTCCAAGGTCGAGAGTTCGAGCTGTGACTCTCGAAGAATCGCAACCAGAAATGAACCAGAACCCCTTGCTGACTGAGATGCAGAAAATATTCACCAAATTATGCGATAAATTGGATGGCCTCGGAAAGCAGGAGAAACAACAAAATAAAGGAAAGCCGAGCGGAGGTATTAAATGTTTCAACTGCGGCAAGGTGGGACATATGAAACGAGACTGTCGACAGCAGAACTCGGAGAGTCGAGTAAATGCTGTGAATGTTGAAGAGAAGCAGGAAAACTAAAGATAGCCAGCACCAAGGGGGCTGTGCTGGCTAGGGAATGCGGTGCCCCCAGAGAAATAAAGATTTCCCAGCTCCAAAGAATTCCAAGCAGTCTGTTGTTGCAAGGATATGTGAATGGAAGAAAATGCGTGTTTACTATTGACACCGGTGCTACGTCATCAATAGTGTGGCCAGGGTTTATATCAGGCTTGCAGATTGACAAGAAGCAAAATGGAGTAATCATTCAGACAGCCACGGGGGACAGGGCTGCGGTCCATGGAGAAATCAACTTGGAACTGCAGGTTGGACGGTTGAGGTTCAATTACAAGGTCATTGTGGCTGACATTATGGATGATTTCATTTTGGGTCTGGACATCATGGGAGAGCAGGGATTTATTGTTGACGTAGGGGAGCGAGTCTTAAAAATTGGAAATGAGGAATTTATTCTGGCAACCGCAGACGACCAATTCCATAAAGCAAGGTTGTTAACAACACAAACAATCAAGATTCCTGCTCATTCAGAACAAATGATTGATGTTGCCTTAGAAGGAAATCCTGGAGGGTACCGTGTTGGCCTAGTTGAAGATGACGAATCGATTAAGTCCCTACCCAATATTATTGTGGCGAGAACTTTAACCCGGACTAAAGACAAAATCCCAATTAGAGTCGTTAATTTAAATTCCCACTCGGTGACAATTAAGGAAGGCAAACCGATTGGCTCCTATGAACCGGTCACATGGGTAGCGAGGTGCGAGGAACAAACAGAGGGAAGTTCATCTATGAAAATAGACCAGGAAGTTTTGACCTTGTTGAGTACCCAGTTGGAGCATTTATCTGAGGATGAACGAAGGGAGGCAATCAAGTTCCTGGAAAAGGAAAGTTCAGTATTTGCCAAGAATACAGAGGCCCTTACAAAAACAGACATAGTCCAGCATCGGATAAATACTGGCGACTCACCCGCTATTCGACAACCACCTAGGAGGCTTCCATTAGCAAAACAAGAAGATGCCTCGGCAATGATAGACAAGATGCTACAAGATGGAGTCATTGAGGAGTCGACGAGTCCCTGGTCATCGCCAGTAGTTTTGGTTGCCAAGAAGGATGGAACATTAAGATTTTGTGTCGATTATCGAAAATTAAACGATGTCACGAAGAAAGACAGTTACCCATTACCACGAATTGACGACACGTTAACCACGTTGGCAGGCTCACGATGGTTTTCTACGTTAGACCTTAGGAGTGGATACTGGCAAGTGGGGCTTCATCCTGATGATAAAGAAAATACAGCGTTTTCAGCAGGCAGTGGTCTTTATCAATTTACCGTGATGCCTTTTGGACTTTGCAATGCGCCAGCTACCTTTGAAAGACTGATGGAGTTCGTGCTGCGAGGGCTAACCTGGAGGACGTGCCTGGTTTACCTTGACGACGTGCTTGTTATGGGACAGGACTTTACAGAACATTTGAAAAATCTTCAAGAAGTATTTGGGCGAGTCAGGAATGCCCATCTGAAGTTGAACCCGAAGAAGTGCCTGCTATTCCAGAAAGAAGTCAAATTTCTTGGTCACGTGGTGTCTTCGGATGGAATACAAACAGACCCCGACAAAATTTCTGCTGTACGAGATTGGCCAAGACCATCTAACTTTCATGAAGTACGGAGCTTCCTTGGCCTCTGCACTTATTATAGGCGCTTTGTGGAAGGGTTTGCAGAAATTGCGAAGCCATTACACCGGCTGACAGAAGAGAATGTGAAACGGCATGGAGAAAATTGAAGGCAGCTCTATGCACTGGTCCTGTGCTAGCGTACCCACAACGGGAAGGACTTTTTATTTTAGACACTGATGCCAGCAATTCTTCGGTCGGATCTGTGCTGTCTCAAATCCAGAATGGGCAGGAAAGAGTGATCGAGTACTTCAGCAAGGTGCTGTCCAAACCAGAAAGAAATTATTGTGTAACCCGGAATGTTACTGGCCATCGTAAAATCAGTGGACCATTTTCATAAATATCTTTATGGAAGACATTTCAAGATTCGGACCGACCATGCTGCATTAAAATGGCTGTTGCAGTTGAAAACCCCTGAAGGTCAACTGGCTCGTTGGATAGAACGGTTGCAACAGTATGATTTCAAAATAGAACATCGACCTGGAAGATCTCATAAGAACGCAGACGCTTTATCTAGAAGACCATGCAAGGAAGATTGCAAGCACTGCCGCCACGTTGAGAAATTGCAGGGTACGGTGGCCGTCAACACTATTAAAATAGAGGTTCCGGACGATTGGACAACCGAAGCCCTGAGACAAGAACAACTGAATGACACAGAAATTGGGGCTATATTGAGAGCAAAGGAGAAAGGAATTCGACCAGCGTGGAAGGATGTTTCGGATAAGGCAGTTGGATTGAAGGCTTTGTGGGCCCAATGGGATTCACTTAAAGTCATGAACGGGCTGCTAAAGAGAGCTTGGGAAAGCCCGGATGGCAGGGAAGTTGTTATGCGTCTAGTGATTCCCAGGTGTCGAGTACCGAAAGTACTTTAGGAAGTGCATAATGGAGCATCCGGTGGGCACTTCGGCGTTAATAAGACCCTGAATAAAGTACGAGAACGATTTTATTGGGTAAATAGTCGTCAAGATGTGGAAGCTTGGTGTCGCAATTGCAAAATTTGTGCAGCCAGTAAGGGACCACAGACTAGAAGTAGGGGTGCAATGAAGCAATATAACGTCGGAGCTCCTTTCGAGAGGATCGCGATCGATATAGCCGGCCCATTCCCAGTAACCAAGGATGGGAACAAGTTCATACTGGTTGCCATGGACTATTTTAGTAAGTGGCCAGAGGCCTATGCAATTCCAAACCAAGAAGCAGTCACTGTCGCCAAAGTCTTGGTAGATAATTTGATATGTCGGTTTGGTGTACCCCTGGAGCTGCACTCAGATCAAGGGAGGAACTTTGAGTCAGGGGTGTTTCAGCAAATCTGCAAGTTATTGGGGATACACAAAACACGGACAACAGCCCTTCACCCGCAATCAGATGGAATGGTGGAACGACATAACAAGACCATGAAAGAACATGTCTCTAAAGTGGTTCATAAGAATCAACGCGATTGGGATCTCCACATACCGTTCTTCCTCATGGCATACAGAGCTGCTATCCACGAGTCTACGAAACAAACACCAGCCCGTGTAGTATTTGGACATGAGATCAGACTGCCGTGCGATTTGATTTTCGGAACACCAGGCGGAGAACAGCTTCCAGTGAACAGCTATGTGGATGAAATGAGTGAACGGCTAAGAAATGTTCATGAGCTGGTTAGAGACCAAATCACCATAGCCAGTGACCGAATGAAGGCTCGATACGACCGTAAGGGTAGTTCAGAAGGGTTCAAGGCAGGAGATTTGGTTTGGCTGTACAACCCACAGCGGAAGAAAGGGAAGTCACCGAAACTTCAACCTCCTTGGGATGGACCGTATACTGTTATTACCCGAATTAATGATGTCGTCTATCGTATTCAACGAAACAAAAAGTCCAAGATGAAGATCGTACACTTGGATAGATTGGCGAAGTATGTGAAAGAGGCTGAATTGCCTGACCGGGACGTTCAGGCTTAAGGAGGGGGCAGTGTAATGTGTTACAACCTTTAGAATGAATGTAGTGTATTTGCACCTACTCGAGAAACCAACCAGAAGTTAGTTCTGGTGACATCTGGAATGATCTAGAGAATGGTGGCATCATCACAGAACAATCGAGATCTGTCATTTTTGGGTATAAAAGACCGACCGCATTCTCGGCGAGTAGTTCAGAGAGTTCAGAAAGTATAGAAAGTGAGGTTAAGATTTCCAAGATAAACAAAGTGATAAACATTGTGATTTTAGTCAGTAAAGTGTATTTAAATTAATAATAGTATTGTGAAGTATCCAGTAAATATTTAATAAAGTGTGTTAGTGGACATCTCTTGTTATAATTTTTGGAACCCACGGATTTGCAAGGGGTAGTTTCCTAAGGGTGGAAACACGTTACAATGTTATCAAAGTTCTACAATTATTTCTACACAGTGGATTGCAAATATAGCATCGACATTTTTTTTGCTGTAAAAGACTTGAAATCTAGATGTGGAAGTAGTGATTTCTTAGGCAGCGTTTTTTTTTTTTATTAATGAACACATATAATTTTATGATGGTTATTTGAATTCTAGTAGGTTTCGTTGCATGATGCATCTGACAACATCATGTACCTACCTTGATTGCTCGGTATATCGCGATCTTTACAACCTCTAAGTTAATAACGTTTAGTGAAATTTAGAGAATAGAGTTTTTGCCGCTGTTTTGTGGATAAAATGCTTTGCGAAAACTGTACACTTGGAGAAGTTGATTGGTCATCTTAATAAAATTCAGTAAATCATTTGTATAAACTGCAAACTGATGGCAACTGTATTACCTAAAGATCATGAAGCACTGCTTGATCAACTCTAATTTACATTTACAGTAATGACAGTAGCGATGCTGTACTTTATTACGTAGTTTTTTCTTTTTTTTTGTATTATAAAAATTGGCCGAGATAGAATTTTTTGAGGTTGTGATTTTTTTTCTTCACCTTTTCCAAAAAGTCAATTATGGGGCTCGTGCTTTGCGCTTTACTAGAAAAGGATGCGTTATACGTAAAAAAATATTCTTACAAAGTTAAAAACGTATTAAATGCTACATATTACAGGCGCTTTATCCCCAATTTCTCCAAGATTACCAAGCCCTTAACAAAACTACTACAAAAAGACATACCATTTCTCTTCGACAATGATTGTATAAATTCTTTTCAAAATTTGAAACAAACATTAACAACAACTCCAATATTAATTTATCCTAATTTTGATGAACCTTTCATCCTAACCACTGATGCGAGCGCATTTGCCGTCGGCTCAGTGCTGAGCCAGGGGCCTATTGGCAAAGATTTAGCTATTGCCTATGCTTCTAGAACCTTGTGCAGTGCAGAAACTAAGTACTCAACGATTGAACGCGAGCTTTTATCCATAGTATGGTCAGTAAAGCACTTTAGACTATATCTGTTCGGTAGAAAGTTCAAACTTGTCACCGACCACAGACCACTCACCTGCCTATTCTCTATAAAAGATCCAGGAAGTAGACTTGCCCGTTGTCGACCCAAATTAGAAGAGTACGATTATGAAATAATTTATAAACCCGGCAAAATCAATAAGAACGCGGACGCACTTTCCAGAATCAAAATTAATAATTTTTCCGAATGTTCCAAATTCTATTCAAAGGTTCCAGCCGCGAATGACGAAGAGTCAGACGACGACGAAAACCCAGACAATAACGAGATCACTGACGAACAAATTTCCCAAGAATTTGAAACTTTCACCAACCTATATAAAATAACATCTTTAATTGACTATTCGAAAATCAAAGCCTCGAACAAACAACTTTTGTATCGAGAACATAAAGATATTATAACCTTTTTTCAACAAAATAACTTATGAGACCTTCATCACGAAATTATTGAAGATATATTCGAAGAAAATCCCGAATTTTATAACAAGATAAACATTGTATCGAGCAAAACAGGTAGACATAGGAGATATTTTATCATCCCTCTACCTTTTGATATTGAACATCTATTTTTGGTAGTATTTAAAAATCAAGATGTTTTGGATCTTTCTAAGACATACTTTGTCGAAAATAATCTAGACCTCCCTATACTTGAAATTTTATCATTCATTTTTGCAGAAAAAGACAAAAGTAATAATTTGTCAAAATATTGTTCAAACTCCTGACGAAGACCAAATCCCAATAATCCTAGAACAATATCATAGTTGTAAAAATAATCTACACCGCGGAATAAATGAAACGATTCGAAGAATTAGAGAAAAATACACTTGGCAAGGTCTAACTAAGGATGTTGAAAATTTTATAAAAAATTGCGAAAGTCTAAGTCTAAGGTATGCCGAACCTTAATAACCCTCTAGCAATCACGGAAACCCCAAGAACACCATTCGAAAGAATCAATATCGATTTATTTAATTCCCCACTCGAAATTACGCTCTAAACATTCGCGACGAATTAACTAAATTCACGCAAGCCTATGCAGTCCCGGATAAATCCGCAAAATCTGTTGTAAACACTTTGTTGTTATATTTTCAACATTATGGCACCTCATTAAGAATCCATTGCGATTACGGAGGCGAATTTGACAACCGTTTGCTCAAAGATCTCTGTACCCTCTACGACATAAAATTGACATATTCAAGCGTAGGACATCACCAATCCAACGGATCCATAGAAAGGTTTCATGCTACTTTAGCCGAAATGATAAGAATTCATAAAACCGAAAATCCGAACGAACATCCTTTCACAATGTTACCAAATGCGGTAATATGCTACAACAATTCGGTAAATAAACCACACGGTTTCCCCTATACGAACTTGTATTTGGACATACGTTCAACAGACCACCCGAAACTTTATATAACCAAGAAGAATTAATAACTAAATACGTTAGAGATTTAAACAACAGAATATCTCACTACTATGAAATCGCCCGCAGTCGAACGCAAGCTCAAAAAGAGAAAGCAAAAGTTCACTTTGACAGAAATGTTCACCTAAAACGACCCGAATATAAACAAGGTGACTTAGTTTATGTAAAGGAATCACAAATTAAGAACAAACTACAAAACAAATTTAATGGTCCCTTTAAAATAAAAGAAATTTTCAAAATTCTGCTACCTTATTAAATCTGGAAACAAAACAAGAAACTAAAGTAAATTTTGATAGAATGAAACCATATAATGAAAATTAAATTTATTTTCAGGTTTCTCCTGCTGTTCGGATCAGCACTCTGTCAATACAAAATTACCCCGATTAATAACACTGTTGGCGTATACTATCACAAAGACACAGACATCGTGGTGACAAACGACAAATGGACATTACAGGTACACAAAAATTTTTCATCTCTCAAGCTAGCCTTTGATAAAAATCAAAATTTTTTACAACAGATTTTGCGGATTTATCCGGGACTGCATAGGCTTGCGTGAATTTAGTTAATTCGTCGCGAATGGTTAAAGCGTAATTTCGAGTGGGGAATTAAATAAATCGATATTGATTCTTTCGAATGGTGTTCTTGGGGTTTTCGTGATTGCTAGAGGGTTATTAAGGTTTTTTCGGCATACCTCAGACTTTTGACAAGTTTCGCAATTTTTTATAAAATTTTCGACATCTTTAGTTAGACCTTGCCAAGTGTATTTTTCTCTAATTCTTCGAATCGTTTCATTTATTCCGCGGTGTAGATTATTTTTACCACTATGATATTGTTCTAGGATTATTGGGATTTGGTCTTCGTCAGGAGTTTGAACAATGTTTTGACAAATTATTACTTTTAAGTCTTTTTCTGCAAAAATGAATGATAAAATTTCAAGTATAGGGAGGTCTAGATTATTTTCGACAAAGTATGTCTTAGAAAGATCCAAAACATCTTGATTTTTAAATACTACCAAAAATAGATGTTCAATTACGGATTCAATATCAAAAGGTAGAGGGATGATAAAATATCTCCTATGTCTACCTGTTTTGCTCGATACAATGTTTATCTTGTCGTTATAAAATTCGGGGTTTTCTTCGAATATATCTTCAATAATTTCGTGATGAAGGTCTCGTAAGTTATTTTGTTTGTATTATAATATCTTTATGTTCTCGATACAAAAGTTGTTTGTTCGAGGCTTTGATTTTCGAATAGTCAATTAAAGATGTTATTTTATATAGGTTGGTGAAAGTTTCAAATTCTTGGGAAATTTGTTCATCAGTGATCTCGTTATTGTCTGGGTTTTTGTCGTCGTCTGACTCTTTGTCATTCGCGGCTGGAACCTTTGAATGGAATATATATATATATATATATATATATATATATATATATATATATATATATATATATATATATATATATATATATATATATATATATATATATATATACGGTTCCACCAATATAAGGTTTTATTATATTCGTCATGACAAACAATTTCCGCAGGGTCTGCATCCACCTTAAAACATTTCCCAACTTCGATATTTTCTTGACTAAATCGACTCCACTATTTGAAAATTTCGACTCTGTATATGAATGTACGTCTGATATTAATAATGTTTATAATGTGTTTTCAAGTGACTTACTGTATGCTATAGATTTAACGTGTCCTTTAATTGACGATTTGCACGAAAGAAAGTTCGATAAAAAGTGTCATCGCGGACAGTACATTGGTATCACTGAATCATGTCAAACAACAGTCTATTACTTAATACACTGTTACAGGTTGACCAACTTGCAATTGGCAGTAGTGTTAAACAGTGTTTGACAAATTGCATAATTCGACATTTTTTAAATATTGTAGACTCCGAAACAACCTAATAAAGATGATTTATATTCAATGGAAGTAGTAGCTCACAGAAATTAGCATTTCACCTAGACAAAATTAGTAAAAATCTGAATTTTTGCACAGACGTTCTTTGAGGTATCCCAAACCCAAATCCACAAAAGTCACAAAAATCCCAACATGGCTCCCCAAGATATTGACGGTCGAAGTCTTCTGCAAATATCTCGCGTCTTATGCATCGGATGCTCATGAGTTCTGTGAAAGTTGTAGAGAATTAAATTACCTACAAGTTGTCTTTTTTACCAGATTAAATTATTATCAGAATGCGTTAAGTGGTATAAATAACATTCGACATAGACAAAGACAAGTATGGAATTTAGTGCGTAAAAAACCGGTAAAATCAAGACCTCATAGTCAATAAAAATTCAAATTAACAATGAAATTGTAAACGACCCTGATAAAATTGTCAATTCATTTGCTGAAGACTACTCTACCGAGGTCCCAAATAAAATAAAGTATCGCTTTGGTAACCAAGTACCACAAAAATGTACTACAATGCCCAATAATAACAACACACCTGTTACTGCTGAGGGTATAGTAAACATAATAAGTCAATTAAAAAATACCAATTCTATAGGAGTAGATTGTGTGTCCACAAAAATCATTTCTCAATTGCTCAATTTATCGCCGAGCCACTAGTCCACATTGTCAATCTATCTGTAGAACTGGGAAAATATCCGGAAGAATTAAAAATTGGGAAAGTAATTCCAATCTACAAAAACAATGATCCACAATAGATAACTACAGGCGTACCATTGTATTCACTGTCATATGCAAAATAATTAAACGCGCTATATATAACAAAATATTTTCATATCTAACAAAATACCAAACTATTTCCAGATGTCAAAATGTATTTCACCCCGCCAGGTCAACTGAGAGTGCGGCGGCTGACTTTTTGGAATTTGTGTACAATCGCGTGGATGACAGAAAGTACGTTGCTGTCCTTTTCTTTGACCTGTCCAAGGCTTTTGATTCTATAGATCCAACATTCGTGGCAGAGAAACTTTCTGCGATGGGATTTAGAGATAACTTTCTTTCATGGATAATATCGTACCTCAGCCTTAAAAAAAATGTAAAACTAGAAGAAGCCAGTTCAGAGAAGTATTGTATTAATCTTGGAGTTCCTCAAGGTTCTGTACTGGGGCCACTTATTTTTCTTTTATTTACAAATGATTTACCACTTCATATTGGTACTGAATGCGTTGTGCTGTTCGCAGACGACGTCTCCATAACAGAGGTGGCAGACACTCCTGAGGAGCTGCAAGACAAGCTGAATACTCTCTATAAACAATTTATCAACTTGTGTGGTACCAATAAATTGATTGTTAACACCACGAAAACTATTTTGCTACAGTCTTTTGGTAGGACAAAATTGAAGAACCCATAAATATTACATAAAATCAGTTAACAGTTGCTCCAAGTGAAACGACAAAATTTCTTGGTATCCATATTAACAATGATATTAGTTGGAGATATCACATTAATAATGTCTGTCGAAAAATAAGTAGTGGCTATTATGCAATTTTGCAACTGAAAAGTGTATTAGACCAAAAAACACTAATAAATGTTTATTATGCCCTCATATATTCAGTGCTATCGTATAATGTCATTTTGTGGGGTGTTGCTTCTGATAGCGAGAGAGTTCTGATTGCTCAAAAAAGAGTTATGCCTTTAATTTTCGATTTGCAGAAAACTCAATCATGCCGAGTTTTCTTTAAGCAACACGCTATATTGACGTTTCCTTGCGTGTATATACATAATTGTCTCCTATATAAAAAAGAATATTAGCAAGGACGAGACAAATTCCCAACTACATAATTACCCTACCAGACATGGTAATTTACTAAAAATTGCAAAGCATAGAACTGAGCTCTATGAAAAGTCTCCACTATTAGCTAGAATAAAATTCTTTAATTGTCTACCTATGGAAATTAAAGAAATAGCTTCCTTATATTCCTTTAAGAAGGAATAACTATTTAACAAGTGGCTGTTATTTAGTCGATGAATTTTTAAATCATACATTTCATATTTAAAAAAAAACGAACTACCTGTGTTACTGAATATTTTTGTGTACAGGTGCGTATAGTGTAACTATTGTTTTTTTATGTTCTGCTGTTTTATATTTTATCCTATTTATTCACAGGTCCTATTTCATTGTATTGTGATCGAAAGGATGAATAAATTATTATTATTATTATTATTTTATTTTTTCGCTTACGCGATGCTGGACAGTTCTCCCGTATCTCCAACATTCTCACGGGAGAAGCACCAGCGGATAATCCACAGCCACTTCTCGCATCCCGCAGGGTTAGTGACTGTAGATACCAGATTCGTGTGCCCTAAGAAGACGAAGGGACCCCAGGATAACTGCCTTCTGCATTTGGCCTGCCAACCACTCGGCTGACTTTTGGCAGGCTGGTATGGTCTTTAATTCCGAGAGCAGCGTAGGCCTCATTCCACCAAGTACACCGATTATCAGGACGATCATCTTGACCGAGTAGTCTGGGTATAGCACTCGGAGCTCATACTGGAGATCTCGGTATTTAGTCCGTTTTTCCCCCCTACTTCAAGATGATGTTTGTCTCGGCAGGTGCCGAAAACTCGATGACATACATCATCTTGATTTGGTGGTTTATGTCAGGCTTGTTTGCTTGAATCTGCCTGACCGTCGGGAACGAGTAGTTCCAATAGATTCGGCACTTCTCGTTCTCGACAACGGACTTGAATTTTCCGGGGACATAAGGCAGCACTGGTGTTTGGTCTACTTGGTACGAGTACCGTAGGTAGTAGTACAGCACTCGTAAAGCCGCGTTATGCCTATGGATGTAGGCCGAAGTCGCGTAAATTGGACATGCAGATAGTAAGTGCATGAGCGACTCCGGCGCCTGACGGCAGGCCCTACAATTAGCGTCAGGGACATCCACACCCATAATGCGACTGCGGTAGACCAAGGTATTAATAACACCATCTTGGCAGGCCACATTAAATCCCTCGATCTCCGACTTTATCCCTGCTGACCGTAAACCGTGCCTGGGCTTATCAACGTGCTGGCTGAACAGATTTCTCTGCTCGACAGCTTTAATTTGGGCTTTCAGACGATTTGGCGCCAGCTCAGTTACTGATTCGGGATCAGCACCTCGCCGGCCTCCTCGCCTGAAGTCGAATATAAACCGAGATCATCTGCGGCCTTGCGTGCTGCCTTAAATAAAAATGACCCCCCCCGTTGACGTGGGAGGTACACTCGAGGAACGGAAGACCTAGGATGGATGCTCCTATGAACATGCATCATCTTGCGGGTATCCCTATCCAATTGGCGCAACTCATCTTGCGTCCACTTAACTACTCCAAAGGAGTAGAGCAGAATCTTTCGGAGCCGGTGTCTGTACTTGCCGCGGAGAGTATCCTTAATCTGTTTCACGTTATAGCAAAAGCTATAATAAAATAAAATTTTGTTGGAATATACGTATATTAGTTGTTTTTTTAACATCGTTTTTATTTCATGTACATATAAAAATATTTTCTTTTCTTGTTGTATATTGTTTTTCATGGTCTCCACAGAAACTTCTGTCTTCCGTAGTAATAAGAAAGCGCGTGAGTGAGTGAGTCGCTATCGCTATATGCACCCCCTCGTTAAAAAAGAAAAGATTCATTCAACCAACGTGTCGATTGCGAAACGTACTTTTTAAATCGGGGTAGGCAAAGTGTCACATCTGTCAACTAATACGAAAGCTGGTTTAACCATACCAATATTGTCAGTTACGACTTTGTTTCCTTTATTAAAGGTAAATAACTTATCTGAACGCGATAAAACTTTAAAGGGTCCTTCATATAGAGGAGTAAACGAACGCTTAAACCGTTCATTGCGAACAAAAATAAAATCACAAGAGGAAAGATCTGAACTAACAAAAGTTTTGTAATTGACATGCGAAATTGGAGGAACAAATTTTAAATTATTAAAATAAATGCGTAATTTGTCAATGAAATAAGGAATATCTGGAGAATTATACGATTCAACGAAAAATTCGCCAGGGAAACGAAGGGTTTGACCATAAACAAGTTCAGCAGTTGAACATTGCAGATCTTCCTTGGAAGTTGCCCTAAATGCTAATAAAATGATGGGTAGTTCATCTGTCCAATGTGATGTATTGGCTCTAGTTAACAAGAAAGTTTTAAGTGAGTGATGAAATCTTTCAATTAAAGAATTCGCCTGTGGGTGATATGCAGTTGTACGTATTCTATGGAAACCTAAAAACTTTGCAAATTCATTCAAATAATCTTGACTCGAATTGATAGTCGTCACCGTCAAGGGAACACCGAAACGACAAACAAAATTTTGAAATAAAGTACGCGCAACTGTTTCTGCTGTGATGTCGCGAAGAGGGTAAGCTTCCGGCCACCTAGTGAATCATTCAATCACCGTAAGAATGTAAGAGTTACCTTTGGATGGAGGTAATGGTCCTACCAAATCTATACGGATGTGGTCAAATCTGCTTTTCGGGATGGTGAAGCTCCCAAGGAGACTTCTCGTATGTCGGCTGACTTTGACAGCTTGACAGTTAATGCACGATTTTGACCATAAATTGCAATCTGTGTTCATTTTCGGCCAAAAATAGTTATTTGAAATCAACAGTCTAGTGGCTTTAATACCAGGATGAGATAAGTTGTGAAAAATATCGAATATCGTTCGTCTGTAAACAAGTGGAACAAAAGGTCTAACTTTTGTACGTGAAATATCACACCAAATAAATTCATTTGAATCTGGAATTTGTATCTTTTTTAAAATGAAATTGGTTTTAGTTAGTGATGATTTATCTGACAATAAATAGTTGAGATTTGAATCTTTCTCCTGAGCTTCACTAAGCAACTTTAAGTCAAAGTTAACATTAAGGAAGGGAGAATTTGAAGTGGTAAAATATCTTGTTTTATAGAATAAGTGTCGTAAATATGTGACAAGCTGTCAGCTATTACGTTATGTTTCCCTTTAACATGTATTTTACAAGAAAATTGAGCTATGTATTCTAAATGACGTATTTGACGGGGAGATCTGTCTGCTTTAGTGAATAAAGCGTCGATTAAAGGTTTGTGATCTGTAAAACAATTAAACTTTCGACCTTCAAGTATAAATTTAAAAGGTTTAATTGCAGTATATAATGCTAAAAGTTCTTTGTCGAAAACCGAATAATTGGTTTGTGTTATGGTTAGTTTACGGGAAAAGAATGCTAACGGAGCAAGAATTCCCTTATTATCTTTTTGCTCTAAAACCGCACCCATAGCAAGGTTAGAACAATCGACTGAGAGTGATAAGATAGTATCGTCATTATTGTAAGGATGAGCTAAAACTACTGCATTACTTATAGCATTTTTGGCTTTCGAAAATCCATCTAAACATTCATCAGGCCAACTATTTATCTTTGTAATTTTATCATGAGATAAACTGTTACAAAGAGTATATAGGGGAAGCAAAATGAGGCATGAAACGATGATAAAAATTTACCATGCCTATGAAACGTTGTAGTTGTTTGAGAGTTGTCGGTAAAGGGAAGTTATTAATGACTTCGACTCTCTCAGCTGATGGTAAAATACCTGATGAAGAGATGTGATGACCAGGTTAAATTGTCAACTCCTAAGATTCATTTAGAAGGTTTAGTGTTTATTCCGTATGTGTCTAATCTTTTAAAAACTGTTTCCAAATGTTCCAAATGTTGTACATCTGATTGACTTGCGATTAAAATATCATCCAAATAGATGAAAACGAAAGTAAGTTGACAAGTACTTCATTCATAAAATGTTGGAAAGTTTGTCCGGCATTGCGTAGGCCAACAGGCATGCGGGAAAATTCAAACAGTTCGAAAGGAGTTGTTATGGCTGTCTTATAAACGTCATTTTCAGCGACAGGTATCTGATGGTACGCTCGCACTAAATCAATCTTGGAGAAAATAGTGCAGCAGTGCAACTGAGAGCTAAAGTCGTGAATATGAGGTAACAGATATCTGTCTGGAATAGTAATTGTATTTAGTTGTCGATAATCTCCACAAGGCCTCCAATCGTTATTCTCTTTTTTTTTAACAAAATGAAGTGGTGAAGAAACTTGGGACGATGATAGTTTGCAGATACCCAATTCTACCATGTCGTTAAATTCTTTTTGAGCTATTTTAAATTTAAGATTGTCTAATCTACGAGGTCGTGAAAAAGGTAAATAACCTTCAGTAACTATATGATGTACAACAGAATGTTTAATAGGTAAATTGTAATCTGGTGAACTGATTAAATTAGGAAACTGTAAAAGTAATTTGTTATATTTATCTGTTAAAGGAAAACGTTTAAGTGTGTCTAATCTATGATTGTCTAAAGGACTATTTTTAATAAAACAATTAATTAACAAATTAGTCTTGTTATCAATTATTCGAGCTCCTTTAAGATCGACAACTAAACCAAAATGAGACAAGAAGTCCAAGGAAATAATTTGCGTAAGTTTAGATTGACTTTTAACAATTTATTTCCGTATGTATAAATAGTTGAACCATTAGCCGCAGTTAATATCGTATCAAAATTCTTTTTAAAATCTGTGAAAACATTACGTGGCACTACAGATAAATCGGCGCCAGTGTCGATTAGGAAGTTCAAGTTGTTAGATCTGTCATAAATAAAAAGACGACGTTTGCTGCCAGAAAAGTCAAAGTCAGACGTCATAAAATTATCAAACTTCAGTCAAGATTGATGATTATCAAATTTTTTACAACTTTTACTGAATTTACACCATTCACCTCCACAACGATAAGCATTGGCACCATAAAGTTGATGGTGGTAACAAATAGTATTATCCGTACGATCAAACTTCCTGGGAACATTATTACGGTTGGGTGAACGATTGCGATTAGAAACACGAGTTTGTGAATTGCTTCTACTTTTGCAATTGTTGCAGTATGAAGTAGAAGGTTGAGGCTCGAAAGATTGAATAGAAAGTCTGGATTCTAAAGAGTTTAATCGAGAATGAAAATTTTCTTGTCTTTGTAATACTTGATTTATTGAATCTTGAAAGGTAACTGAAAAATTCTTGATGGTAGTAGTTAAATCCGATCCGGAGTCAAGAGGATTCTTTGAGTATGACGCGACCATCGAATTTTGACAAGACTCCCATATCAGATCTGCAATATCGAGAATATCTTTGGTGTACGTTTTCCCTGACGCTGTAATAGGGATATACACGGTTTGAGGTAAACGTCTTTTCCATAATTTTATTAATAACTCTTGACTAACCATGCTCAACCTCCGACAGTATTAAGCATGGATCTATAGAAGTCTGACGGCTTCAGATCACCCATCTGGGAACCTGAGAGTAAATCGTTTAGACGTTTTTCCTCACTCGATGATAAACGTGAAATCAAAATTTTCTTGAAGTTGAGATATAAATCTGTTTCAGGAGGATTAGATATTATATTGTAGCGTGTTTCCACCTTAGGAAACTACCCCTTGCAAAATCCGTGGGTTCCAAAAATTATAACAAGAGATTGTCCACTAACACACTTTATTAAATATTTACTGGATACTTCACAATACTATTGTTAATTTAAATACACTTTACTGACTAAAAATCACAATGTTTATCACTTTGTTTCTCTTTGAACTCTTAACCTCACTTTCTATACTTTCTGAACTTCTGAACTACTCGCCGAGAATGCGGTCGGTCTTTTATACTTAAAAATGACAGATCTTGATTTTTCTGTGATGACGCCACCATTCTCTAGATAATTCCGGATGTTACTTTGGAATCTTCTGGTAGGTTCTTTTTCGAGTAGGTGCAAATACATCATTCTAGGGTTGTAACACATTACACTGCCCCCTCCTTAAGCCTGAACGTCCCGGTCAGGCAATTCAGCCTCTTTCACATACTTCGCCAGTCTATCCAAGTGTACGATCTTCATCTTGGACTTTTTGTTTCGTTGAATCCGATAAACGACATCATTAATTCGGGTAATAACAGTATACGGTCCATCCCAAGGAGGTTGAAGTTTCGGGGATCTCCATTCCTTCCGCTGTGGGTTGTACAGCCAAACCAGATCCCCCACCTTGAATCCCCCTGTACTGGCATTCTGATCATAACGAGCCTTCAAGCGGTTACTAGTTCTGTTCATCTGCTCTCGATCATTCTTCGGCTGTTCTCGGCTTCCATTTCTGTAGTTGCTCATCGAAAATGGTTCTCCACGGGCAGCACAATTTTTACACTTGCGACACCAGGCCTCCACATCCTGGCGACTATTAACCCAATAGAACTGTTCCCGTGCTCTACTCAATGTCTTGTTTATGCCGAAGTGTCTGCTGGATGTTTCATTATGTGCTTCCTGGAGTACTTCTGGTACACGACACCTGGGAATCACTAGACGCATGGCAACCTGCTTCCCATCTGGGCTTTCCCATGCTCTCCTCAAAAGCCCATCTACGACCATAAGTGAATCCCATTGTGACCATAAAGCCTTCAGCCCCACTTCTTTGTTGGAAACATCCTTCCATGCTGGACGCGTTCCCTCTTCTTTTGCTCTCAACATGGGTCCGATTTCTACATCGCGCAATTGCTCTTGCCTCAGAGTTTTCTTTGTCCAACTGTCTGGAAGATCGACCTTGACAATGTTGACTTCAACCATGTTCGGCAATTTTCCCACCTGAGGGTAGCGCTTGCAATCTTCCTTGTCTGGTTTTCTGGATAACGCAGGAGTTTTGACTGCCTGCGTTGTCAACAGCCTGGTTTTCTCACATTGGTCGTTCACTTTTGACAAAATAAATTGTTCGTTCCCAATCCTTAAGACTCGCTTTCCTACGTCAACAATAAATCCATACTGTTCCATAATGTCCAGTCCCAAAATGAAGTCATCCGTAATGTCAGCCACAATGACCCTGTGGTCGAACCTCAAATGCCCAATCTGCAAACCCAGGTCTACTTCTCCATGAACCGTAGCCCTGTCCCCCGTAGCTGTCCGGACGATCACTTCTTCATTTTGCCTCTTGGTAATCTTTATGCCCGATATAAATCCTGGACGTACTATTGATGACGTAGTACCTGTGTCGATGGTAAACAAACATTTTCTTCCGTTCACGTATCCATGCAACAACAGTCTGCTTGCGATTCTTCGAAGCTGGGAAATCCTAATTTCTCTGGGGGCACTGCATTTCCTAGCCAGAACAACCCCCCTGGTACTGTTTTCCTGCTCCTCTTCAAGATTCACAGCATTTACTCGACTCTCCGAATTCTGCTGTCGACAGTCTCGCTTCATGTGTCCTACCTTGCCGCAGTTGTAACATTTAATACCACCACTCGGCTTTCCTTTGTTTTTCTGTTTTTCCTGCTTTCCAAGGTCATCTAGTTTATCAAATATTTTGGTAAACATTTTCTGCATGTCGGTCAACATAGGGTTCCGGTTCATTGCTGGTTGTAATTCTTCGAGAGTCACAGCTCGCACTTCTGACCGCTGGGTGACTTTAAAGGCAGCCTCTACTTCAAGGGCACGCACCAAAGCCTCGCTAATACTTTGATGTCTCGTCAGCCTCAGAATTCGCCTGACCTCTTCGTCCCTTATGCCTTCTAAAAAGGCTCCCACGGCTAACTGCTCCTGAAATTCTCTAGGTGCACTCGGATACGCCAGATGTGCCAGTCTCTCTATCGCAGCTTCAAATTCTTGCAGACTTTCTCCAGCTTTTTGAACCCGTGACTTTAGCTGAGCCTGGTATACTTGAACGAGGTGTTGGTCGCCATACCTCAAGTCCAATGCAGCTTCCAGAACTTTGAAGTCTCTTTGTTTCTCCACCGGGATGGTCTGAAGCAACTCTGAGGCTTGGCCCCTTAGCGCCAGAACTAATGCCATAGCCTTTTCCTCGTTATCCCAGTTATTTGCACTTGCAGCCGCCTCAAATTGTCTCTTGTAGGTTGTCCATGAGCTTAGGCCGTCAAAGGAGGGAGGTTTTAACCGAGGGCCTGACAATGTTACTAGCTGGCCTCCTTTCTCAACCAATTGTCGCTTAAGTCGCTCTACTTCTCCTTCGACCTCACTCATCTTTCTTTTGATTTGACTGACTTCAGCCTTTATATCCTCCTTGATTTTGTTAATGATTGAATTCATAGCATCATGTTGGATTTTCATTTGTTCGTTCAGGATTTTCCTCAGTTCTTCCTGGCGTCTTTCTTGTTCCTCTTTCTCCTCTTGACGTCTTCTTTCTTGCTGTTCCTTTTCTTTTTGACGTCTTCTTTCTTGCTGTTCCTTTTCTTTTTGACGTCTTCTTTCTTGTTCTTCTTTTTCTTTTTGACGACGCTTTTCTTCTTCTTGCCGTCTTCTTTCTTGTTCTTTTTCTTCTCGACGCCGCTTCTCTTCCTCTTGACGTTGTCTTTCTTGTCTTTCTTTCTCTTCTTTTTCTTCTTGATGTCTTCTCTCTTGTTCTTCTTTTTCTTTTTGACGAAGCTTCTCTTTCTCTTGTCTTTTTTCTTGCTCTTCTTGACGACGCTTTTTTTCCTCTTGTCGTCTTTTTTCTTGCTCTTCTTTTTCTTCTTGACGCCGCTTTTCTTCCTCTTGTCGTTTCCTTTCATACTCTTCTTTTTCTTTTTGTCGTTTTCTTTCATACTCTTCTTTTTCTTTTTGTCGTTTTCTTTCATACTCTTCTTTTTCTTCTTGACGTTGCTGGGCCATTGTCCTCATTAATTTCGCAAATAGGTCCTGTATTTGTTTCTCAGCTGCCATGTTTTTGGCAAAATAAAACTATCACGTCAATGGAACTTTCCAGAAAAATCTCAAACAGCACGAAAAAGTCTTATCCAGAGTCTTTTGTCACTATCCAGTAGTTCTAGTAATTTTCACGCACTAGCACAAATGAGTCTTTTTCAGTGTCTCTGTCACTTTCCCGAAAACGCACTTTTTCACAGTTTCGAGTCCAAAAATAGTCCTTAAACAATGTCCCGTTAATCAATTCCCAGTGTCACCACTAATTCCCAAGAAGAACACTGTAGAAACCTCTTCTTGAACAGTCCAGAAATCTTCTGTTATAATTCCGCTTCTGACACCAATTTGTAGCGTGTTTCCACCCTTAGGAAACTACCCCTTGCAAAATCCGTGGGTTCCAAAAATTATAACAAGAGATTGTCCACTAACACACTTTATTAAATATTTACTGGATACTTCACAATACTATTGTTAATTTAAATACACTTTACTGACTAAAAATCACAATGTTTATCACTTTGTTTCTCTTTGAACTCTTAACCTCACTTTCTATACTTTCTGAACTTCTGAACTACTCGCCGAGAATGCGGTCGGTCTTTTATACTTAAAAATGACAGATCTCGATTTTTCTGTGATGACGCCACCATTCTCTAGATAATTCCGGATGTTACTTTGGAATCTTCTGGTAGGTTCTTTTTCGAGTAGGTGCAAATACATCATTCTAGGGTTGTAACACATTACAATATCGTATATATTATCTATCACATCTAACGGCAAATTAGCTATAACTTGGTCGTACTTTTTTTGTCATTGACAATCTTTGCAACAGAAAACTGTGATTCGATTTGGGTAAACCAAATTTCAGGTTTTGATTTCCAAAACGGGGGTAGCTTGACAGATGTGACATAATGGGTTTGAGGAAAATCCTCGTCTGAAGGTTGTATTGGCATAATTAGTTGATTAACAATTGGTTGATTGACGGTTTCTTTAAGTTAAAAAGGGAAATGTACGTTAACTCACTTACCAGTTTTCTGTGTATTCTTCTTTATATTCTTATTTATATTCTTCTTTAAGTGAAAAGGTTAACATCATCTGGACAATTTATAGTAGTATTATAATGGTTTCAAATCTGGGATGTTGATGTGTGTCAATTTATAGTAACCAAATTATAAAATAAGTTTTAAGCGTTTCTTTTTGCTTTCTAACTTCTTTCAATGGGTTGGGAAAATTCCAGAATTCTCGGAGTTGGTTTATTGGTTATCGGGTATGGTTATTCTCTTGTGTTAAATTTTAAAGAAGATCTTCTTTTTGAAATACCGTCTATATCTCTATTTGCTTGGGTTTTTGAAATAATTTATAATTTCTTCATATCGATCTTCGAGTATAGAAATGGTTTTTGCTTACCCATCAATTAATTTCATTAGTTAATATGATCACGTCAGATCAAAAGATTGTGTGCTTGTCGGGGTCACCAATTTATAGCAAAAGTTATAATAAAATAAAATTTTGTTGGAATATACGTATATTACAGTTGTTTTTATAACATCGTTTTTATTTCATGTACATATAAAAAATTTTTTTCTTGTTGTATATTGTTTTTCATGGTCTCCACAGAAACTTCTGTCTTCCGTAGTAATAAGAAAGCGCGTGAGTGAGTGAGTGAGTCGCTATCGCTATACACGTCCTGGATGTGATGTTGTTCCACACCCAAGTACGTGTGGTCTCTCCGGCATCCAGATGTCGTAGGATGCTTCCGTCTGCGAGCTGCGCGTCTTCAAGGAATATCCCGCTTCGTCCTCTCTTGAGGTAGACGACTGCACACTTGTCCATATTATTATTATTATCATTATCATTATCATTATCATTATCATTATCATTATCATTATCATTATTATTATTATTATTGGATTATAGTGCTCAGTGTTATATTAGTGAAGTATTTATTTGTTGTAATTAGTCGTAAGTTAATAAATTAGTATTTAGTGTTATAATTTCCGAATCCACAGTACAGTTTTACTGAGTTTATGGGGTTTACTGAGGAGTATAAACACGTGACAATACATTCCATCTCAACTGGTTACCAGTGGCGTAGCCAGCTGTTTATGCTGATTACAAAAGTAGTATAAAAAAATGGCAAGTAAAAATAAAACATACATTTTTATCTACTGTAGGGGACATAAGGTCCCCTAGCCCCCTAGCTACGTCACTGCTGGTTACTGAGACAAACAGAAAGACCACTTCTTTCATTTCCATTCGGGGGACCGTAACTCCCTTGGAAACCATTTCCATACATGTCTTTATATGAACTTTTCCTTATTTCTTTATGTAGAATTCGCTCTCGAATTTCTTGACAATTTAGAAACATTGTATTGTTTGAATGATTTGCTATCTTTCGAATTTTTAATAATTACATTAACATAAATTTTATATGCTATGAATAACATAAAACGATAAAAAAATAATACATCAGTATTCACATTTTTAATTAAATATTTGTACTGAATAAAGTTCCGATCTAGATTTATATTTTTATTTTTCATTTAGTGCTTTAAAATTTGGTAAGTAATGAATATGAAGTACAAGTGAAAAATAGTTTTCCAGTCTGGTGAATATTATCAATATGTAGACTCACTTAACTTTCGTTGAGCCAGGTACGTGCGAACCGTTGCTCGTTACGCCGAGAGCTTTAATTAGGTTCTCATTACAAAACCGCCCTGTGCCCTAGACGTATCTTCTTTGTAACTAAGTTTCCTCTATGACGATGATACCGCACCTACACTTCACTAGCATGTACACTTATATTAAAAATTAGAAATATGTACATATAGATAAATTATTTTAATTAATATACTGAATGTTCCAGATTTAGCACGACGGCCATATCTCCTTTTTCCATAGAGATAAAGGAAAGGTTTCGTTGATTACACAGGTCTGCAACAAAAAAACTGCATAGGATTTTTAAACTGTTTCTTATAAATGTTTACTCACTAAAACCGGGAAAAATACTCGAAACATTCCATCACGTCAGGTTTTCTTGCAAAACTCGTGTTTGTTATTTCATTTAGAGCGAAACGTCCGTTTAACTCGAAATCTGGTATCCTATTCTTGGTTGCTATATACTGCCAAAAGATGGAGAATATTTCAGATAATCTGTGTTCCAAGTTCCCAAAACTGTCTGAAAACAAGTTGAAAGGGGGGTTTTTACTGGCCCCAACATACGAAAACTGTTATCCGATCCCCTCTTTTCAGAAACAATGGGAGAAAAAGAAAAAGAAGCGTGGAACCCTTTCAAAGACGTAGTGCACAAGATTTTGGGTAGTACTAAAGACCATTCACTATAAAACCATCGTAAAACGCATATTGGCTGCATATAAAGCTCAAGGATGCAACATGAGCTTAAAAGTTAATTTTTTACACTCCCATGTCAACTATTTTTTCGAAAACTTGGGAGGTGAGAGATTTCACCAGGATGTCCATGATATCGAGATATACTTGCTACCAAGGAAGATGGGACGTCAATATGCTAGCTGACTACTGTTGGATGCTCGAGCGGGAAACAGAAAATGGAAAGCGGATGCGTGGAGAGCGAATGCGTGAAGGAAAGGTTACATAGGCAAAAAAAATGAACACGGAATGTTAAGTACATTTCATGAAGAAATTGTTTGTTTAATTATAAGACATATTGTTTAGTTCATTGTAATAAAATGGTGTCTTTTTTCATTAGTGTTAGGCTTTTTTTATCAAAACACCTTATATTTTGCAAAAAAAACTGTACGTGATGGAGGTAAATGGAGATCATTTTTGGATTCAGCAGACTAGAAAACATCATATTTACCAAAAACATCCCATGCCGCTGGAAAAAAAATATTTTTTTGCAGACCTGTGTTATTAGTATCCTACAAGCAGTGGCGGATTTAGCAATAGGCATAGTAGGCACGTGCCTAGGGCAGCAAAATTCAGGTCGTGAATATAAAAAAACTGTGACGATTGCAGCAGGAACACAGAAAAGCTAAACTATACAGAAGCGAAATCTATAAAGCTCACGATAGGACCGAATTTGAGGGCGCATGTCCCATATCCGCCATTTTATAACCGCCCGTTCTGTCACAACACAAGCCATGTGATTATTGTGTACATTTGCGATTGATTTTTCAGGGGCGGCAAATTTAACCATGCCTTGGGCTGCACAAAACCCAAACCCGTCGCTGCCTACAAGACGTGTAAACACAAATTGAAAAACTTAACTTAGAAACCACCCTCATCCTTATTTTTTTAAATAACACACCATTGTTTTCTCATGATAAATAAAGTACTACTAATTCATCGGTGTGAAATTATCAGCCAATGTTACGGAAACATCCGAGTATTCATACACGTAGAATAATCTTAACAAATATTACAAAATAAATAATTTTAAAAAATATAAAATCTCGATTTTTAATTTATTTAAAAATTAGTAGAAATATAATTTAGTAAAAATACAGTAAATTGTCATGGCTGAAAAAGATTGTCATTTTACTTATAAGCGCTTGTTTTATTATTATATTCTAGAATATAATAATAAAACAAGCGCTTATAAGTAAAATGACAATCTTTTTCAGCCATGACAATTTACTGTATTTTTACTAAATTATATTTCTACTAATTTTTAAATAAATTAAAAATCGAGATTTTAGATTTTTTTAAATTATTTATTTTGTAATATTTTTTAAGATTATTCTACGTGTAGCTAGCACTAGTGCTAGCTTGGGCGCGTTTTAAAGGTGTTTTAAAGGTGTGAGGGGGTCGACTAAAGAATATACAAAAACGATTTACGTAAAATTTTCTACCAGATTCGAATTTCGAGCTTGCTAATTCATTCGGAATTGCGAAATTCTCCAACTTTTCCAAGAAAAAGAAAACAAAATCTGAAAACATAAAAATATGTATTTTTTTATTTCTCACTCCGTATCGCGGGTGCTGTCAGATATTTTAATATCAAATATTATGTCTGCCTCTCCAACGGTTCGTGTTTCAGAAGTGTAAAATAAAAGAGAACACTAGGAAATGGCGTTGCAAGTCTGATTTTTGTGCGTCTCGTGACATTTCCATCATGTCAAATTTTGTTTCACTGGCAATTTACTTACTGCCATTTGTATTGAGGATTTTTCAAACCGGTAACTGCCTTTATATCTGTATTTTCATTGAAGTAATGGCTCAACGCTGGACTATTCAGGACAAAGTTCAACTGATTCGATCAGTTGGTGATAACACAGGCCCACAAAAAAAAAGTTGTCTGCGCCGGGATACTGACCATACCTATCCCTTGTATTTTGTGCCGCTGAACACGAATCTGACCTTAGTTTTTCCCCTATACATCAGGTTTTTTTTTAACAGCAAATAAATATATAAATATCACGATTCAACTAGACTTTTTTTGCTGTTAAAAAAAAACCGGACGTGTAGGGGAAACACTAAGGTCAGATTCGTGTTCAGCGGCTCAGAATACAAGGGATAGGTGCGGTCAGTACCCCCGCGCAGACCACTTTTTTTAGTTGCTACTGTGCCACACTCAGTGCGGCACAATCCCACAAAAAAAGTCATCTGCGCGGGGGTACTGACCACATCTATCCCTTGTATTTTAAGCCGCTGAACACGAATCTGACCTTAGTTTTTCACCAGGACGTCAGGTTTTTCTTTTAATAGCAAATAAATATATATATATATATATATATATATATATATATATATATATATATATATATATATATATACATATATATATATATATATATATATATATATATATATATATATATATATATAAGTATTAGACTTTTTTTGCTTAAAAAAAAAACCTGACGTGTAGGGGAAAACTAAGGTCAGATTCGTGTTCAGCGGGTCAAAAGGATAGGTATGGTCAATACCGCGGCGCAGACAACTTTTTTTTTTGTGGGCCTGTGTAATTAACGATTTTTCAGAGAAACTGTCGAGATGTGTTTAATACTCGTCACCCTGACCTTCCACGTGTTAGCCACAATACAGTTGCTCAGAAAAATAGAACATTTAACAGAACTGGTAATGTGTTAAAGCCCCAAGAAAAGAGCTATAATGTAATAAACCGGCAAGATAGAACCAGTCAAATTATCTTGGAACGCTTTAGAGCAAACCCGACGTCAAGAATAAGGCAAGTATACTCTGTCTAAAGTCAACTGGGACATTATAAAGAAAGGCTGACAAAGCACCGACGTTCGATCTATGCCGCCGTCAAAATACCGCCGCGGTAAAAAGCAACGTCGTTTTCTGAATTAATATTATGCCTGCAGTACACTCTCGCCGAAACCTCTCGGCGAGATATTTACCAAGAGGCGAGGAAGCACGAGGGCCATGTGTACACTCTCGCCGAGACCGCTCGGCGAATGTCTCTGTTTTTAGTAATGTGAATGAATGACATGGATATTTTGACGATTAATTAACTTTATTTATTTGCTTTTATCATGACTAGAAAATATTATTTAGGTATTAAGCAAATCAAAACTTACACTCTTTTATATTTATTATGAAATTACCTACTTTCTGTATATTGTTGTCTGTAATCTGGGCATGCTAATATACTAGTTAGGTAAATAATTTAAAACAATCATTGGTGGATGAAGTAAAAAAACATTTTGAGGTTTCTGGTTCTTGTACACACCCTAAATCACATTTTTTTTTCATCCCCAATCGTAGTCGAACCTTCAAAGGGATAGGTCGTGTTCGGAGCTGTGACCAGGCTAGGTAGAAAGTTGTAAATCCTACGGGATCTCCGACCGTCATTGGAAATCCCACCATAAAAGACTAATAAAAGTAAAGTGAAGTGTCCATGTGTTGTTGTGCTAGAGTACAAAAAGCTACGTATGTTAAATAATAAACAAGCTAAAAACGTACTCTTCGCCAATTTACTGAGCTTTTTATATATAATTGTTACACATTCTATAGGATACTCTTCGCAGTTTTCTTATAAATAATGTTAGTTTTTGGACATCCTAAATTTTGTGATATAAACTTTGTTGTGAAAAAAATTGTATGAAAAAAAAATGAAAAAAAAAAATCCAGCCTGTGGGGATTCGAACACGGGACCCTTGGATTGCAACGAAAAGCTTTAGCCGCTGCGACACCACCTGTTGCTAGGAAAATTGATTGTCTGTGATATATATCTTTCGACATTCATACATATTTCACTTCTAAGAAATATTAGTAAACTTCATACACAAAAAAAAAATTGTCATGTCATGTCATTGTTTTTTAAATTAAATAATTAATAACTTTTTTATTTACTGATCGATTTTCTTCAAAAACTATAGGGTTTTTCCTCTAGCTAACACTAACTTATTTTCTAAATTTCAATACAATCGGACTTTTCTTTCTTAAGTTATCGTGCTTACAAGAAACGTGACGGACGGACAGACGGACGGACAGACGGACGGACAGACGGACAGACGGACGGACAGACGGACGGACAGACGGACATTTTGAAAGTTGTTCAGAATTCGTTCACTAACACAATGATATGAAAATTTTTTCTCTACGAGCGATATTTACGATTTTAGAAATGTGCCGATCAAATACAATATACTCTTCGTTTTTGCGAAGAGTATAATAAGCATGGCAGAGAATTGTGCAAAATGTCGAGTACGAAAAAAAGATGGTCTGGTTGGATGCGAAGGCTCATGTAAGTTATGGTTTCACTACTTATGTGTTCAGCTAAGTGAAAATGATTTTAAGTTACTCGATAAGTGTAAAAACCTATTCTGTCTATGTGATACATGCAAGATAAACTGTGAAGTTGTTAATAAGGGCAATATATCCAAGTTATGTGAGAATATAAGAAATATTGAATCTCATGTTAACAACTTAAGTCAAGTAAACAACACCGAAGTCCTTAACGAGTTAATGAGCAAAACATACACTGATATGTTATGCGAAATGGAAGTAAAATTGAAAACTTATAAAGAAAATCTGCAACAGGTATTTACACTTAAGCTTGAGGAAGTAAACAAAAATTTATCAAATAATGATTAGTCGATGCAAAAGGCCTCCTTTGCTGATGTGGTAAAAACTAAGGCATCTTTTGTAGTACAGCCTAAAAAAACATATCAATCTACACATACAACCAAAACAGACGTATTACGTAAAGTTGATCCTGTGCTTGAGAATATTAATATTGCCAATGTTAAACCTGTACGTAATGGTGGATTAGTTATAAGCTGTAATAAAGGTGAGGAATCAACCAAATTTAACCAACTACTTAATGACAAACTTGGTGAAAACTATAACGTTAAGCAAGTATCGTCCTATAATCCAAGACTCAAGATAGTCGGAATATCAGATAAATATGAAGACAACATCCTACTTAATTATATAAGGGCAGGCAATCGTAACCTATTCATGGATCATAGTGTTTGTGATTTAGTGCATGTAAAACCTTTACGTAATAATAATAAAATATATCAAGCGTTAATTCAGGTAGATATTGAAACTTATACTAGAATTATTGATAAGGGAAAAATATTTGTTGGATATGATTACTGTTCGGTGTATGATGCGATCGATGTGAGACGTTGTTTTAAATGTTGCGGTTTTCACCATATAGCGTTAGAGATACTCCCGTTTGTCCCAAATGCTCTGAAGCACATTCAGTAAAGGAATGCACTGCCACGGACCTTAAATGCGTGCACTGCAATAACTTAAATTCTACGCAAAATAAGAATCTTGACATACAACATGCGGCGTGGGATCCTAAATGTCACGTATAAAGGAGATCCAAAGTAAAATGAAAATTAGAATATTAGGCGAACAATAGCAATCAAACTGCCCTGTACCCAGACCCAATGCCAAATGTCTGAATTCTACTTACACTCATAAGTCTAACCCGCTTACTTTGATGTTTTACTATCAGAACGTGAGGGGACTGGGGTCCAAAACTCACTCTTTTTAATTCTATGTCAACCATCAATCAGTATGATGCTATTGCTTTTACAGAAACCTGGCTAAGTAAAGATATCTTTAATTGTAAGTTATTCGATTTGAACCATTACGACGTATTCAGAAGCGACCGCGATTTTACTTCTACGAATACTAAAAGAGGAGGCGGTGTACTCCTAGCTCTAAATAAGAAATTTAATGCTGTTAAAGTCAATATTTTTTCTATCTCGGATGGCTTTAGTTATATAAAACACATAGATATCCTAGTTGTGAAATTAAATATAAAATTCCACACGTTACACATAATCGTAATATACATTCCTCCAGCATGTAATAACACTGACTTCGAATTACTATACGAATCAATAGCTTCTTTGTATTGCATTTATGGATCAGACATTCTAATATTAGGGGACTTTAATATACCTGAATACCTAAACTGTGCTATGTATAATAATGCTTCTACTATCAATTTTAACTCCTTATTAAACTTTTTCAACTTCTTTGACTTAAAACAATATAATTATACAACTAATAGCCTTGAACGAACACTAGACTTAGTAATAAGAAATAATAACTGTTCTGTTAATAGAACCCCCGAAGTTATTCTCCCTGAAGATCCCTATCATCCCGCACTGCTCGTTGAAGTTGATATTCCCAAATCAAGTACTAACAACTTTCCTTGTCAAACGATCACAAAATACAATTTTAAAAGAGCCAACTTTCATAATTTGTATGCGGAAATTTTCCATACTGACTGGTCCATATTTGAACAATATACTACTGTAGATGAATCACTTGACTTATTCTATACTAAACTGGATGAAATTTTCGAGAAACATGCTCCTAGGACTAAGGTTACCAATAAATCATATCCACCATGGTTTAACGGAAAAATTATCTACAAGATAAAATTGAAAAATAAACATTTCAACAAATATAAAAAACAAGTTCTGTTTACGAATTCGAGAAATTTAAACAACTGCGAGCACAAATTAAACAAGAGGTTGATATTTCATATAAACTGTACCTTGAAACTATTGAAACAGAAATTAAAATTAATCCTAAGAACTTTTGGTCTTTTCTCAATTCAAAAAATAATATCTGGCCTATACCAACCACCTTGTACTATCAAAATGAGGAAGTAACAGATCCACAAACAATTGTTAATAGCTTCGCTGATTATTTTGCCAAGTCATTCACACCATCCGCTAATCAAGAATAGAATTTTCAATCCAACAATAACAACTTATTGCTTACCCTAACAGAAATAACTGAAGAACAAGTCTTAAACGCAACCAAAAAACTAAAAACTAACATGACGATGGGACCTGACCTTATCCCAGCTTTTATAGTGAGAGATTGTGCAATAATATTTGCTAAACCCCTCATGCATATATTTAACTTGATACTACAGACATCCTATTTTCCGGATAAATAAAAATTATCACGAGTTTGTCCTATCTTTAAAAAAGGTGATAAAAACGACTTGTCCAACTATAGACCAATCACTATAATTTGCAACTTTGCCAAAATCTTGGAAATTATTCTACACTCAGTTATCTATGACCATACATCTGGCATGATATCGCCCAACTAACATGGTTTCATGAGGGGCAGATCTACTGTAACCAACCTCGTTTGTATCACTCAATACTTCAGTGAAAAACTTGATCTGTCTAGACAGGTTGATGTGATTTACACAGACTTCTCCAAGGCTTTCGACAGACGCGATCACGGTGTTCTACTATCAAAAATTGCCACATTTGGTTTATCAGTGGATCTAATAAACTTAATTAAAACTTACTTTCAAAACAGATACCAATATGTTCAACACCGTGGTTACAGGTCTGTCGAATTCTTGCAGGAATCCGGTGTTCCCCAAGGGTCTATACTGAGTCCGCTTCTCTTTAACCTGTTTGTTGATGATATTGCGACCGATCTCGATGCCGAAACGTTGCTCTATGTAGACGACTTAAAAATATTTCTCGAAATAACATCAATCGAAGACTGTGAGAGATTGCAAAATAATCTAAATAAACTCCATGACTGGTGCATTATCAATAAACTGCCACTTAATCCACAGAAGTGTAACACCTTGTCATTTACCAGAAAGCATAACATATTTCTCTATGATTATAATCTTCAGGGTGTCATATTGCACAGACCAGACTCTTTTAAAGACTTAGGAGTTCACTTTGATCCTAAACTTAATTTTATAAAGCATATTGAGTCAATAGTAGCCGGCGCCATTAAAACCATAGGATTTCTCACACGAAACTGTAAGGGGTTTGTGAACATTGACACTATGCGCACCCTATACGTGACATTTGTAAGATCCCGCCTCGAGTACGCCTCAGTGGTTTGGAGCCCTACCTACAACGTTTATATCCTCCAACTTGAAAAAATACAACGTAGGTTTCTCAAATCGGCCACATATAATTCACGGTTATTATCCACAAATCGGGTTCCCCCACGATATAATGCTTAATAGCTTTAATGTTTGCGAACTGGACAAAAGGAGAATAGCTGCCTCTATAATATTCTTGTATAAAATAGTAAATAATCGCCTCGATTGCATCAGACTCTCCAATCAAATCATATACAAAGTGCCTAGAATTTCCTCAAGAAATTGCAACCTTTTTCATCTCCCCACTGCCAAAACAAATATTCTTATGCCTTCACCGCTATATCAAATGTACTTTAACTACTCAAACCTGGAAAGTCGACTTGATATATTTTGCACTAACCCATCGCAAATAAAGAAATATGTTTTTAATTAACTAATTGTTTATCCTAAAAACTGTCATGTTTTCACTTTTTTTTTCCTTCTTGTTTTTTTTACCATTTCATATTACTCTAAAATAAGTATATATACCTACTGTACGTATAATTTTGTTTATATCTTTATATGTCCTTGTATCCTAATTTATTTGTAGTTGTAGTTGTTCTCTCTTTATCCTGTAATTGGGCCTTGTGCCTGTTGGATATCGTAATAAATAAATAAATAAATAAATAAATAAATAATGGAGTGGAGTGGTAATGGGGGTGGCTAACGCCAAATTTTTTTTTGAGACCTCAGCTTCTCTTGTATATACTAAATACCAATTTTATGGACTCTTACCTGCTTGATTTACCTATTTTCCCCAAATTTACCCTAATTTACCCCAACTCTTCGACGGAACAAGATCAAAATATAATCTAGTTCTAGATCTCGTTAAAGTACATATGTGTACCAAATTTCAAGTCAATATCTCAAACGGTTACAGACAGACCGACCGTAAACGTGCGCACAAAAAAAGTTACAGACAGACCGACAGACAGAAATTTTTTTTCGCTCAAACTTAAAATCTCGACGTTTCGTGACATTCTAAGCCTATTTGAACAATAAAAATTTTTAAATTTTTTTTTGTCTTTACTATACTTCCACTGGATGTGGAAGTAAAAGAGGTGAAAACGCCTGAAGGCGTTTGTTACGAATTCCGTGAACAGCTCATCGTACCATCTCAATATTCTCAATGCTCTAAGAAGTACGTCCCACAAAGCGACTCTCCAGCATTGTATTTACCTGAATTCTCTAATTTTTTGGTTACATCAACAGGTGAGAGGACAATATATATATAGCGCCCTTCTTAACATTGGGCTGATATTACCAAAGAGCTGTGGAAGAGAGCTTTAGCAGGGCTGTGCACCTAATGTGGCAACCGCGGCAGGTGGTGTGATGCTGTCAGACGTGCCATATTACAAATAGAGAGAAGACAACTAGAACAATTCATGGATCTCAAAATGTCTGCCAAGACGTCGTGAATAACAAGAAGAAGAAGGTCTATCATGAATTTATTAATCTAGCTGAAATTTTGGCCCCTATTTTTGATACCGCAAACATGCAGCTGGTGATAGATGAGGAAAGTAACGAGGATTAATTATCTTTTTGATGTTTAGTTAAAAATTATGTTATTAAGAAATGTAATAAATATTTTTCTGAAATCGATCGGCAATGTCTACATTTTCGGCGCGATTTCAGATCGAAAAATGCACAATTCCAGTATTTTAGTCCGTTGCTAAGAAACTATCAGAAAACAGACCGGAAAATATTCGTTACCAAGCAACGATCAACGTTCCCGTACGGTTTTTTATGTATATTTTAGACAGTAAATAAATACACGCAAACAAACCAACTCACATTAAAATTGCATTTATTAGTAAGCAGTTAGACTGTAATGAAGAAATGTTATGCATTATTACAAATTCCATAATTTATAATATTAACTGTGATTTCGGAAAAAATAGTATGTGTACTTCGGTGTGAAAGCACATTCCCGGACTTCGATGCTTGTTGGCCTCGGCTAGCGCCTCGGCCAACAATTTGCATCGTCGTCCGGGAATGTATTGCTTTCACACCTAAATACGCAATATACTATTGTTTTGAAGTTTTTATTTATTTTCAACATGTGCCACCAAATAAAAAAATCTGAAAAAAAAAATTAGGGTATTAATAACACAAATGCGCTTGTCTGAAAAATATCATGATGGCACTTTTCAAAAAATGCACTTTTGGGCACTTTGATTTTTCTTTATTTCTTTTTAAATTTCATACGACATAATATTTTTTCTGAATTCGTCTGGAAGATCTTTATGGTCGATAATTTTCAAATTTTTTCGTCCATTAGGTAAGTCGCAACAAATTTTTAATTAACAATTGCCCTTTTTGCAAAAATTCAGCTCCCCCAGACGAGAGCAAGCGAGAATATACTAGGTGCCCTTGGCCTCGCGGCTTGTGTTCCCTTTGACTCGTGACCAAAAAACCGACACAAATCAGAGCGTTAACGAGGCGAGGCGAGGCGAAGCGAGGGCGCACGGGGCGATGCGAGCGCAGCAAGTACACTCTCGCGGAGGCGTTGCGAGGGCAGGCGAGCGCATCAACGAGACGAGGCGAGGGCGCACGGGGCGATGCGAGCGCAGTGAGTACACTCTCGCGCTCGCCTGCCCTCGCAACGCCTCGGCGAGAGTGTACTGCAGGCATTAGAAATTCTATAGCTGTTGAGTTAAGTGTGAGTTTCAGCAACGTTCCTAAAAAAAGATGGAAAGAAAGCATTCAATCTCAAATTTCTTAACACTTTAGAAAACGGCGATGAAAATAGAAGGCTACATTTTTGTTATTGGAAGCATTTAGAATATTTAAATGACGGACATTTTTTAAAACATATTATTTTTACTGATGAAGCGGCGTTTACTACTAACGGAATGGTATCTTCCAAAAATATCCGGTATTAGGCACACGAAAATTCAAATTGGGTAATAAATTGCAAACGACAGTATGTGTGGAAAGTTAATGTATGGTGTGGAATTTGGAATGACCAAATTATAGGCCCCTCTTTTATTCCCCGTCTCAATGGTCAAGTCTATTTAAATTTATTAGCGACAGAAATAGAATCATTTCTAGATGCATTAGATGAAAATGTTAGCAAAAACTTAGATTTTTAAATGGATGGAGCTCATACTCATAATGCTGCAAGAAGATGGCTAAACATTAACTTTCCGTGATAAGTGTGCATAGTCACTTTAAGAGTTTCCCCCAAGATCGCCAGATATAACACCCTGCGTTTTTTATTTGTGGGGCCTTTTAAAAAATAACGTATACAAGAATAGACCAAGCAATAGAAAGAATTGGAGGATAGAATTCGACAAGTGTGCCAAGAAATTTTTTCCACAAGACATAAGAAAACGCATAGAGAAGAGTATTGAAATATATGGCGGGTTAATTGAAATGGATAAAATTGAATTAGTCCACGTGTATAATGCTTTCTGCCCTACTATGAACCATAAGGCCGCAAAAAAAAATTGTGAAAAAGGAGACTGGAGAACACATGGCATTAGTCGTTATTACACAACAAGTGTTGATCCTACTTAAATACAAAAACACATTTTCTATGCGCAATGAATTGGACTTTTAGGATAAACAAAAACATTTACCAGAATTATACTGGTTTTGTTTTTTTTAATGCAACAATACCAAAATAGCCATTTTTGGCATATTTTGCTGTCTAGCTCCTAAACCAACGAATGTATTAAAATGAAACCACCGTAAATTTTCTTATATTAGGGTCGTACATACATGAAACAAAAATGAGCGAAAAAAAAGTAGGTTCACTTTTTTTTTAAAAAAGGGGTTTTCAAAATTTCAACATCCCGTATCATGGAAACCGCGCGGTATTCGATGACAGTTTTTTCACAAATCATCATCCCTCCTTAAGGGTATTAGTATGTGTAGTATTGTAGATTGTAAATAATAGCCGTTTGTCCTGTACAGAAGACCCCCCAAATTTGGACAGCGCGATCTTTCCGGCCTCGTATAGCCAAAACCGTGTGTCCTACGGCAAATATGTAATATATATATATATTATGTAGAGGAGGGATGAATCTTCAGAAAGCGTAACTTAGTAAAGAGCCCTACGGGCAATAGGGAAAAAATATGGGCACATAAGTAAAATTTCAAAGTTTCAACCCCTAAAAATAGGGGACGCACATGGTGTAGCAGGGTGTAGTTTTCTGTGCTTGCTTATTATGCCCTCTTAAACAACTTCCACAAAAAAAAGTCCGCAGTACGCAAAATTTTTTATTATGTCTAATTCGACTGGAGTACTAGAGTAACATTTTTTATTTATTCATTTTGAACATAGTTGCAACATTTAAATAATCTGATTAAAGGTGACTTTTTCAATTGTCTAAAGGAAAAAAAGTAACACTATCCAAGTTTTTGAAAATTTGTTATTAAAAAAAAAAAATGAGAGCTCGTATTCCGGAATGCAAATGAAATATTTTGTTCAAAGGTGTAAGGGGCTTTTTGATGATAATGAATAAGAATATAATATAAAAAGTTATATTAAAAAATCGCTAATATATTTTTTTGAAAAATCGTCTGCAATTTTCTTCACAAGGGTGGCACGCCAATGAGCAACGTCAATATTGATTACGTACAATAATCACATCTTGAGTATATACTTACCACCCAAATTTGAAATGAATCTGATTTTTAATTCCAGAGATACAAGATACAAAATTTTTGTACGGTGATATTTGTGTAAAATATGTTTAACAAAAAATATAGCCTAAACTTAAAAAACCCTTCTAAGAACATTGCATTAAAACAAATTTTTTGAAACATTTATTAAAATTTTCTAGGTTCAAATCTCCATTAATATTATTAGTAAGAAATCGTCAGTAAAAAAATAACGATAATGTCCTTAGTTTAAAGCTCGATACAAAAGAACTGATATTTTTAAAGTAAAGTAATTAATTCATTAGACTCTTAACAAATGCTTTTCTCAATACGGCTCGCTAATTACAATAAAGAGTATAATCTGGTTGTTTGCCCACACCTAACGAATTCCAAATAAACGGGTATATTGGGCTGCTAACGACTTTGCTTAGCCGATTTGTATCATTGCACCCTTATTAAGAGCAGAACATGAAAAACTACTTTAGCCAATTAAATGTCATATTAATGAATTGATTTTGCGTAATCACTAGTAAAAATCTTTAAGTAGACACACAATATGCTTGTTGTAGTAACCCCAGTACACTGTTCGTGCCATTCCTTGGGCGTATTTCATAACACATTTTTGAAGTTGATGGATTATTCTTAACACAAATTTTTCTACGTGAAATTATTATCGTTCCAAATAGTAACATTACTTCTTCCTATATGTTTAAGTACCTAATTCGTGCTTCGTTCATTTGTTTTTTTAATTACGTCGTAATTGCGCCATATGGCGTGCTACGGGCACATCATCGTAAAACGTTCTAATGGAAGTACTTGTAGTAGTTGTACCTTGTACCTTTAGAGTAGGTAACTCTAATAACTTTATTAAGACCACAACATAGTGAAATTGTATTATAAATGTGTTTGGATAGATGAAATTAACAGCTTTATCAAGTTTAGAAAAGTATGAAAAACGAAAGGTCTGATTGCTATTAGCTAATTTAAACATCACCTATCAACCTCCCTAATACTGAAATAAAATAACCATATTTATTATTCAACATTAACATGGTCGTCATTAACGTCTAGTGTAGTTGAAAAATCGGTTTATCGCGTTTAAATAGAAGGCTAATCTAAGAGGAAAAGATCAAAGGAGACAGTTATAGGTATTAAAAAACCTATAAAATGATCCCCCGAACGTTAAGATAGCTTTATTAGATCAGGAGTAAATTCAAAAAAAACGGAAATTTTGAACTTCTTTTTCAAATTTTTGCAAAATTTTTGAGATGTTACTAAAGTACGTGTTATATAGGAGGTCTGGTCTGGTCAAAGTTTCAGATAAATATCTGCATTATTTTTCGATAGATTCAACTTTTTGAAATAAAAGGGTTTTCGAAAAATGGATATAAGTACTTCACTTTCTGTCAGATTTTGCCATAAAAAAAATTCTATTCTTCGAGAGTTGTTCAACAATTACAAATGTTTTCTATATGAACATTATTCAGAAAAAAGTGGTGAAAATTGTATTTGAAAAAAAAGATTTTTTTTCGAAAAATCATGTGTTTATTTTGAAGTGCTATTTTTTTAGTTCACTTAAATATATATATATATATATATATATATATATATATACAGTGTGTCTCACTTTTCATTACTACACCCCAACATCTCAAATTTGGTAAACTTCTTTTGCTTCAGATTGTGATTAAAAAGTTATTAAAAAATTTTTTTTTCGAAATTAAATACGCCTACTATGATCAAAAAAAATTGGCAAAAATTAGGAATTTATATTAGCGATTGAGATAGGGTTTTTGCTTTTACAGAATCTTGTTCGGCATGACCTGTATACCAAATTTCGTTAAAAAATATTAATTCCTCTACAAAAACATTATATCTAAGATTTCAATAATAATCACTACTATTCGAGTTATTTATTGTAGGATATTTACATAACTTGGTAGTGGTGTAATAATGACGCTAATTAAGCATTAGGACACATTTTTTTCCAAAACACTGTTATGAAATGAATATTTGAAAAATGGTGGCTATTTTTAAAATACTTAGAACTCGGCATACCAATATCTTTGTTAACATGGAGTGCTTTGGAATGGATTTGACAGTTTTTATTATTTCAATTTTATCAGCAATAATTAATTGTTGTGCAGCCATGTTTAAGTTTAATTTGACATTCGATGCAATTGTGAAATCTATTCCAAAGCACTCCATGTTAGCAAAGATATTGGTATGCTGAGTTCTAAGTATTTTAAAAAATCGCTACAATTTTTCAAATATTCATTTCATAATAGTGTTTTGGATAAAAAATGTGTCCTAATGCTTAATTAGCGTCTTTATTACACGACTGCCAAGTTATGTAAATATCCGACAATAAATAACTTGAATAGTAGGGTGATTATTATTGAAATTTTAGATATGATTTGTTTTTAAGGAATGAATATTTTTTAACGAAATTTAGTATACGGAGGTTTTAGGTCACGCCGAACAAGATTCTGTAAAAACAATCGCTAATATAAATTCTCAATTTTTGCCAATTTCTTTTGATCATAGTAGGCGTATTTAATTTCGAAAAAAAAAATTAAATAACTTTTTAATTATATTGAAGAGGTTTGTATCTAGGCCTTGTATATTTTTCCCCTTTTCGATAAAAAGGAAAAACATAACAATTCTAGCTTTTACGTGATCGTCTATTTTTGTTTAGTTAGGACCCAAATTTACGTTGTGACAGTAATTTAATTGGACAGATTCTTTTTAAAGTTTGATATTACTTGTTTCTGTTTACTGATTTAATTTATTTACCTTCACTCTAGAAACATTCATTTAATAATTCTCTTTACTTTTGGTACCTTTTATTTGTTTGTATTTTACTTATTAAAGATTTCACTGTGATTATAATTGCATTGATATTTCATTTATTTGTCTAAAGAATTATAATTTTATTTAATTTGTTATTCCAGAAAAAGTATAATATTGAAAGAAAATACCGAAAGTGTTTTAATACATTTATTTTAAGACAATCGTCCTATTCATTGGTATAGATTACACATTTGTTGGGCAACTGCCACATTTTACACAAAAATAATGCAAAAATAAGTTGGGACAATAGTCACAATAATTTACTATAAGTTTAAATTAAGTATTCGTTGGGGCAACAGCCACATAGAAAAATAATGGAAAGTATTCTTTGTGAAGAATCATCACTATTACTTCCATAGAATAGTCAGGTCAGCTATGCAAACAATAAAATAAATTGTTTACAATGACAATAGTCATTACTCGTGAAATATTTATAGTTGGAGTCGGACATACGTAAAATCTGACACAAAACTCGGGAAATCTCCCAGTAGTGATATTGTGATAAAAAGACAATCAACAAAATCCTGTTTAACTGTCACGTCAACTGACGTAGGTTTATTTCGGTGTTTCGAAGATTCGTAGTATGGCTAGTTACAATTGTACTTGGCCGAGATCAATGGATCTCAAATTTAACACCTGATGTAGTTCTAGATGAGATGACAACCAACAAAATCTTGCGATTGTCTTTCGAAAATATTCGAAAATATAATTGATAACAAAGAGCTGTGTTCAGATCTTATCATATGTAAATAACAGACATGTTCCAGTTGTAATCACAGAGATGACAATTAAGAACTCTGTAAAGCAGAATCCTGCAAAAGTAAATAATTGCCAAGTCTAAAGCTACAACATCGCGGATGTGCAAATAGCGTTTGTATAGCTAAGCTGAATATTGCCCGGACTATAACAACAATCGTTGTGATCAGATTTTAAAAACCAAAGAAAACTTCCCATTTATTAATCAAATAAAATAGTAAGTTAATTCTGAATATAATTAGATATACGATGAAATAAATCAATATCGAATAATTCCAAATAAATTAGCTAATCAAAAGGTACCACAGTATTGTCGCAATCGCGAAGCCAAAGATATAAAGTCGTTTACTTTACTGATATTTAAATAAATATTATTTGATACATTGTTATACTACCGGTATTTCTTCTCCCCCAGTATCCAGACTAAGTCTTGGTGTATTCGAGAAAAATAGATCTATGAAGACGCCGAAGCGTGCTCCTAGACTAAGTTTCTATTTTCTAGCGCTCAACAGAAAAATAGGTCTATAAAGACTAAGTTTCTTGTTGGGTGCAAAATGTTTGACAGTTAAGACCAGGTTAAGCATAAGTAGATGATTCTAAATAGTTGCTTGGTTTGATCTAACTGACCAAGAGACCAATTTGTGGTCCCTATTTATACAAAATTTCCTCAGCGTTGTTTAAGAGAACATATCTATTTGATATGAAAGAGTAAGTGAGTTAGGTAATATCTCCGCGGATGCCGATACGGCCCGTTCTTTGTTCTCGTTACCCTGACGTAAACGTGGCTAGTGCATTACTTTAATATGTTTATTTTAACACCATAAAATCTGTGGGTTTCGAGGCACGAAACTGCGTTTAAAAGAAATATTCAAAACGATTTCTATACAGGAATAAAATTATTTTAAATATTATGGAACTGTAGTTAGCGTATTTAATAGAACTGAAGTTTTATAGCAAAAAATGATAAAGCGAAATGGTTTCTAATTATTAGGCGGCAATTTAGTTTTATTTAATATCCAAAGTTAAGTAAAATTTGATTAATAACTTGGGGAATTCTTTCACAAATAGACGACCTAGATACGGGGCATCTCAATATATATATATATATATATATATATATATATATATATATATATATATATATATATATATATATATATATATATATATATATATATATATATATATATATATATATATTTATAAATAAGGTACCTTTATTTCGTGACGCTCGCGCAGATGCCGCACTATTCACCGTTCTTTCGTAGTCCGTGAATCCGTGAGTGCATTAATCAAATCTGCCACTTTTGTGGTAATGAAATTTTGGTTTTCTTGCTGACTTGTTGCTGTTGTTTCTTTATGATGAATTTTAATGCTAAAAATGCTGGATTAATGGTAAAAAAGATTACTTGCTTTTTCTCCAGGTAAGTCAAATCAGACAATGATGAAATTTTAAGGTTATGCAATCCTTTTATGTTGACATGTACATAAAGTTCTAAAACTTCACAATTCTTGGAACTATATTCTTCTTGAACACTTATTTAATGCTTGATATGCTTTATTCGAAAGATTATTTACTTTTAAGAATGGGAATAAACTTTTTATAAAATTCTCCTAGAAACGCTCATTGTTTCATGGAATCTTTTGTAAAATTTTGATTTATTTTCAAAATTTGGATTGCTTCATCTGTCCAATTAAATAATTTTGATTTAAATATTAAATAAAATTTTCTATTCATACATTTTCTGCCTCTTATTTTGCTTGAAACAGATTCCTTATACTATACTGATTCTTCCAGTATCTTTTTTATGTAGCAATTCTTTGATTGAAGCCAGTTCGAAGGGTTGTGTGGTTTTTTACAAAATTACACTTTAAAGCGATTTTTAACAATTTAGAAACATGGATTTACCTTTCCTATGCTATAAATTAACTAATTTCCTTATTTCTAATAACAAATTCACGTTTCAATGCGAATAAATACTAATATTAAAACTTCTTGTTTACAGGAGTCGTGAGCTAAGTTTATTCACTTCCCTATTAGTTTACCTGTCGTACTGAAATCACTGTGGAATGTTCTTTGGAGTATTTTGTTTGAATAACTGCATAATGAATTGAAAAATCAAGTTTCTTAATAGCTAATTGTTAAAATGACCAGTGGCATCACTTAACTTTGGTGGCTGGTGATATTTTAATTGGAAAAGAAAACTGAAGCCTAAAACTCACGGATAGGTATCCCAGGATAAACATTAAACATAAGGTCTTTGATTAGTAATGTTAATATTTTATAGACGAGCACTTATTTTTGAAAAATCTCACTTGTTTGCTTGTTAACGGTGCTCTTTTTTTTAAAGAGTCCTTATACACTTAGTGAGTGGTTTGCTCAGTGTTTATGTGTTCTTATTAAGTCCTTTCTTAATGTTTTTAAACGTTTTTGTCTAAAATTTATAATTTTCACTTTATATTTAAAGTTAATTTGAAATATATTGATTTTTAGATGTGGAAATCTACGTTTCCTGTTTTATGAAAGTTCTTCCACTATGAAGTATTCCTGACCAACATGTGATTGTTCATTAACCCGAAACACTCTAACGATGGATTCCTTGTATCATTTTATCACCTTTTGTATTTTGTTAAAGAAGTCTAGCTTCTCAAGATAAAGTGAGTTGTACAAAATTTCTTAAATCTAATAATAATAAAATAATAATTATTTAAACTTGTTGAATCTAGTGAAAGCTACACTGGCAATGCACTCACAATTTGTAACTCATACCAGTTTCTTGATTTGTTTTTTTTTTCTGGTATTTTGCAAGTTTTTCATGCAAATTTGCAAATAGCAGCGTCGATTAAATCTTTTAACTAAATTTGCCTCTTTATCCTTTATATGAGACCAAAATATCACATCAATATATATATATATATATATATATTGTTATGTTTTCTGGGTACTAAAGAAAGAGAAAGAAATTTGTTAATTTAATTTTTTATTAAATATTAATCTAGAAAGCAGAAATTTTTATATTCGGCGCCACTGCTTCCTAGTTTCCCAGCAAACACACATTTATTAGCATGAGTTACCAATAGGTGTCACTCTATCTCAGTGCAGATTCTTTAGCTCAAATTAATAAAAGGCAAATTAAAATCATAGATCAAATAATAACAATTTTATTTAAGAAAAGTAGATCAGATTAATTTACAAAATTTTAATTTAGTTGAACCTTGGCCTTGGGTTTCTTATATTTAGGAAACAAAATTCTGCCCTTTTATTTTAATTACAAATACTTATTCTAAGAAAATGAAAGAAATCTTTGCTTTATTTAATATCGATAAAACAGGTACCTGTATGCGACGTGACGTCCCGATACGAATCACTGATTTGTTGCACTACACTGTTGTGATCCTGGTTACCTGCAAATTCCCTCGATTTCTCGTGCCGTGCCTTTGTGGTAATTTTGTTCCTTGTGAAATTTGTTCAATTTGATGTGCCTTGGACGACTTTGATGCTAAAATATTGGATTAATACCGTATGGCTTACTTGAAAATCCGGTAAGTCAAATTTGACAAACAGCTGACATTAAGGTTATATTTTGATGATAATTATTTTGTTTTTTAAACCTTGCAACATTGGTTCTTCTTACTTCTCAACTTATTAATGTTTGATTTACATACTTTTCTTCATCTGAATTTGAATTTTCTTTACTATTTGTAATAATTTCTGGACTTTGAAATAACTCTCTTCTTTTTATTACAAAATCAATAACTTATAACAAACTTTTCATGGAAACGTTCCTTGTTTCTTGAAAACTTTGTTAATTAATGACTTTTTTCTGAAATTAGATAACTAGACCTGTCAAAATTTCATAAATTTTATTTGGTTATGAATTTAAATTTTTCTTTTAGACCTTCTCTGTCTGTTTTACTGTTTGAAACAGATTCCTTATTTAATTCTGATTCTTTCAGTATCCCTTTTATTTCTCTAGGCTTTATATTTAAGTAGTTCCAAAACGTTGCATGATTTTCACATAATTTCTATTTTAAACAATTTACACTAGATTTGATGCATGATTTACCTTTCTTAATCTTCTTACTAACTAGCTCTCTTAATTCTAATTAACAAATTTACTTTTCAGTATGAATAAACTCTATAACTTTTTATTTTCAGAACTCGTAGTCAATGTTTCTTCAGTCCTTGAAGTAGTGTCCTTTTACCTACCGAACTGAAAATCATTTTGAAATGTTCTTTGCAGTGTTTTCTTTCAACTGCCTGCATAATAAATAGGAAAGTAGATATGCAATGGGGCTACGGGGCCAAAACCCCATGCTTTTTCTTATGGAGGTTCATCGTGGTCTTTTTTGATACATCAATAACCTTCAGATGACCTTCACTCACACCATTTTTCCCATACACATGATAATATTTATTTTTTATTTGAATTAAATTCCTAAAACTTTGAATAATTAATGAATAATTTGCATAGTCACGTGATAATATTTATATTTATTTTAATTACTATTGAAAAGCTGTTCTCACCTCTAGAGTTAACACTGTAACAGTAAACATGAATCAGTAAGGTTTATCATGGTCTTTTTAATACATCAATAACCTTCAGATGACCTTCACTCACCTCACCTCATACTTCTAATTTCCTATAGAGGGAAGTCACAATATGATAATATTTGATTTAAATTCTTAAAACTCTGAATACTTATAATTTCCTATAGTCACGTGATAATAATTATATGTATTTTAATTATTATTGAAAAGCCCCAACCATACGCCTCTGGAGTTAACATTATAACAACAGTATAGATGAATCAGCAATTATATTTTTAGATATATTAAATTCTTATAGCATGTACAGTATTACCGACACTTACTACAACTAATATATATTCAGGTGATAAGTCTATATTTTTATCATAATTATTTTTAATGAAAAAAATCCAGCCACCGCCCAGGATTCGAACCACCGATCTCCGGTTTGAAAGCACAATGCTCAACACACTGGGCTATCGAGGTACCTGACTTCAAGTCGATTAATACTGGTATACATGAATCAATGCATGACGTCACACACAAAGAAAAGCATGCGCATTGAAGGTCTACTGTATTAGCGAAATCTATTTCAATTTCCTGAAATGTAATATTCATATTTATTTATTATTAATATTAATTTTTATTTTAAACTCCTTAAAAACTTTTGAAAACTCATAATTTCCTATATAGGAGTCACGTTATAATAGTTATTTACCATTAATTATTTTTATTTAAAAAAAAAAAAAAATTCAGCAGTGACCGTGGATCGATCCTGCAAACTCTTGACTGAGAGTCCGAAGCGCTCTCCACTAATCCACTGTCCTACATACTAAATAAATGCTTAATTGTTGGTATCTTCCAGCTGTTATAGTTAGATACATTTACAATCTTCTTATCAATTCTTCGAAATTACCTATTTAACATAAAGATAACGAACCATATCTATCGACAGAGAATATGTATTAATTATTATTAACCATTTCTTTAACAACTTTATTATTTTTATGAGAATTGTTTTTTCAATTATTTTATAGAAAAGTTTTTCGTCGCCTAATAATTTTTAGCTTCAAATAATATTGACTAACAGACTAGAAAAAAATTAAAAGTCTTTAATATTATACAACATTGTTTGTTATTCTAGATTTCGACAACGATCACCTCATCACCAGGGGAATTACTTAAATGACTTATATTAAAAACGTTTGCATGTGACGTCATACCTCATTATATTTTTTTCTGAAAAAAATAGAGACTAAAAATAATGTAGATAAAAGTTATATTTATATTTAACCACTTAATGATGTCCAAATATCAATGGAAACCATAAAATGTTATAAATATTTTCATGTTCAAGTGTTAAAGCAGATGTCGAACTTTAATAAAAATTGAAATAGCCACCCAACGATGTCTACTATATTAGTGAAATCAATTAAATCATACATAGCTTTAATCTTTCAGCTTATCAGCTTCATGATGTCTGGTCAATCTAAATTTTACATGTATATATACCAGGCACTAAATGAATGAAATCGTTTACCATAATATGCCAAAGGACCTTACTTTAAACTTTATCCGATTTTAGTGAAAAAAAAACTAAGATTCATTAAAAAATTTACCATACAATTCAACTAGAGGTAAATGTATACGTCTATACACAAAAAGTTATTAAAAACCCCAGGATTGCAAATATTCATATTTAAGTGCTGGTGATATCAAACTTTAACAAAATTAAAATAGACACCTAACGATATCTACTATATTAGGAAAATCTTTAACTTCAATATTTCAATTTCATGAAATGTAATAATACATACCTTTAGATCGGTGACTGAACAATGAAACCAAACGTAGAATTTTATTTCTTTCCATCAAGCCATAGAGGTTATCTTTAAAACGCATCTAACGAGTTCAACGATTATACATAAAATTATATATTATTTATAAGATGGAAAATAAACTAATGATATAACAATGTTAAGATTTTAGAGACAAACAAAAATTCATATTCACAGTGGACATTGACGAGCATTAGTCATGGGCGAAGTAAAACATAGTAATTTATATAATATAACCTATCAAATAATATTCAAATGTTCTAAGACAAAAGTTACATTTAATGATTGATAGGTACCTGCTTATACTCATAACTCAAAATGATCTCTAAATGAATTAGCAAATGTTTTCTCATTTTTAACACCAATATTTGAATTTAAAATCATTCTTTCTTTTGACTGTGAATCAGCAGCATATATTATAAAAAATCCTTCTAGTTTCAAAAGAACTTATTAGCAATTAAAAGATTTTTCCAAAATATGAAAAATATGAATTCCATCAGTTACACCCTGTATGAACTACTGATTATACAAGATACCAACAGAAAATTACCTAGTTTATTTAATTAGTATTCACTTTCAAATACAATCATTACATAAAACTTTTCAGACAACACACAGTAAATATTAATTTAATTTTTCAGGAAAATAATATTACATAAAAACTTAGACGTGGGTTAATTCTGTAGAGCTCTAGTGATAACAAAATTTCAATAGGACCTTCATAAAATATTATGACAATGAAAAGTTTTTAGATTATAATATTCTATAATTGAATCAAAGGCATATGCTAATCACAGTTTTAAAACACCAACAACACCTTTCTTTTATTGTATTATGAATGAATCCATTGTTTCAATTATCATTTCAACCTTTAATGAATCGATCCAACTTCCACTTTGAAAAAGTATATTATACAAAATAGTAAAACATGTTTTATATACCAAATAAAATATTTAGTAAGCTAATCATTCCTGGAACAATGTTTTAATCATCTTCAATTAGAGAGAGCTGCAAGCAGGCTTCCTTATCACAATTTACGGTTGATATAAAGCAGGAAGTCGCTGAGCACTTGTTGTTAGTTTATTAATAACCGACTATCTTAACTTTTATTCTTTAGTGTTGTTATCTACACAGTTTGTCAATTATCCGCTTTTATTGTTCTCTTCTATCTGTTTTATTGAAAGGTAAGTTTAATACAAATATGACATGTTACATATCAAATTAAACCTCATAACTAAACCCATAGATTTGGACTATTTTCATTAATTGTTTTAACATCTAGAATTATATTTTGATGGTGCTATATAAAAGTTTATTCTTATTAGTCATTTATGTTCAGTGGCGTCCAGGCAAATTTTAGTTGGGTCCGCTTAGGGGGTCCCAATTTTTTTCTTTACAGTGAGAAGAATTTTAAAATTGTAACACAATATCACCGTTATAGCACAGACAGCGCGCGACAGCGTTGTTGCCTAGCAAAGACGCAAAAGTAAGTTTCTTATTCTGTAGAAGGTAGCGACAAATTATAGACGATGTTGGAGAAATAAATAAGAGACAAATTACAAATTTTCCGATTGTTCATTACCATGTTTTATTGATCGGATAGGAGGCTAAAAGATCTAGGGGCCAGTCCGCGTTTGCGAAACCGCGGACCTAACCAGAACGCCACTGTTTATGTTATATCAAATTAAAGCTCTTAACATATAGATTTTGAACATGATAGAATCTCTGAAACTAATAATTGTTTCAGATTACATCTCACCGACACAGATCGTTCCTGAAGTAATATCCTTCGGTATAACACACTCACACACGCAGTTCTCAGTTAACTTTCAGACAAGAAACATGTCTTTCACCAACAATATTGTGAAGAAAATTCAATCAATCCTAAACAACCCCCGCCTTAAGGAAGAAAATGGTATTCCTCAAGGGATTAAAGAATGTTACAAGGCGGTACGAGCCATCAATAACGCTTTAACCAAGGCTGATTCGTTGGGTGAGAAACAACACCTGACTGCTGCTCTGAGCCAGGTAAAGAGCTTTAGGAAAATGTTTAAGGAATTGCAAGTTGTTGGATCGGGATATAAAACGAGACGTGAAACTGCAAAACACCGAGTTCATTGGGAAGACTCAACCACCGCATTCAAGAGCCGTATTAGAACAGGTGTGATTACCAACTTACGCCATTCAGATCCTAAGTTATTCCTTGAGGACTGTGAGGCGCTCTTCCACCGACGTATCCATAACATCTTAAAGAAAGAGGAGGCTTTAAAAGTTAATGCAGTTTTTTGCGGTCAATTTGTAATTGATAAAGCTGATGAGGTAATTGAGGAACTTAAATTTCTCAACACCAAAAACAGACCCATCTATCGAGATACAGACCTTAAGCAGTGGTTCAAGGAACATATTCTATCCCCCATTCTTACTGATCTGGAAGAGTTTCAGGAAAGAAATAGCGGCTGGGCGCTTGAAGCCATACTAAACTTGCAAGTGAACATTAACAAATATACCGCCCAACTTGGATCATCATACATAAAGTTACCCAAACCAATAGCTAACAAACAGGCGTGTATAAACATAAAAAATAGTGATAACGCATGCTTCGCTTGGAGCATCGTTTCTGCCATATATCCAGTGGGTTGGGGAAATCATCCTGGCAGACCCTCTTCATACCCTCATTATTCCAAGCTACTAAATCTAACAGGTATTCAGTTCCCAATGACATTAAAACAAATACCGAGATTTGAGAAGCAAAACAGTATATCAATCAACGTTTATACCCTTAAGGTAGTGAAGAAAGGGTATATAACAGTTCCAAGCTACTTAACAAAAAATAAAATGGATAAACACGTAAATCTGTTGCTCGTTCAAGATCAATATTATACTGATGATGATGATGAAGAAGATAATGATGTTCCTTTCACACCCATACGATATCATTATGTATGGATAAAAGATTTATCCCGTCTTGTATCCACTCAACTAAGTCAACACAAAACAAAGAAATATTTCTGCGACCGATGTCTCCACTATTTTTATACCCAAGCTGGATTAGATAAGCACACTGAAGATTGCAAAAATTTAAACGAGTGTAAAATTAGGCTACCCACTCAAGATCAGAAGATGCTTTCATTTAAAAACTTTAAAAATAAAGAAAAGGGTCCCATTCATGCATATATTCCGATCTAGAGTGTATTTTAAAACCGGTGGAGGAGACCAACAAATATCAGGAGGCACATACCTTGTAGTATAGCATACTATGTAAAGTGTTCATATGATGATAGCCTATCATTTTATAAATCATATAGGGGAGAAGATTCTATAGAATGGTTTTCAAATGAACTCAAACAATTTGCTGAGGATTTGGAAACGGTATTTCTTTGCCCTCTACCCCATGGATCAATTATCTCCACAACAACAATCTGAATTTGATAGTGCTACCCACTGCCACATTTGCGAGAAACAGTTTAATATAAATAGTATAAAAGTCCGGGAACCACTCCCATTATACAGGTCACTATAGAGGCCCCGTCACATCAAGACTGTAATTTAAATTATCAGGATAGTCACGTGGTACCAATAGTTTTTCACAACTTAAGTGGATACGATGCACACTTTATAATAAAAGATATTGCTACAAATATTGATGGTCGCATTGATATACTACCCATCAATAAAGAAAAATATATTTCATTTACCAAAAATATTAGTGAAAATGTGATTAAATTTAGGTTCATCGATTCTTTTAGGTTTATGGCAGGTAGTTTGGATACATTAGCCTCATATCTAGAGGAGCATCATATATTAAAATCAGAATTTTCACAATTAAATGATGAACAATTTAATCTATTGAAAAAGAAAGGGGTCTTTCCATATGACTTTATAGATTCCTTTGATAAGTTACATTATTCTGAACTACCAACAAAATCTGAATTTTATAATAAATTGGATGAGAAACATATATCACAGGAACAATATGCACATGCTCAGAATGTTTGGTCGAAATTCGGGTGTCAAAATTTAGGTGACTATTCCGATTTATACTTAAAAACTGATGTTATGCTTTTAGCTGAAATTTTTGAGCAATTTAGGGAAACCTGTCATAAAACATACCATCTTGATCCAGCACATTACTATACTCTACCTGGGTACACCTGGGACTGTATGATGAAACACACCAAAGTAAATCTTGAACTTCTCGATGATATTGATATGATAATGTTTATAGAACGCGGCATTCGAGGTGGACTAAGTCAATGTTCGAAACGTCGATCCAGAGCCAACAATAAATATATGTCTGACTATAATCCATCAAAACCTAGCACATATTTAATGTACTTCGACATAAACAACCAATATGGTTGGGCCATGGAACAAGATTTACCATATGGACAATTTAGTTTTATCGAGAATTTCGAAAATTTTGATGTTTCCACAATATCTGATACATCACCCGTTGGCTATATTCTCGAAGTAGATCTAGAGTACCCAGAACACTTACACGATAAACACAAATACCTACCCTTTTGCCCAGAACATATAGTGCCCCCAGAGTCAAAATTACCAAAATTAATGGGTACGCTGTATAACAAAACCCGGTATATCATCCATTATAGAAATTTAAAGCAAGCTCTGGTAAATGGATTAAGATTAATAAAAATTCACCGCGTACTACAATTTAACCAGTCACCGTGGCTAAAAGCCTATATCGACCTCAACACAAAATTACGTGCCAATTCCAAAAACGATTTTGAAAAAAACCTGTTTAAATTAATGAACAACGCTGTGTTTGGGAAAACAATGGAAAATATACGCAAACACTCCAACATTAAATTAGTATCTAAATGGGAAGGGCGATACGGAGCTGAAGCACTAATTTCCAAACCAGAATTTAAGTCAGCGACTATTTTTAATGAAAATCTGGTTGCTATTGAACTCAATAAATATGAAATTTATTTCAATAAACCAATTTATGTAGGTATGTGCATATTAGACCTGGCAAAAACAACGATCTATGATTTCCAATATAATTTTATGATGAAAAAATATTCTAATAATGAATGTGTAATAGTTTATACAGACACAGACAGTCTTATTTATGAAATACAATGTGATGATGTATACGAGGAACTTATAAAAAAAAACATATCAAAATTCGATACCAGCGATTATCCAGAAAATAATATATATATCATATACCACGTGTTAATAAAAAGGTTATTGGTTTGATGAAAGATGAATCCTCCGGTCATATAATGACAGACTTTGTGGGATTAAGATCAAAAATGTATGCACTTAAATTACTAAAGACGTTGGAAGATGAAGAAAAGGAGCGAAAAGTGTTAATAGAAAAAGGAGCAGATGGTGATGATATTGATATAGCTCTCTCAAATATTGGATTAACTAAAAAGGCGAAGGGGGTTAAGAAATCTGTTGTAAAAACCCGTATAACATTTAATGATTATATTGAATGTCTAGACAATTTTCATGAAAAAAATGTTAATCAAAATTTAATCCAATCCTCTAAACACATTGTGAATTCAATAACCCAAACCAAAACTGCTCTCAGTCCCCATGATGATAAGCGACATTTAGTTAAGGACTCATATAACACTTTACCTTGGGGCCACTATACTATCATGGAAACCTAATTGTAATTATATACAGCTATACCTTCCCAAGGTGCAGAAAAATTGTTAGTGTTTATTACATACCAGAGATAAATAAGTATTGAATTTAATGAAAATATTATAAAAGTGGTATGATTACATTTTTTAGTAACTTTTATTTCACTTTATAATATTTTCTATACAACCCTACATATTGTAATAAATTGCTATTATATTTATATATAAACTTACACATTATTTGTTGTAGTACCTTACTATTATATTTTCTATATCACCATGTATATTATTTTTGTAATATATACTATTTGTTTTAATAAAGAATTGTATCTATTTTTGAGTATTTCTTACCTTAAAACACTTCCTGGAGGTAAAACTCTCATTCATCGACGGAGTGCTTGAGATGAGAGTATTTCCAAGCGTAGTGCCACAAATATTTCATTTTTAAACCTTGGCAAGTATGTATGATGTTATAATAAAGATGTGGAGTGTTAAATATAATAATATTGATCAGATGATAAGAGAAGCAAAACAACAAAATTTAAGTCACAAATCTGCTCTCGTCCTGATCAATCCAACCAAATCCAACTTTGAATATCCATCCCCTCCCGCTTCTCTTCCTTTGGCTTCTGAAATAGTAATACATTTTCAGTACAGCTTTTTAAAAGATATATAAGAATAACTATTGATCTGATTTTATTGTACAAGTACAATTTTTTTTCCAAACACTCCAACTTTTACATCCAGCTTTACATTGGAGGTACATAAAATACCCACGAACAGTTCATGAACTGTCCATGAAATACCTATGAACTGTCCATAAAATACCATGAGTCAGTCATCAAGTACTCATAAACTAGGTACCAAGTGCCCATCAAATATATAAAGAGCAATACATGCAAAGGTTATTTTGCTTCTTTTTATCTATATAACAAGTATCTTATAAATATTCTTGTATTTAACACCTCACAACCTAATTATAACATAATATATACTTGACTAGGTTTTAATCTGAATAATTGTGTCACTGCTCTTAAAAGTAATCTCATTTCTATATAATTTATACCCAAATTCATATACGTTTTCTATGAAAACACTCTCTCGTAGAGAACTAACATACATAGAGCTGTAATATTTTGGGAAGTGAAACATATAAGCTCCAACATTTTTACCCTTATATACCCTCATTTACCCTTCTTTTACCCTTATTTATCATTATTTACCCTTAATTATACTTATTTTATTCTTATTTACCCTTGTTTTATCTTTATTTTACCTTGTTTTATTCTTATTTACCCTCGTTTTATCTCCCTGATAAAACTAGTTTTATCAGGGAGATAAAACGAGGGTAAATAAGAATAAAACAAGGTAAAATAAAGATAAAACAAGGGTAAATAAGAATAAAATAAGTATAATTAAGGGTAAATAATGATAAATAAGGGTAAAAGAAGGGTAAATGAGGGTATATAAGGGTAAAAATGTTGGAGCTTATATGTTTCACTTCCCAAAATATTACAGCTCTATGTATGTTAGTTCTCTACGAGAGGGTGTTTTCATAGAAAACGTATATGAATTTGGGTATAAATTATATAGAAATGAGATTACTTTTAAGAGCAGTGACACAATTATTCAGATTAAAACCTAGTCAAGTATATATTATGTTATAATTAGGTTGTGAGGTGTTAAATACAAGAATATTTATAAGATACTTGTTATATAGATAAAAAGAAGCAAAATAACCTTTGCATGTATTGCTCTTTATATATTTGATGGGCACTTGGTACCTAGTTTATGAGTACTTGATGACTGACTCATGGTATTTTATGGACAGTTCATAGGTATTTCATGGACAGTTCATGAACTGTTCGTGGGTATTTTATGTACCTCCAATGTAAAGCTGGATGTAAAAGTTGGAGTGTTTGGAAAAAAAATTGTACTTGTACAATAAAATCAGATCAATAGTTATTCTTATATATCTTTTAAAAAGCTGTACTGAAAATGTATTACTATTTCAGAAGCCAAAGGAAGAGAAGCGGGAGGGGATGGATATTCAAAGTTGGATTTGGTTGGATTGATCAGGACGAGAGCAGATTTGTGACTTAAATTTTGTTGTTTTGCTTCTCTTATCATCTGATCAATATTATTATATTTAACACTCCACATCTTTATTATAACATCATACATACTTGCCAAGGTTTAAAAATGAAATATTTGTGGCACTACGCTTGGAAATACTCTCATCTCAAGCACTCCGTCGATGAATGAGAGTTTTACCTCCAGGAAGTGTTTTAAGGTAAGAAATACTCAAAAATAGATACAATTCTTTATTAAAACAAATAGTATATATTACAAAAATAATATACATGGTGATATAGAAAATATAATAGTAAGGTACTACAACAAATAATGTGTAAGTTTATATATAAATATAATAGCAATTTATTACAATATGTAGGGTTGTATAGAAAATATTATAAAGTGAAATAAAAGTTACTAAAAAATGTAATCATACCACTTTTATAATATTTTCATTAAATTCAATACTTATTTATCTCTGGTATGTAATAAACACTAACAATTTTTCTGCACCTTGGGAAGGTATAGCTGTATATAATTACAATTAGGTTTCCATGATAGTATAGTGGCCCCAAGGTAAAGTGTTATATGAGTCCTTAACTAAATGTCGCTTATCATCATGGGGACTGAGAGCAGTTTTGGTTTGGGTTATTGAATTCACAATGTGTTTAGAGGATTGGATTAAATTTTGATTAACATTTTTTTCATGAAAATTGTCTAGACATTCAATATAATCATTAAATGTTATACGGGTTTTTACAACAGATTTCTTAACCCCCTTCGCCTTTTTAGTTAATCCAATATTTGAGAGAGCTATATCAATATCATCACCATCTGCTCCTTTTTCTATTAACACTTTTCGCTCCTTTTCTTCATCTTCCAACGTCTTTAGTAATTTAAGTGCATACATTTTTGATCTTAATCCCACAAAGTCTGTCATTATATGACCGGAGGATTCATCTTTCATCAAACCAATAACCTTTTTATTAACACGTGGTATATGATATATATATTATTTTCTGGATAATCGCTGGTATCGAATTTTGATATGTTTTTTTTTATAAGTTCCTCGTATACATCATCACATTGTATTTCATAAATAAGACTGTCTGTGTCTGTATAAACTATTACACATTCATTATTAGAATATTTTTTCATCATAAAATTATATTGGAAATCATAGATCGTTGTTTTTGCCAGGTCTAATATGCACATACCTACATAAATTGGTTTATTGAAATAAATTTCATATTTATTGAGTTCAATAGCAACCAGATTTTCATTAAAAATAGTCGCTGACTTAAATTCTGGTTTGGAAATTAGTGCTTCAGCTCCGTATCGCCCTTCCCATTTAGATACTAATTTAATGTTGGAGTGTTTGCGTATATTTTCCATTGTTTTCCCAAACACAGCGTTGTTCATTAATTTAAACAGGTTTTTTTCAAAATCGTTTTTGGAATTGGCACGTAATTTTGTGTTGAGGTCGATATAGGCTTTTAGCCACGGTGACTGGTTAAATTGTAGTACGCGGTGAATTTTTATTAATCTTAATCCATTTACCAGAGCTTGCTTTAAATTTCTATAATGGATGATATACCGGGTTTTGTTATACAGCGTACCCATTAATTTTGGTAATTTTGACTCTGGGGGCACTATATGTTCTGGGCAAAAGGGTAGGTATTTGTGTTTATCGTGTAAGTGTTCTGGGTACTCTAGATCTACTTCGAGAATATAGCCAACGGGTGATGTATCAGATATTGTGGAAACATCAAAATTTTCGAAATTCTCGATAAAACTAAATTGTCCATATGGTAAATCTTGTTCCATGGCCCAACCATATTGGTTGTTTATGTCGAAGTACATTAAATATGTGCTAGGTTTTGATGGATTATAGTCAGACATATATTTATTGTTGGCTCTGGATCGACGTTTCGAACATTGACTTAGTCCACCTCGAATGCCGCGTTCTATAAACATTATCATATCAATATCATCGAGAAGTTCAAGATTTACTTTGGTGTGTTTCATCATACAGTCCCAGGTGTACCCAGGTAGAGTATAGTAATGTGCTGGATCAAGATGGTATGTTTTATGACAGGTTTCCCTAAATTGCTCAAAAATTTCAGCTAAAAGCATAACATCAGTTTTTAAGTATAAATCGGAATAGTCACCTAAATTTTGACACCCGAATTTCGACCAAACATTCTGAGCATGTGCATATTGTTCCTGTGATATATGTTTCTCATCCAATTTATTATAAAATTCAGATTTTGTTGGTAGTTCAGAATAATGTAACTTATCAAAGGAATCTATAAAGTCATATGGAAAGACCCCTTTCTTTTTCAATAGATTAAATTGTTCATCATTTAATTGTGAAAATTCTGATTTTAATATATGATGCTCCTCTAGATATGAGGCTAATGTATCCAAACTACCTGCCATAAACCTAAAAGAATCGATGAACCTAAATTTAATCACATTTTCACTAATATTTTTGGTAAATGAAATATATTTTTCTTTATTGATGGGTAGTATATCAATGCGACCATCAATATTTGTAGCAATATCTTTTATTATAAAGTGTGCATCGTATCCACTTAAGTTGTGAAAAACTATTGGTACCACGTGACTATCCTGATAATTTAAATTACAGTCTTGATGTGACGGGCCTCTATAGTGACCTGTATAATGGGAGTGGTCCCGGACTTTTATACTATTTATATTAAACTGTTTCTCGCAAATGTGGCAGTGGGTAGCACTATCAAATTCAGATTGTTGTTGTGGAGATAATTGATCCATGGGTAGAGGGCAAAGAAATACCGTTTCCAAATCCTCAGCAAATTGTTTGAGTTCATTTGAAAACCATTCTATAGAATCTTCTCCCCTATATGATTTATAAAATGATAGGCTATCATCATATGAACACTTTACATAGTATGCTATACTACAAGGTATGTGCTCCTGATATTTGTTGGTCTCCTCCACCGGTTTTAAAATACACTCTAGATCGGAATATATGATGAATGGGACCTTTTCTTTATTTTTAAAGTTTTTAAATGAAAGCATCTTCTGATCTTGAGTGGGTAGCCTAATTTTACACTCGTTTAAATTTTTGCAATCTTCAGTGTGCTTATCTAATCCAGCTTGGGTATAAAAATAGTGGAGACATCGGTCGCAGAAATATTTCTTTGTTTTGTGTTGACTTAGTTGAGTGGATACAAGACGGGATAAATCTTTTATCCATACATAATGATATCGTATGGGTGTGAAAGGAACATCATTATCTTCTTCATCATCATCATCAGTATAATATTGATCTTGAACGAGCAACAGATTTACGTGTTTATCCATTTTATTTTTTGTTAAGTAGCTTGGAACTGTTATATACCCTTTCTTCACTACCTTAAGGGTATAAACGTTGATTGATATACTGTTTTGCTTCTCAAATCTCGGTATTTGTTTTAATGTCATTGGGAACTGAATACCTGTTAGATTTAGTAGCTTGGAATAATGAGGGTATGAAGAGGGTCTGCCAGGATGATTTCCCCAACCCACTGGATATATGGCAGAAACGATGCTCCAAGCGAAGCATGCGTTATCACTATTTTTTATGTTTATACACGCCTGTTTGTTAGCTATTGGTTTGGGTAACTTTATGTATGATGATCCAAGTTGGGCGGTATATTTGTTAATGTTCACTTGCAAGTTTAGTATGGCTTCAAGCGCCCAGCCGCTATTTCTTTCCTGAAACTCTTCCAGATCAGTAAGAATGGGGGATAGAATATGTTCCTTGAACCACTGCTTAAGGTCTGTATCTCGATAGATGGGTCTGTTTTTGGTGTTGAGAAATTTAAGTTCCTCAATTACCTCATCAGCTTTATCAATTACAAATTGACCGCAAAAAACTGCATTAACTTTTAAAGCCTCCTCTTTCTTTAAGATGTTATGGATACGTCGGTGGAAGAGCGCCTCACAGTCCTCAAGGAATAACTTAGGATCTGAATGGCGTAAGTTGGTAATCACACCTGTTCTAATACGGCTCTTGAATGCGGTGGTTGAGTCTTCCCAATGAACTCGGTGTTTTGCAGTTTCACGTCTCGTTTTATATCCCGATCCAACAACTTGCAATTCCTTAAACATTTTCCTAAAGCTCTTTACCTGGCTCAGAGCAGCAGTCAGGTGTTGTTTCTCACCCAACGAATCAGCCTTGGTTAAAGCGTTATTGATGGCTCGTACCGCCTTGTAACATTCTTTAATCCCTTGAGGAATACCATTTTCTTCCTTAAGGCGGGGGTTGTTTAGGATTGATTGAATTTTCTTCACAATATTGTTGGTGAAAGACATGTTTCTTGTCTGAAAGTTAACTGAGAACTGCGTGTGTGAGTGTGTTATACCGAAGGATATTACTTCAGGAACGATCTGTGTCGGTGAGATGTAATCTGAAACAATTATTAGTTTCAGAGATTCTATCATGTTCAAAATCTATATGTTAAGAGCTTTAATTTGATATAACATAAACAGTGGCGTTCTGGTTAGGTCCGCGGTTTCGCAAACGCGGACTGGCCCCTAGATCTTTTAGCCTCCTATCCGATCAATAAAACATGGTAATGAACAATCGGAAAATTTGTAATTTGTCTCTTATTTATTTCTCCAACATCGTCTATAATTTGTCGCTACCTTCTACAGAATAAGAAACTTACTTTTGCGTCTTTGCTAGGCAACAACGCTGTCGCGCGCTGTCTGTGCTATAACGGTGATATTGTGTTACAATTTTAAAATTCTTCTCACTGTAAAGAAAAAAATTGGGACCCCCTAAGCGGACCCAACTAAAATTTGCCTGGACGCCACTGAACATAAATGACTAATAAGAATAAACTTTTATATAGCACCATCAAAATATAATTCTAGATGTTAAAACAATTAATGAAAATAGTCCAAATCTATGGGTTTAGTTATGAGGTTTAATTTGATATGTAACATGTCATATTTGTATTAAACTTACCTTTCAATAAAACAGATAGAAGAGAACAATAAAAGCGGATAATTGACAAACTGTGTAGATAACAACACTAAAGAATAAAAGTTAAGATAGTCGGTTATTAATAAACTAACAACAAGTGCTCAGCGACTTCCTGCTTTATATCAACCGTAAATTGTGATAAGGAAGCCTGCTTGCAGCTCTCTCTAATTGAAGATGATTAAAACATTGTTCCAGGAATGATTAGCTTACTAAATATTTTATTTGGTATATAAAACATGTTTTACTATTTTGTATAATATACTTTTTCAAAGTGGAAGTTGGATCGATTCATTAAAGGTTGAAATGATAATTGAAACAATGGATTCATTCATAATACAATAAAAGAAAGGTGTTGTTGGTGTTTTAAAACTGTGATTAGCATATGCCTTTGATTCAATTATAGAATATTATAATCTAAAAACTTTTCATTGTCATAATATTTTATGAAGGTCCTATTGAAATTTTGTTATCACTAGAGCTCTACAGAATTAACCCACGTCTAAGTTTTTATGTAATATTATTTTCCTGAAAAATTAAATTAATATTTACTGTGTGTTGTCTGAAAAGTTTTATGTAATGATTGTATTTGAAAGTGAATACTAATTAAATAAACTAGGTAATTTTCTGTTGGTATCTTGTATAATCAGTAGTTCATACAGGGTGTAACTGATGGAATTCATATTTTTCATATTTTGGAAAAATCTTTTAATTGCTAATAAGTTCTTTTGAAACTAGAAGGATTTTTTATAATATATGCTGCTGATTCACAGTCAAAAGAAAGAATGATTTTAAATTCAAATATTGGTGTTAAAAATGAGAAAACATTTGCTAATTCATTTAGAGATCATTTTGAGTTATGAGTATAAGCAGGTACCTATCAATCATTAAATGTAACTTTTGTCTTAGAACATTTGAATATTATTTGATAGGTTATATTATATAAATTACTATGTTTTACTTCGCCCATGACTAATGCTCGTCAATGTCCACTGTGAATATGAATTTTTGTTTGTCTCTAAAATCTTAACATTGTTATATCATTAGTTTATTTTCCATCTTATAAATAATATATAATTTTATGTATAATCGTTGAACTCGTTAGATGCGTTTTAAAGATAACCTCTATGGCTTGATGGAAAGAAATAAAATTCTACGTTTGGTTTCATTGTTCAGTCACCGATCTAAAGGTATGTATTATTACATTTCATGAAATTGAAATATTGAAGTTAAAGATTTTCCTAATATAGTAGATATCGTTAGGTGTCTATTTTAATTTTGTTAAAGTTTGATATCACCAGCACTTAAATATGAATATTTGCAATCCTGGGGTTTTTAATAACTTTTTGTGTATAGACGTATACATTTACCTCTAGTTGAATTGTATGGTAAATTTTTTAATGAATCTTAGTTTTTTTTTCACTAAAATCGGATAAAGTTTAAAGTAAGGTCCTTTGGCATATTATGGTAAACGATTTCATTCATTTAGTGCCTGGTATATATACATGTAAAATTTAGATTGACCAGACATCATGAAGCTGATAAGCTGAAAGATTAAAGCTATGTATGATTTAATTGATTTCACTAATATAGTAGACATCGTTGGGTGGCTATTTCAATTTTTATTAAAGTTCGACATCTGCTTTAACACTTGAACATGAAAATATTTATAACATTTTATGGTTTCCATTGATATTTGGACATCATTAAGTGGTTAAATATAAATATAACTTTTATCTACATTATTTTTAGTCTCTATTTTTTTCAGAAAAAAATATAATGAGGTATGACGTCACATGCAAACGTTTTTAATATAAGTCATTTAAGTAATTCCCCTGGTGATGAGGTGATCGTTGTCGAAATCTAGAATAACAAACAATGTTGTATAATATTAAAGACTTTTAATTTTTTTCTAGTCTGTTAGTCAATATTATTTGAAGCTAAAAATTATTAGGCGACGAAAAACTTTTCTATAAAATAATTGAAAAAACAATTCTCATAAAAATAATAAAGTTGTTAAAGAAATGGTTAATAATAATTAATACATATTCTCTGTCGATAGATATGGTTCGTTATCTTTATGTTAAATAGGTAATTTCGAAGAATTGATAAGAAGATTGTAAATGTATCTAACTATAACAGCTGGAAGATACCAACAATTAAGCATTTATTTAGTATGTAGGACAGTGGATTAGTGGAGAGCGCTTCGGACTCTCAGTCAAGAGTTTGCAGGATCGATCCACGGTCACTGCTGAATTTTTTTTTTTTTTTAAATAAAAATAATTAATGGTAAATAACTATTATAACGTGACTCCTATATAGGAAATTATGAGTTTTCAAAAGTTTTTAAGGAGTTTAAAATAAAAATTAATATTAATAATAAATAAATATGAATATTACATTTCAGGAAATTGAAATAGATTTCGCTAATACAGTAGACCTTCAATGCGCATGCTTTTCTTTGTGTGTGACGTCATGCATTGATTCATGTATACCAGTATTAATCGACTTGAAGTCAGGTACCTCGATAGCCCAGTGTGTTGAGCATTGTGCTTTCAAACCGGAGATCGGTGGTTCGAATCCTGGGCGGTGGCTGGATTTTTTTCATTAAAAATAATTATGATAAAAATATAGACTTATCACCTGAATATATATTAGTTGTAGTAAGTGTCGGTAATACTGTACATGCTATAAGAATTTAATATATCTAAAAATATAATTGCTGATTCATCTATACTGTTGTTATAATGTTAACTCCAGAGGCGTATGGTTGGGGCTTTTCAATAATAATTAAAATACATATAATTATTATCACGTGACTATAGGAAATTATAAGTATTCAGAGTTTTAAGAATTTAAATCAAATATTATCATATTGTGACTTCCCTCTATAGGAAATTAGAAGTATGAGGTGAGGTGAGTGAAGGTCATCTGAAGGTTATTGATGTATTAAAAAGACCATGATAAACCTTACTGATTCATGTTTACTGTTACAGTGTTAACTCTAGAGGTGAGAACAGCTTTTCAATAGTAATTAAAATAAATATAAATATTATCACGTGACTATGCAAATTATTCATTAATTATTCAAAGTTTTAGGAATTTAATTCAAATAAAAAATAAATATTATCATGTGTATGGGAAAAATGGTGTGAGTGAAGGTCATCTGAAGGTTATTGATGTATCAAAAAAGACCACGATGAACCTCCATAAGAAAAAGCATGGGGTTTTGGCCCCGTAGCCCCATTGCATATCTACTTAGGAAAACAATGTTTTTAACAATCTAATATTTAAATAACCAGTGACAGCACACAAATTATGGTTACTGATGGTCAACACTGAAACTTTAAACTACAATTAACATATGGAATTCAGGGATGTATGTCTCAGGTTTAATCTAAGGTAATAGTCTTTGATTTTAAATGTTTATGATTTAAACCCGAGCACTAATTTTCGAGAAATCTTAGATTTAAGTTTTATTTGTGCTCCTTTTCTTTTTAAAGAGTCTTTATGTACACTATAGAATGTTTATTCAGTTTGTTTGTGAATTTTCACTTCCTTTTATGTTTTTTGTCACCTATATTGTTTAATATTTTAGTTTTAAATTATTTTCTTGCTTTAATTTCAAGTTTTAAATTTTCAGATGTGGAAATTTACATTTCCTATTTTGTGGAAGTTTTTCCAGTTTGATGAGCTCCGGATCAACCTATGATTGTCTATTAGTCAGAAACACTCTAACGATGGATTCCTGATATGATTTTTCCACCTTTGGTTTTGTATTTAAGAAGTCTAGCTTCTGAAGATAAAGTGAGATTTTACAAATTTTTAAACCTACTTATTTTAAAATTTAAGCATTTTACAATATTTATTGTTACTATTTAATCTCTGTCTTTCAATTTAAATTTGTTTACTGATAGTATGTTTACTATCGATAATTCATGTTCGTTTTAAAGTTTTTACTTTGTAATCATTGAATTCTATGATGCAGAAACTGCAAACAGTGGCGTAGATTATTTATTTTGATAATGAAACTTATTGTCTCTCTCATGAGTCAAGATATCATATCAATATATATATAATGACCTATGGCATACTGATGAGAACATAATAAGTTCGAAACCGGTCTATGTCTGATCAGGAACAGACAAATGATAGTTGGTTACTGATCACGATTTGAAGGTGTAATTCAATGCAGATCGGGGTATTTGCCCGCTGAGTAGTTGTTTCCTTCAAATCCGATTTCATAAACAGTGAGTATAGCCCACTAAGGCTAGAGGTCGCCGCTCTTGGTACTTGCAAAAAAAGCAAGTCGCTATACGTCGGTGACATTTGTCCGACGTATAGTAGCATCTGACCATATGAGAGTTTACCTCTCACCGTCACTTCATTCGATTCAGTTTGTATAAGACTAGCAAGTTGACCACTATCATTTGTCTGTTCCATGACCTATGGCATACTGATGAGAACATAATAAGTTCGAAACCGGTCTATGTCTGGTCAGGAACAGACAAATGATAGTTGGTTACTGATCACGATTTGAAGGTGTAATTCAATGCAGGTCGGGGTATTTGCCCGCTGAGTAGTTGTTTCATTCAAATCCGATTTCATATATATATATATATATATATATAATGAAGGATAGTCACGTCCGACTAGTTAAAGAACAATCTAAATTTAGTAGGGCTTCGGACAAGTGGGCGATGAAGTAAAACTCTTATTTACTATGCCGAGCTTTCGAAAATGTTTATTTTCTTTTTCAAGGCTACAATTAGATAATGAAAATTAGTAAAATTTAATTATAATATTATAATTGTTAACTTACTAGTAAGTTGAGGTTATAATTTAAAATTGGTGAACTTCTGTACAAACATTTTCACTATCGTACTATTGGAAATGAGCAACAATTGCTTATGATGTTTAATAATTAAAAGATTAACACTGACATCATTCTGCTTCATGTTTTCAGAAACAGCCATGTGATGTATAGCAAAAAACACCACAGGAACCTATGATGGCGCCATCTTGTATCTAACTGTCAAAGAACTTTCATTAAATTTTACTACGTTTACATGATGGTTTCCATCCACGGTTTTGTGGAAATATATTGAAGTTAAACAATTTTAATTAATATTAGGTTTAATTATTATTTCAATTTGTCGCACTGATCATTGTCCACTTGCACTTCTTGTTATATACCAATCACTTATTAAATTAATTACTCATTAAGAATTGCTAGGGGAGTTAAAGTTATGATTTCAGTTTGAATTTTTTTGTTAAAAAATTTTGTTATTAAATTGTTGATCAAAAACACTTTTTTAATATAATATTGGGTCTCATGGTTCCGTAGAACTACTATTGTTATCATTTATGCTGAGTTTTTCTTTATCCAACTTTAATATATACGAATAAATTGTACTTAAACCACTAATATCTGTCCTTTTGTTCATATTTTGTTCATCATTATTGATCTCTACCATTTCAAGAAAAAGTCTTTTTGTTAAGTTAGTTTCGGTGTGCAAGATTTTATAGTTATTAAAATTCATATGATGTCCAGTGTCTATTGAGTGTTCTGAAAGAGCACAAGTGCGTTTTCCCGTTCTGCAATCGCTTTTGTGTAAAGTCATTCGTGTATTGAGTGATCTTGATGTTTGGCCAATGTACTTTTTTTCACAATTATGACAAGGAATACTATATATCACGTTTGATTTTTTAATTGGATCGTCTTTATCTTTAAGCTTTGTGTACAGTTTACCGATATGTTTGATGTTTTTTTGTGCAATTTTTATGTTTTGTTCGTTTTTAAAGACATTAATTAATCTTGGAGACAGATCTTTTATAAACGGAATGGACCCATATGTTATTGGGATTATATTATCATTGTTATTGGTGGCTTCCGTTGCACCAACGTTATTCTGATTGTCATTATTTCTTGTATCGTAAAGCCATTTTTTTAAAAGATGTGGAGGATATGAGTTATCTAGTAAGATACGGTAGAGTCTATCAATGTTAGTATTGCGTAAAGACGAATGTGATATTTTTTGTATTCTATTTTTCATAGCTAGTACGAGATTGATTTTCATTCTTTCGGTGTGATGAGAGTTATAGTTTAGGTACCTGCCTGAACTAGTTGGTTTAATATACCAATCTAGTATCACTGTGTTATCAGGTCTTCGTATAAGTTGTGTATCGAGAAAAGGTACTATCATATTCGTTTCCTTTTCTAGTGTAAATTGTAAATGCGTATCATAGCTGTTGAAAATATTTAGAATTTCATCTATACCTGTTGCTGGTACTGAACAAATGATATCATCTACGTATTTTTTCAAGAAAGGTAATGCAAAACTGAGTTGTGGAATACATGTATCTAACAAGTCATCCATGACATACTGAGCAATTATTGGTGAAACGGTAGCTCCCATTGGGGTACCTAGTATTTGTTTATAGAAATTATTATCGAAAGTAAAGTACGTTGTATCAAAGATCAATTTAATGGCTTCTATAAATTTTTCATAAGGCATATTACAATAAGTGCTAATCGTATTCCATCTTTTTTCTATGCTATTGTTAACTAACTCGATCGGAATATTGCTAAATAATGAGACTACGTCTAAACTTATTATAACATGGTTATCAGGTAATTGTTTTTCATTTATGAATTCAGAAAAAGCAAACGAGTCTTTAATAAAGTATTCATTGTCGTTATTGTATGACCAAGTAAGAATATTTGTAATAAATTGAGCTATATTACTGTTTGGTGTATCGATGCTAGATATAATAGGTCTGACAGTTAATGTTGGTTTATGAATTTTAGGTAACCCATAGAATTTTGCTGGTACTGCATTATAAAATTTTAATTTTTTAGCCTCGTGTTCACTTATCATTTCCTCATCACTGAGTTCAGAAATAAAATTGTTAGCTTTTTGTTGAAAGGTAGAGGTAGGGTCTCTTTCTAGTTTACTATAAGAACTTGCATCGTTGAGTATATCTAGCGACTTTTCTATATAATCACTTTTATTCATAATAACGGTAACATTACCTTTGTCTGACCTAGTAATTATCAACTCTGCATGTTCTTTAAGGAACCTTTTACTTTTATTAAAAATATTATTAAAAAATGAATTTTGTTTATGTGGTTTATGAAGAAAATTTGTTAAGATGTTAGTGACTTGTGATCTAAATAAGTTTTTCTTGTTAATGTCAAAATTTGAAATTAAAAATTCTATATCTGATAATATTTTTGTTGCTGAAATGTTTTGAAAATTAGGAGGTATACAGAATTTGAAACCCAAAGATAAGAAAATTTTGATGTCATCAGAGATCTCAACGTTGGAAAGATTCTTAAGCCAATTCTCTTTTACTTTTATATTAAACGTTACTTGTTGTTCAAGATTTTTTAATTTATTAATATTAATTTTTTTAATGCTATGAAATTCTTTGTTATATTTGATTGTTTGTCTTCTGATAAATTCTTGTAACATATCATTTGGTAAAATATTTTGTAAATCAATGTGAATTTGTTCAAGGGACCTTTCCAACGCTTTGAGATTACCATGAGTGATTTTGATCTCTAAATTTAGTATTTTGTCCTTTAACCTTTTATTAAAATTGTTCACTTGTTGTCCCGTCCGTCCACTGTGTACATCGATGACTTTACATAAAAGCGATTGCAGAACGGGAAAACGCACTGGTGCTCTTTCAGAACACTCAATAGACACTGGACATCATATGAATTTTAATAACTATAAAATCTTGCACACCGAAACTAACTTAACAAAAAGACTTTTTCTTGAAATGGTAGAGATCAATAATGATGAACAAAATATGAACAAAAGGACAGATATTAGTGGTTTAAGTACAATTTATTCGTATATATTAAAGTTGGATAAAGAAAAACTCAGCATAAATGATAACAATAGTAGTTCTACGGAACCATGAGACCCAATATTATATTAAAAAAGTGTTTTTGATCAACAATTTAATAACAAAATTTTTTAACAAAAAAATTCAAACTGAAATCATAACTTTAACTCCCCTAGCAATTCTTAATGAGTAATTAATTTAATAAGTGATTGGTATATAACAAGAAGTGCAAGTGGACAATGATCAGTGCGACAAATTGAAATAATAATTAAACCTAATATTAATTAAAATTGTTTAACTTCAATATATTTCCACAAAACCGTGGATGGAAACCATCATGTAAACGTAGTAAAATTTAATGAAAGTTCTTTGACAGCTAGATACAAGATGGCGCCATCATAGGTTCCTGTGGTGTTTTTTGCTATACATCACATGGCTGTTTCTGAAAACATGAAGCAGAATGATGTCAGTGTTAATCTTTTAATTATTTAGCAATCAATTAACAATGAAACCAATAGATTACATAAACATCATAAGCAATTGTTGCTCATTTCCAATAGTACGATAGTGAAAATGTTTGTACAGAAGTTCACCAATTTTAAATTATAACCTCAACTTACTAGTAAGTTAACAATTATAATATTATAATTAAATTTTACTAATTTTCATTATCTAATTGTAGCCTTGAAAAAGAAAATAAACATTTTCGAAAGCTCGGCATAGTAAATAAGAGTTTTACTTCATCGCCCACTTGTCCGAAGCCCTACTAAATTTAGATTGTTTTATATATATATATATATATATTGTTGTTGTTTCTTAGGTTTTCGCGGGTGTTGAATGAAGTGTTGGTGTACTTCCGGGTGTTTTCCCACGTAGTTGATAGGCTCGAACTGGACTCAGTCCAGTTCGAGCAACGAGGAGCAGCAGTAGGCAGCTTTCAGCTTTCAGCGAGAACCTGAAGATGGCAGATGGGATTCTGCCGAAACGTCGTTTAGACAACAATGGCTCCAGCAGAAGCCTATCAACTACGTGGGAAAACACCCGGAAGTACACCAACACTTCATATATATATATATATATATATATACATATATATATATATATATATATATATATATATATATATATATATATATATATATATATATATATATATATATATATATATATATATACATATTTGATCCAAGGAGGTTAAATAAGTAAGGAGTTACCATAAGAAGCAGAATGTGGCAGCACATTCCTCAACAAAACGCGACATGTATTTTGGTTTAATATTATTATAAAATAAATGTTTTTGATAGGAAATAGTGTTTTTCTCCATAGCATATGATTTCGTGTCCGCCAAGTAGCTGTACAAATCAAAGTAGTATCGATAAGAAGAAATGTTTTGGAATCACTTTTCATAGGTTAAAACAGGTCTGTACTCAAAAGATATATTGAAACTATTTACTGTGTATTTTCGATTTTTTTTCTAGATTATATTAAATTATATTTGCTTGAAATGTGAAACCGTCATCTCATTCATTACTCTACTGGCTTGATATATGGTAGTGTCAATGTGTAAAGTCAACTAACATGTATCTCCTCAAATGCTGTATAAACTTTTTTTTAAATCAGGACCCGGCGAGCCGTTCATGACAGTGTGATCATAAGCCACGCCTTCCGCGGTCGTTTCTCACTTTAGGATATAAGCTTTATGGCTTCTCCTTTTTTATATTCTACCTCCTTGATTTGATCATTTTACTTTCAGGAATTAAGATGATTATTAAAATATCATACACTTTGCCAAAATGGTATTTTGTCCCCGTAGATTACGAAAATTCCACATTGAGGTGTAACAATAAATTGAATCTTTATATCTTTGGTTCAATACTAACTTACGTCTGTGCGTCCTGGAACTTCATCTCGGACACAATGCCTCAGACTGCAAAGGACTGAAAATAAATTTCTGCGCCTACTTACTAACTACATTACATCGTTACATTACCATCGATGATCTGCACTCACACAAAACATGACAAAGTCCACACTAACAACAAACGTCACACACATAAGAAGACAAGACAATTACATACATACATATAGACTCCTACAAGAAAGACTTCAAATCTATGAAACAGAGATAATTTTAGAGCAAAATGTTACGATGTTTTGACTACGCTCACAAAAATACTAAGATGTAAATAGGGTTGAACTGATTTCGAGAGGCAGGCCGCACGTGAAATTAAGTGTACAACACTCAGAATTCCAGTGGAATTATATAGAATTCCAGTAGAATTATGCAGAATTACGTGGAATTCCGGTTGAACTATGTAGAATTATGTGAAATTTCGGTGGAATTCTTTCAAATTTTGCTGATACTTTTCAACAGCTTTGAGAAAAACACTAGCTTCGAGTTAGATCTCATGTTTGTAAAATGCAGAAGTATAGAAGAAAATATAATAAGAAAATATTTCCGCAGCAGCATTTTTTGAAAGTAGAAGGTAAAAGACTACATTTTGGGAATTAAAATTAAAAATAAGCGTCAAAATTGGCGCTTTATGTTAGAACTTCATTACCATTACGGGAACCGTGTGATGACCACTGCAACTAAATAAAAACCTGTAATTATATTTTCCATCAATCGATTTTTTTGCGTGACCCACATACGGTTCATGGACTCTGCAATATCAGCGTCCGTGACCCATAGGCGGGTGACGGGACAGTCAACGTGATAATGAACTTTCACACTTCGGCAACACACAGCCTATTAAACATTTTATATTTGGCGCCAGCTCAACTACTGTGTTGGTATTTCTGGAAATCGACAGATGCTGACATCGATCGATTGTGCTGGTACTGCTGGTACAATAATGCAATGTTTGCCGGTAGTGTGATGCAGTTGATATGATTTGTGGCTTTTACGAGGTTTTTTAAAGTGATTTAGAACAAAAAATTACGATTTGTGGGTAAGTGAATCTTAGAAAAATAAATAGAAATACTGCCGGCTAAGTAATTTTATACTCGATTATATTTTATTAAATGAAAGGCAGTTTTAACTTTTTTAAAAAAACTTTCACAAAATTATTTTTCATTGAGCGACAGGGTTTCGTCAACTACAATTTCTTTTAGATCATTAGGCCACAACACTAAATTAGGAAAATGGATGAGTAATTTATTTGATAAGATACAGGGTGGCCCAATAGTGTGACAACATTCTAACTCCCTTATTATACAATATACAAAAAGTATGTTCATACAAAATTTGTAGGAAATTAAAAGGCCCACATTTCAGAATCAGTTTCAAAAATACAGGGTATTCAATAGAAGAGTGGCACTATAAAGGTTAATTTTTTTAAATGAATTACTAGGGTCTTTTTCACAATAGTGTATGCTATATAGACTTACCTGTATAACGGTGTGACATTTTTAATTTTTGGATGCTTTGTTGCTGAATAACTCAAGAAGATGTATCAAAGTTAAAGATATCTCATAATGACAAAATGCATCACGGTTGTTTTGGTATTGACATTTAAGAATAATATTTCGTAAAGAAGCGAAGCCGAGGATTTTCTTCATGTGGTAATTGCAACATACCTTAAATATAATATACAGGAGCTCTTCTACAGAAGAGCCAAATTGGTGAATTTCAAAAGCCATTTACTCCGATTTTTCAAATAAAACACTCTATATTTCATTATGCCATTTTATTCTACTCTTCGCAAATACTAAAACGAGGAGTAGGTTTATTGCATTTTTTCGTCACATTTCTAAAATGGTAAATATCGCTCTCGTAGAGAAAAACTGTCCATAGCATTGTAAATGTCAGCGAATTCTGAACAACTATCAAAATATTATGTCTGTCTGTCTGGTTGTCCGCCACGATAGCTTATTAACATAAAGTCGGATAGTTTTGAAATTTAGAAGGTAAGTTATTGTTAGTTTGAGCAAGAATTCTATTGTTTTTGGAGAAAATCTATTGGTAATATATGTTATTAAACATTTATTTAAAAATATGTATCTGAAGGGGGCTGCAACCTGTAATAAAATTCTACAAAAACAAGAATACTGCGTGGTACACTCGCCAAAGAATATGGTATCTTCAGGAGATTATTAAAGTTTAAAATATAGCAATTACACCTGAAAAATTTACTTCTTATTAAAAAACTACGAAGAGTATCCTATGTTCTACAAAGATATGAAAACATCAATAAAGAAAAGTATAATGTTTGCATCTAGTGCATTTGTTGGTCTACTTTTAAAGGATATCATGCCTAAAATTAATATTTATTTAGATACATTGCTTTTTCCAATAAAAGAACTTATTTTATAATGTTATATCTACAATGCGAAGAAATTGTAGTTCACGAAACTGCTCATTCAACTCGTCGTTCAATAAAAAAAATTGGAAAGTCGCGGAGCTTGTCCGTCTGACAACCAAAATAATATATTTTCGGAAGCGGAAAAGACATTAAACATCGAAATTCCTACGAGTCTAAAAAAAAATGCTGGAAGTTATCAGCTACAATGATAAGGCGTTATTGGCAGATATAAACGACACCAATATATCTGAAATTGATATTTTTGCTCGGGATATATTTCCTACATCTAATACATAAAAATCTCGTGTCATAGTGTTTGTTATCGAACTCCTCCAAAACGGCTTGACCGATTTTTATGAAATTTTTGGTGTATATTTGGTAGGTCTGAGAATAGGTCGTAGGCTATTTTTTATACCCCTAGGTGATAAGGGTGGCCCTATCCTGAAATTTTCTTTTTATTTTTTGGACAAAAATTTATAATTTATATGGCAAAACAACGTTTGCTGGGTCAGCTAGTTATATATAAATCCGAGTATGGGCAATACTATGGAATTTTCCAAAATAACGTTGATGCATATACACTCGTAAATGGCCACAGGAAAATGATTTTTATGATTTTAGAATATTGCAAACAGGAAATTTCTAAGACTAAAAGACAAAAAATGACATCAACAATTAGGTGTTTTCACTGTATGCAAATTTGTTTTTATTTGATATTATTAAAATGAAGTACTCCATACATTAAAGCACTTACCAATATTTAAACACCATTCTTTCATATATCAATTTAAAATTTCAACAAATAAATAACAAAACTAAATAACTGAACGGGTTTTATACAAAACGGGCTGTGACATCATCGGTTGCATTAATATAACCAATATAACCTCAACTTTTAGGTTTTTTAAGTTTATTGTCATTTTTATCGTATGCGCACTTCTCATTTGAAACCAGTATGGCTCCAAGCAAACATTTAAAAATTGACGCAAATGATGTCTCAATATTGTTGATTACTACAAAGGGGCTGCTAATAATTATAGATTGGATTTCCAACCTACAAAAATCGCCTTATAGACCATTTTAGGATGACGTCACGATAAGTCGGCCATATTGCCAGAAGGACAACCAAACTTTTTATTCCAATGCAATCAAAGAAGTAATCTCAGTTTTAAACGTGAAATAAAAATAAAATGCCATCCTTTTGTGCGAAAAGGTGCGATCGTGAGACAGGGTTTATTTTGAATGTAAAAAAAAGACTTACGAGAAAGGCAAAGAAATCACTTTCTGGCAGTAATGTCAATGTTAAATTTATATAAGCCACATAATAGGAATACTCACTTTAATACCGATATTATTCGACGAGTTGTTTCTGGTCCGGGAACTCCTGACTATACGGTAGATCAGCAACAAGATGCTCAGGAATATTTTTGCAATTCAATATATAAAATGTGATCAACTGTTAATCCCCAAATTAAGACTATTTTTGAATTTCAAAATATACAAACTTTAACTTGTACGTCTTGTAACCATGGGCGTAATAATCAAAATTCGGAATTTTGTATTTTTCTTAACTTTAGCGATCATATTGATAATAAATCATCACGGTCATAACATTTAACAAGGTCATTATACGTGTCTAATTAGAAATTATTTTAATTCATGGATTTTATGTGACGATTCTAATATTATTTACAACAAACATATTGACAAATCTTTAAATAATTAGATTTCTAGAAATCAAATATGATGACAGTCTACAACGCCTTCTCCACACCTCCATATATCGTCTCTAATTGCAGAAGTTATCGATTTAAAGTCAATATGAAGGTATTACAGGAAGAGACCTTAATTTACAAGACAAAAACAGGATTACTTTTAAAAAATTGCGAAGAGTATCCTATAGAATGTGCAACAATTACATAAAGGGTGCAATAAACTGCTACCTGCGAAGAGCATCTCTATGCTACCCTTTCTAGTTTAAATGTAAACTTGCCTTGCCCATAACAATGAATACATTTGAGTTTATCTTTCTTGCACAAATACACTCTCATAATATTTATATGGTTGTAAAGATTCTATTTTATAGACCATTTTAGGTCACGTGGTTTTGACAAGTCGGCTATTTTGCTTGAGGGACAACTACTTGCGTAGTTTTATATTTTTTTTTTCTAGTTTTTCTTGAGAAACTGTGTGTTTTCGTAATAATGTCATGTAGTGAATATTGTCAAAGGGCCCAGGGCCCAAAGGTCCAAAAAACTTAAAAATTTTATTAATATAAATGATCGCTTATTGATATTTTATATGGTTTCAACTTCCCAATAACCTAGCCAACAATATATATACAGTGTCGGAAGATTTTGGATTTGGGTGGTAGGTATAGTTTCAACGGCTTGACAGACCGCCTACAATAAAGGAGTGTACCAGTACTCTACTAGAGGGAGCAAATAATGATGCGCTATCAAGAAAACACGTACATCATTGCTATTAAAAATTTCAGTACCATTTATTCAAAGGAAGGATGTAGTTGGCTCTGTTCAGTATAGGTAATATTATTACGTGCTTTAATAACTGAAATTATTTAACCCGTTTTACTTTCAAAATGAGTCAAATAATTCTTTACATTTCCGTGCTATTAAAATATTTTAAGCCGTTAGGCACAAACAAAAAGAGGGAGGGTCAATAAGGCCGGTTTTCGGCCCCCCCTCAAATTTGACAAAAAGAAAAAAGAAAATGTTTTTTAACAGTCTAGGGTCAATTTAGAGTCGATTCGACCACAAACAGAACCAACCCCACCGCCCTCTTAGGGTCATTTCAAGGTCAAATTATGAAAAAGCCGTGAAATAAACTCGCCTTTTCGGAATGAGTAGGCTTATTCTGGGACTTCGATTTAATATATGTATATAGGTTTTCTGGGTCGCTGATTCCGGATCCGAGGTCAGTTTGTCTACAGTGTGTCCCAGGATAGATGTAACAAGAGGTGTAATGGACCAAAAATTTTGGAATTTTGGAATGGTATTTGAGGATTGAGTCCTGCTTGTTGTAAAACAAAAGTATGCCAAAAATGACTTGATTTGGTGTTCTACAGAGTGTGTATAAACAAAGTTGTAAAAATCACCACTAATAAAGTACCTTTATTTTTGAAAATATGAAAAAATTCCACTAAGAAAAGTTATTTAGAATGTAATTTTATATCTCTATATCTTTCAGGAATATAAAACTATTTTTTTAAAATGGTTGGTTCCGTTTGTGGTCGAATCGACTCTAAATTGACCCTAGACTGTTAAAAAACATTTTCTTTTTTCTTTTTGCCAAATTTGAGGGGGGCCGAAAACCGGCCTTATTGACCCTCCCCCTTTGATTCGTAAAATATGAAACATGAGAATAAAATAAAAATATTCTTAAACGTAAAAATATGTTTGATAAAATATTAAAATGAGAAACAAAAAAAATTCTAAAACTGTTAAAAACACCACTCAAAATGTCAGTTTATGAGAGGCTCAAAAATACCACCTTGTTCGGCCAAACAATACCCTAATCTATCATAAAATGCTGTCCTAACATTTGAGAGCATTACTGGGGTGACATTCCCGTGAGCATCAATTATTTTAAGCCTGAGCTCATCCAATGTGTTGGCTCTTTCGTGGCTGTGTTTATAAATAGTTCCTTTTAAGTACCCCCATAAAAAGAAATCACTTGGAGTAAGATCTGGAGATCTAGGTGGCCATTTTATAGTGCCTCTCCCGCTAATAATACGTTCAGGAAAAGTGTTGTTAAGATACCCTTGGGACAACCATCCTGTTGAAACCAAATTTCCTCAAACTTGACAGGAAGAATTTGCACAGCCGGAATTACTTCATTTTGGAGTAAGCTTAAATACTTTTCGGCATTGAGATTGCCATCAATGAAATAGGTCCAATGATGAAGTCACCCAATATGCCGGTCCAAACGTTCAATTTTCGAGGATATTGTGTCCGTTTATCAACATACAAATGTTTATTTTCCTCAGCCCAGTAGCGTACTCATGAATGGGGAATGAAGATTTATCCGTAAATAAAATATTTCTACAAAAATTTTCATTTTGGTTGCACCGTTCCATCATAGCCTCATAAAACTCCATTCGCTTAAAATTATCCTCTGGGAATATTTCTTGGACATTTTGCACTTTAAAACAACGAAACTTATTCCTTTTTAAAATATTTCGAACTGTTCTTTCATTCATGCCAACTTCTTCGGCAATTTCTCTGCTAGAGCAGGGGTCACTAACAGTAACAAATCCACAAATATCTGCTTCCCTGTCAACTCTCTCAGGATTTAATTGGGGTACTCGTGGTTCACGATTACTTTCATGGCATTTACGGTAACCTCTCAAACATCCCACAGACTCGAACGTATGAACAATATTTAAAACTGTTTGACTAGTGGGAATAGGACAATCTTCGAAATAAACAAAGAATAAATCTACAACATTCTGCGAATTGTTGCCGCTAAGATACCATTTAAGTATCTGAACCTTTTCAGCAGGCGTATAAACTGACATTTTGAGCAGCTACTAAATAAAAACAAATCAACCTTTTGCTTATTAGGCTAAACGAGAAATGAAGGGTACAAGACGGAAACAACATTGGGGTCCTCACCCGAGTTCACTAAGACCGGGTATTGCGCGACAGACGAGGTAGAGTCAGACGGTAGGGAAAGATCAAATTTAGTTAGTTAGGGACCGACAGCCGGACGTACCATCGCACGCGGCCTTCAGCCGCAGGGCGTCCGTGTCAGGACTTAGTTTCTTCCATTTTATCGGCACAGCCGTTTCTAGGCCCGGCTGTATCACCACAAGCAACATCTCATCTCAGGTATCTCAACGACGCTCCATGGACCGCTCAATGGAATACTCAACGACTCCACTACCTCCACATCCATGAGAGGAACTACTAGCTACACCTCTGCAGACAAGTACTGACTTTATGGTGCCCAACGGAACCAACCCGTTGGTACCTAACCATGTCAACAACCCATTTTCCCCTAGACCTGAGCCTCACTCAGGACTATGGGCACTGCCACCAGCGGGCATAGTACGCTTGGGCAGGCCCCAAGACCAGCACGTCCCCCAGCCTCCGGCGTCGCTTCACGACGTCGTCGGCGCCGGAGACGTTCTGGGCCTTGCCGGGCCCAGCCCTCGTGGACAATATTATTCAACCCTTATGGGTGATGTAAAGTGTCGCTGTGACGAGAAAATCAAAATAGTAGACAATATTCACCCTAGTGGAGACTGGCTTTCTGCAGATTTGTCTATTTTACCTTGTGTATCCGTAATTGATATGGTAAATTACTTAGTGTTGACTCAAAGCTTATACACAAGCCAGGAGTTAAAGGCATACAAATCTGTACAATCATATAAATATTATGAGGCTGGATTTGTGCAAGAAAGATAAACTCAAACGTATTCATTGTTATGGGCAAGACAAGTTTACATTTAAATAACTAAGTGCTAGATTTCAGTGATAAGCATGTTATATTATGCGTATGTAGTATTCAATAGACTCTGTCAGAAAGTGATTTCTTTACCTTTCTCCTAAGCTTTTTTTTACATTCAAAATAAACCTTATCTCACAATCGCACCTTATCGCACAAAAGCATGGCATTTTATTTTTATTTCACGTTTAAAACTGAGACTTCTTTGTTTACAATGGAATAAAACGTTTGATTGTCCCTCAGGCAATATGGCCGACTTATCGTGACGTCATCCTAAAATGGTCTATTGGGAATAGTATATTGTGTATTTAGGTGTGAAAGCAATACATTCCCGGACGACGATGCAAATTGATGGCCGAGGCGCTAGCCGAGGCCAACAAGCATCGAAGTCCGGGAATGTGCTTTCACACCGAAATACATATACTATTTTTTCTGAAATCACAATCAATATTATCAATTAAGGAATTTGTATTAATGCATAATATTTCTTCATTACAATCTAACTGCTTACTAATAAATACAATTTTAATGTGAGTTGGTTTGTCTGCGTGTATTTATTTACTGTCTAAAATACACATAAAAAACCGTACGGGAATGTTACTTTCCCGGCCTAGTTCCCGTACAGTTTTATTGATCGTTGCTTGGCAACGGATCTTTTCCGGTCTGTTTTCTGATAGTTTCTTAGCAACGGACTAAAATACATTACATTAAACAAGATTTTAGTTGAAAGTACGTGTACCAAGCGGAAATTTTCATATTAGTGACACATTACATGGAAATTTAACGATATATATTTTTGAGGTTAGGTGTTTACCATCAATATGATCGGTGACGTCAACAATATGCAGGGTAAATACCAATTCACAATTTTGAAATTCCCTGACTTTTCCAGGTTTTCCAGGACTTTTGAATTAAAAATTTCAGAAAATTTTTCTGAGAGAATGGGAAACATTTTTTGCCAAACGGCGGGCAGCAACATGGGAACAACTTTGGATTAATTAGTTTTAATAAAACCCTAACTTTTTTTTATAAATTTATAAATTTATAAATTTCCTTACTTTTCCCTGATTTCACTGACCAAAATCAAATTCCCTGACTTTTCCAGGTTTTCCCTGTTTTCCAGAAAGTATACACTATGAACATGGCTTAGTGTTTTGGGCGATAGAATTTTAATTCAAATTTAAAAATACCTTTTTTGGATATTACTCAACTGGTCCGGGAAATTCAAATGTTTTTAGTTATAATTAAGTATTACCTTCACAGTCAATGAGATTTTAAAATTAGTGAATTACCGAATTAAAAAAGGTCTACTAGCTAGCCGCATTCCATACCGCGTCTGATACAAATGACATACTTGGAAACCAGTCTCTCGGATGTAAATGCACATATTTCGAAAACTGCCAAAGGTTGGTTGAAGATGAATCTTTGTAAAGATACACTGAACTATCATGAAGTGAAAATTGACAACCTTGTGGTTATATCGAAGGTAACCAAAGATAATTTTGTAACTGCAACCATAAAGTATTTTATATGCAGTAAAGACATAAAAATCCACAAATTATCCACAAACTAAAATCAAAAATCACGCATGTAAATTTTCATAAGCATGTACAAAAGGTGCGTATAATTGAATGCTGTAATATTGGTAATAACCCGAGAACGAATCATACAAAACCAGGTGAAAAATGTACAAAAATGCGGTACTCATCTTTTTTTTAATTTTTTTTTATGTTTTAATCGCCTTATTTATATTAATGTCCTGGCGGAGTTTAGCCGTAGGCTATTCTACCACTCAACCAGGACAGACACACAGACATAGACAATATCACAACACCCATTCCCTGCGACATTGCCATCTGCCGCAGCTGAGAGTCGAACTCAGGAGAGGAGAGCGACTAGATTGTGTTGTCTCTCACATAACGGCAATCTAGTTCACTGCTACCATCTCGGCAACACATGAAAAACGCCACTACACATCCATACCCTAGCCAGGATTCGAACCTGGGACCCCGTGGTCGCAAGCTTAACACCTTCAGCACTGCACCACCGAGCCGGTAATTGACAAAATATTTTCAACCAGTACATAACTCTGCAAATAACCCCCTCGGTAACCCTTCAACTTCATCTGGTTCAACACGAAGCACACCACCATTATATTTGAAAGTAAATGCTGTAACAGAGTCAGGTACACCGTCAAGATATCGTTCTCCACAAAAAGGAAAAAAAGACAGAACATTATGAAGTCATACAGGAAAATAAAAATAATCTTGAGAAAAATTTTGAAGACTGTAGAATTCAACACTGCAAACATTTGGGCGGAAAAGAAATTAAAGAGGTTAAAATTTTGGAGGAAAATATTTGCGAAAACAAATCGCACATAGAAACTCCCAAACTTCCCTCGAAACTCCATCAAAATGGACGTCATCGAAATATCAAAAAGGTGAACGGCAAATACGATCGCGTGAAAAATGTATGTCAGATCAGCCTTAATTACACATTTCTATTCCGTAATAAATAACATTACAAAATTGATATAAGAGAACTCAGAATTAAAAAGAACGTTATTTGAAAATACTCGTGATAATACTAAGTTGCTTATGCCGTTGGAAAATGCAGACAAATTATTTACTATTTTGATGGAAACTTCTATGCAGAATTCACGACGTTCTAAGAGAAACATTTACTATTTATTTATTCATTATTAAGCAATTGCATTATACATTTTTTTTTATTGGAGGACGATTATTATACGAAACCCTGCACGAAAATTTACATAATAGTCTACCGTCAGTATCGACATTATTTAGATTTATACAAAGAAAACGCTACCGGGCACATGAGCTGTTCCGTTTTGAGGAATTAAATCACTTTTTGGAAAATGGAAATCTACCAAAGTATTTATGGATTAGCAAAGATGGGACAAGGATTAATGGGAAATCGAATATGACCCAAAAACCAACAATTTAACAGGATTTACGAATGGACTTCCCGTATCTAATTCATTTGAGACCACATCAGCTAGATAGAAAACAAGTTAAATTACGCATATGTTATAATGGCCCAACCGTTGGCAGTTACAGTGTAAGCATTTATGGTACCAATAATAAGTTCACAGCCAAATATGTACTTGAAAGGTGAAATAAGTTGTTAGAAATGGGTAGTAGCTTGAGTATAATCATTTTAGAGTTTCCTCAAATGAGGACTACAACTTATTAAAAGCTATGAAGTATAATACCAAACTTCCTTCTGAAAATGACGAAGATGCATCCTCATCCAGTGTGACTAGATAAGAACTCAAAGAAATTGTAGAGCTGGTTTCAGATGGACTCTAAATTTAAACAAGAATGCTTTGTACGTGACACAGTTCACATCTTAACCAAAATGAGGACGCATATTTCAACATACGCGTCCTCATTTTGGTTAAGATGTTAAAACCATCAATTGTACTGCCTCTGGGAAATTTTGTTGAATCTGTAACACATCTGTATGGATCCCGGGATTACTCTACAAACTAAATTCGCTGGACTTCGTCAGATAAACCGCTGCGAATCAGAGTGAATAATAAACTATCAACTTGGCGGGACATTCGCGCGGGTGTCCCCCAGGGGGTCATGCCTGTCGCCAAAGCTGTACAACTTATACATCTTCGACTTCGGAATCGATTCTATTCACGCGCCGTTTCACCGAAAACTGGATTTTAACAACGCCACTTTCAATCGGGGGTAGAGAAATTCCAATCAAACGGTGCGTGATATATTTGGGGGTGAACTTAGACAAACGACTGACGTTTAATACACACGTTAACGAGACGGTACGCAAGGTCTACTTCATGTCCGCTCCTGGCAAGGGGTAGCAGACTCAACAGAACTAATAAAATGTTGTTATACACAATGGTAATCAGGCCGGCCATCACATACGCGGCGCCGGTGTGGTGCAGCATCCCGGCCACGACAATTCGGAAACTAAAAGTTTTAGAACACAAATTTATGCGCCTCATTCCAGATTCCGGTAGGAACACCTCCCTCAGAGATCTCTATGCACGTTGCCACGACATAACCCCACTAGCGGACTACGTCCAAAAAATCTCACAAAAATTCTACCAGTTTAAACTGGACGGTAGCCCGCTTACCCGCAACATTACCCCAATCAGACAGCATAATGCCATACTTTTCGATATAAGACACCCCACCCCCTACCAAACCAGGCGTTGTCTATCTTCTGGCAGCTCCTCTTACCACACTTCCTTCTACGATAACTTACCCTTACTCTTATCTTTCCTCAACTTTACATCTTTCCAATCCCTCTTTCTCCCCATTTGTGTTTGTACAATTTTGTTCTTTTATCCTTTTTTGTTATTTTTGTTCCTTTTTTGTCTCTCTAAATCCCCTCTAGGCCGAAAACTTACCTAAATCCTATTTTTTATACCACAATTTTATTTCCACCCTACCTTCCTTGTCGGCGATCAGACCACAAGGTCGTCATTTGCTCGAACGGATTTTTTCGTTTAGTTGTGTTCCCCGTATCAACAATCAAAATTACGAAGTGCGCTCGTCTACGATTTTAGTGTTCTCAGTGTTGTGTTTATTTTTAAGTTATTTTTAGGTCCATGTGGACACATCAAAAATTTTAATCTAGTTTTTAAGTCTGCTCGTGGCAGACAGGAGTTTCTAGCCCCCCCCCCTCCTCGAATTTATTTCCAAGCCGAACCGGACCTACTCCACCCAGCCTCGCACCCACCTCGGCGATGTTCGCCGTGGTTGTCTGGCTGGCTCCGGGCTAGGATCCGGTGAGGCACATATATTGTACCTACTTAAACTTTAAATAAAATATTATTGTTGTTGTTGTTGCTCGCAATCCAAAGATCATGTGTTCGAATCCCACACAGGTTGGATGTTTTTTTTCATTTTTTTTTTCATATATTTTCACAATAAAGTTGGTATCACAAAATTTAGGATGTCCAATAACTAACATTATTTACAAGAAAACTGCGAAAAGTATCCTAGAGAATGTGTAACAATTATATAAAAAGCTCAGCAAATTGGCGAAGAGTACCTACGTTTTTAGCTTGTTTAAGTATGTCAATAATGTGCAATCGTTTGAGTTTCATAATCTTCAACACAGTAATGGGAGGTTATGTTGTTATCAACATTTCCTTTTAGAAGAGCGCTCGCCAGCTGATGACACTTAGAGAATCCAAAGCTGATTCTATTGCAGGTTTTTTTTACTTTTTTGTTTTAGGTGAGTTATTTCTTATCTATAGAAAGGACGATAATTTATCAAAAAGAAGAAAGGTTTTCAGAAATCTTAAAACTTATTTTAGAATTTCTACAAAGGTTCTCCAAATTGACCCAGACCAAGGCACACAAAGCTCAACTTTTAATTCGTCAAAAAATAGTGTCATAGACCTAATAAAATGGTTGGCTAAATTACCAAATTGAAGCATGCAGTGATGGCAGTACAATTCTTGCTCTTTCGTTGGTGAGAGAGAATAGGCTATTATAGAATAATTAAACAATAAAATTTAAATCTGTTTTGTTCCAGATGTTCCTGACTAGGTTTAATGAAAGACGGAACGGAGTCTATTTTAATATTATTATTTATTTTTCAGAGTTTTGTTCAATTTGTGTTGTATTCTGTAGTTTGATTAAAAAATTTTGAAAATACATTCTTCTACTTTCATTTTTGGAAAGGTATAATATAAAATTACTGGACAAATTGACTGTGATGAAATCTGAAACACAATTATTAGCGGCACTCCTATATTTTTTCGCACTCTGCAAAGTTTCGACCGAACAAAGTTGTCCATTATCTACAACTGTAGAAATTGTTTTTATTATCTCTTGATAATAGCAACAGTGTGGTCAAATACGTTTCGAATGCGAAAAGAGTCGTTTTAGTTAGGGTTTTACTAATTATTCCGTAAAGTTACTGGTTAAATTTATTACTTGTGTATAAAAAGTAATTTTGAAAATTACCCTGTAAAATTCATTTTTGTATAAAGGTTACCATGATACTATGAAATACAAGATACGCTCTCACGCATACCTCCCCTTACCGCAGTCTCCGCTGTTACGTCACGTAAAAGTCGACTAGTTCAGCGGTCAATTTTTAATTTAGATGTAAATTAAAATTACCTCAACCGAAGTGTTTAGAAGCTTATCCTTCGATGAAATATGAAATTACGACTCTCTTGGATGGTCGAGACAAAATATATGGAGCAAAAAATGTTGGAAAATTGTAAAATAGTAGATATAATTATTTTCTCGTTTAACTCGCCCCAACACAAAAACGGGACAAGGAATTAATCTTAAATTTTTACCGTCTTATGACTCCATATCTGTTAACAAAATGTGTAAATATCAAGATCTAATTTTAATAAGTAAAGAAAATATGATATGACAAGCGAGAAACTTTTTTAACTTTCGAAATAGATACCAAATATATCGAGGACGGATGAAGGGTAAAGGATGGAGCTAACTTTTTTATTTGAAACTTTTTTTCTAGGATTAACAGCGTTCGAGAAAATTGCAATTAAGTATACGGAACGCCCTCGCGAACGATACAGCGCAGAGAATGCGGTGTAAGAACTAATGTACCTACGTTAGTGTTTAATGAAATCGAATTCAGATATTCTTGCAGGGTCAAAAAAATGAATGAGAATTTTGAACAAATCGGTGGAGAGTCATTAAATATTTGTAATAATTACCATGAGATAACACATTGATATATCCGCGCTATTGAGTTAAGTCATACTGCGAAAACGCTATTTTGCAGATGCAAAATGTATTTTCTTTCATATAATAATGGAAACATTAAAGAATCTGTCAACTTATCTCGAAATAATATTCTTAACCGTTTTTGTATTTTTCTGAATAACGTTTAGATAAATGCACTATCACATAATTAAACTAATTAAAGTAGTATATTATTTACTACTACTATTTACTGTGTTTAATTAAATGAATTAAGATTTGATATCAAATAAAAACAAAATAAATAGCTTATAACCCGTTGAAAAATTAACGGTGCAGTTGCATCAATTATTTTGGAGGTGTTTTCACCAACATTTAAACCCACAACGGCATTGTTGCAAAATGAATTAGAATTCGATGATATTAAAAATAAAATTGCCTGCAAATTTCAGCTTTACTATATTACGATGTATTTTTAGGTAGACATTGGACACACGGCTGTCGCGGGCTCGATTTGCAAGTGACTAAAGAAAGAGTGACACTATGTGCACAGCAGGTCAAAAGCTGGTACTCGTACCGAGCGTATCTTCTATTTCTTAGTCACGGCCGACTCTAGTTAACAGGCCACGAAGTAATAGGTGGCAACACCGCACACAAGTAAAGATGTAGTCCGATGTGCGATGGTTGGTTTGCATTACAGCAGCTAAATTTAATGGGCGGCCGTGTTTTAATTGTATTTTATCGAATTATAATGCGTTTTGATTCATGATTCTATATGATACGTTTGTTTAGCTAGGATACAGATTATAAATCATTCATGTGTTTAATAAATTGAGGCTTCAATCGAAGTTTAAATATCTGCTCGGTCAATTAAACATCATGATATTTTGTACAGAATTATGCCTAATTTTGCACAGAAAAAAAAATGATGTTTAATTGTTCAGCAAAACCAACGACAAGAGTTAAATAATCCTTTTTTAATAATACGAAATATCATATTTTTACATTATAAAGAGAGTAATAAAATAATACAGATATCCCATAATATTAAATTAGGAAATGTAAATTTGCCGGGACGCCGGACGGGAAGAATAAAGGGAAAATGGGAAGGGAATTTAGGATGATTCGGGAATGAGTAAATTAAAAATAACAGGACTGTAACAGGCTGTAAGTAAATTTAAAAACATAAACAAATATTTACTTATGATATGAATAAAATACGAATATGGAATTGAATTGATACATATAAGTTTCTACTTTGCTATTTTGAAAGTGTCTAATTTTCGTTTTTTCATTTTATTGACATCTTTTTCAGTAGTTCGTAACCGAGATTTTAATCTACTTTGCTCAAGTGCCCGATTACTCTGCGTCTTTACATAATTATTTAGAAGTAAATTTGCAAATATTGAACAAATAATTCGTAAAATATAGTCAATATTGTTCCCGCATATACACGTGTTTAAAAAATCTAAATAAAAATGATCTGACTTTAAACTATGTAAAGTTAGATTGATAAGATAAGAAAATCTTTTTGATTTTCAATTTGTAGGAACTCTTTTCTAAACTATTGTTGTTAATGATGTGTTCTAATATGGCGTACATGTGAAATAAAATTATGGTCATATTATTTGTAGGTACTGATAGACCGCCACGTTGTAGATAATCAAAATATTGACTTCCAGTAAAATTCCCTTTATTTTCAACAATATGTGAAAGGCAAATATTACAAGAATTTTTTTTAGCTAGTGCATGAGATGCATATCCAGATATATAAATTTTAACTGCTTCGTCTATATAGGTCAGTATTAATTGAAATTTGATTTTCAATACTAACAATATCAGCATCAGAATTTAACGTATAAAATACAACTTTAGACGTTAAAATTTTTACATTCCAGCAATTATTTTTTTTTGATAAAACGTTAATAAATTCCTCAAAATTTTCAATAATATCCGACTTCTCAAAGTTTTGGATTAAAATTTCATGTTGATGAATTTGATTTTTGGGCCTACTTTCTGGATCTTGTCGACGGACTGATTTTTTTGTAGATAAGTATTTAGGCAAATTTGGAAACATTGATGGGACAGTACTTTCTTTTAATTTTGGTTTATAAGGAATCATTTTAAATGTTCCATCTGGTAAAAGATATTTATCAAATTTAATAATCTCACCGGGATCAAAATGTATTTCGCATACAACAGCATATTGTGATGGTATCCAATCTTTTCGGGGAATAGCTGTAAGCCATTTTTCTCTTAATTCATCGTCCTTAGGGAAACTAAACTAAACTAAATGTGGTCTTTGGACCGTCTGTTTTCGTTGTGGAAGTATAATTATTTGTCTTACAGCCTGGTACGACACAACGTCTGGGCATTTTAGGTAAGGTCGGTTAAACAGAGTATAAACTCGATTAAAACTATCGTAACGTCCTATAATTGATATCACACGATCTAAACTAAATGCACTTCAATTAGCAAGTCACTTACACTATTGTTACAAAATAAAAATATGAATTTCCAGCAATTAAAACAAGATCCGACCAAAAGCAGCCGCAAACAGCTATGGCAATTTAGTGAAACAAGGACCACATGCATTGTTGCCAGTTTTCCTTGTTCGCGGCCTGTTACTAGATTCGGCCGTGTCTTAGTATCAGGAAAGGTTACTAGGTAAATTTACACTATTTATGTAATTTTCGCTTATATTAATCAGTTACATTTGATGTACATTAATAAAGCAATATTCAGTAATAATATGGTAATTTTATAAATTAATATTACAAAATTATATAAAATTGCAGAGGGTGTTTTCTTTGCTAACTTTAAAAATTACCCATTTCTGTCAAATAGGATTAACATTTTATACGTAATTTTGATGACAATTCGCCACATAATACATTCTCATTCTCGCAGTGCTTATATTTTAAATGGGTATGCGATTCATTTCAGCACATAAGAGACAACAGGGAAAGTTATTTCCGGGAATCTGAAGTGCCAAATTCGATCATAGGGTGCACTCGAAGATATAGTTTTGAAAAAATATGAACATTATCTGGAATGACCTTGAAGATCTAAATGTGGAAGGCGTGATTTTGGCCGCAATTGCAAAAATGTGTAAAAAAGTTTTTTCCGAAAATTTTTGTATTACTGAAAATTGATTAATTTTATGTTCCCACCGCATTTACAGGATTATTTATAAAGATTTTTTTAATGATTTTCAAACCAATGGAAAGCTTATTCTTTCTAAATTCAGGTGCTGTTGAATTACTCTGGAAATTGTTGTTAACAAATGCTACAGAAATTGTTTAAACAACACGTACCAGAATAGTGCAGTGTAAATTTCAGCATCAAGGCATTTTTAAAGCCATTACAGATAGATGTATACTTCTATGATATGAAATCTGCAGAAAAGAATGGATCCATTTTTGGTGAAAGAATTATCTGCATCGCTTTATTATTGTAAAGGATATGATTATTTTTCTTAACTAAAAAGGCAAATAGCATCGAACCACTTTTTTTTCCAATTTTTTAGATAATTTTCTAAGGTTTCAGCCCTCTACATTAAATTCACCACCGATTTCATAATCAGCAAATTAAAAAATTTCAAATATCAACTTTAGTGTACGTACTGGACATTTTGAATTTTAGCCAATTATTTGGGAAAATACCCCACTATGCGGTGGCCGAACACTGTTCAATAGGATGCCCCCATTAGTGCCTTTGACCCTGATGTTTTCTTAAAAATTCGTATTTTGTCTTCTTCATATTAGAAATGCGCACTTTGGGCTAAAATTAACGTGCCAGACTAATAATATATAAACAATTACAAAACCTTAATACTGCAATCAAGCAGGCAACTTTCCTCCACTGTAAATTCCCACATGAAGAATATTAAAGTATTTTAAAAATTATATTGACGGCATCACTATATTTTCGAAGCTACACGCGTATCTGTGATCGTGCTACCCTTGAATTGACGAAGGGAGGGCAATAACAGCGTTACAATAGATTTAGGGTTGGAGAACGTGCCCGAGGCAAGTTTAAATAATATTTTTGATAAGTTTCTTCAACGCAGTAGGCCTTTGTTTTAATGGCATAAGAGCTGTCCCAGGCTCTCCAAGCCTTCTTATTACAATTAGGCATTGTCCAATATGAACAAGCTAAAAACCGGAGACAAGTAGATGTTTTTGTATGAGTTTCTTGATACTAAGAAACTGGCTAACTAAATTATGGTCATTTATATACAGTGGTATTAATTTGATGTGCCCAAATATATCTCTGATATAAAGAATGGAAAAATGAAAGTAATTAACTTTAAACGTTAATACGAAAGTAATTAACTTTAAACGTTAATATTGCAGAATATTCTTAACACTAAGACAAAAAGTTCGTATGAACATATGCCTTATTATATATTTTATCGAGCATTCCTAGTCATAAGCAACATTTATGTGAATGAACAGCCCAAATAGCCGCTGGGCCCAATTCCATATACTTAACCGGCGAGACCTTTGGTATGATTTCTAGACTATGTACACTGATTATACAAAGAGATTATTAGTTCAAGTTTTTTAGCATGTGAATTAGACACAATTTGATGCGATTCGAATTATCACGAGTAATATTTTATAAACATACGTAATAGTTATTTACGATATAACATAACGACACTTAGTTGGGTTGTGGCATTTTCCCAAACAGGAAGTGCATTAACTTAGCTCCTGCTAGCTCAACGCAGGTCAGTGGGTCTTTTATATTTTTTATGAACTTTATTCTTGAATTATATTAGGCCATAAGGGCGCCAGCTTATTTTTAAACAAACACATTATGGAAAAATAACAAAAATAGAAAAGTGTGATATTCTTGAATATTGTTGTGAGTTAAGAATAATAACACAAAATAAGAAAATTTTAACAATATATTAAACAAATTATAAAAAATTTACAATTCCTTTACACTATAGTGTAACGGTGTTTATTATAATAAACACTTAACATTAAAAATAATTAGAGATATGCAAAGTTATTAAATAAAACATTAATATCACAATTTAATTTGGTTAAGTTAGGGAAATTTTTAAAAAAATGAATAGAAACTAATGAATGAAAATTTGACAAAATGACTATTTTTTTTACAAAAATCTTCTGACCAAAATTGTTGACAGTAGCAGTACAAAATCTTACATAACTTTTGTTTTGGCCAATGGAATTGGAAGCTGCAGAAAGCTCGGTAGGTATTGAGGGACTAATGGCTGAGTAGGGATCCATAAACGAATCTCCCTATAGCGTGGAGTAAAGAGATCTGTCCTCTCTCAACGTGGATGCTGTCCACCAAATTCATCACAAAAGATCAGGTGATAGACGTTGACTTGTACTGTGGTGACTCCTCTTCTCTTGGTCCAAGGATTTAACATATAAAAGGGGAAAAATATATTTAAAAACCAGTAAGGGGAATATAAAAAAAAAAAAATGAAATTACGATAACAAATTCGATAATAAATACTATGTACACAGATACAAAACTACGTTAAAACTAATCAAATAACTACAATCTTCTTTACTACTCTAAGCTAGGTAAAAATTGTAAGTTGCAAAAAAACAAAAATATAAGATATCAAGATATTACATTAAAGTAAAATTTAATGACCATAATTACGAGAAAAAGTACTCTGCAAAAGTTATCAGACAATACTACTTCAAAAATAAGTGATATTTTAGGTAATATAAAAATTTGACTACAAAATTGATATATTTGAAAATATTAATTTCTGCGATAAAGAAAATTTAAGCATGAAATTTACATGAAAATAGGTAAGGAAAATATTAATCAAATATCAAAACAAGGTAAATCTGTAATAAATATTAAGTATTATGTAATTAACATAATTTTACAAAAAAAAAACAACAAAAAATTGTGTGTACATAATGTATAACGTTTATAAGGCAAAAGTTAAATTAATTTAAGATAAGCAAAAGATAATCTATTTTAAGATAATACGAAAAAAATAATAATTTATTTTAAATTAAGGTACGGCAAAAACGGCCAAAAAGATAAAAAATTACTGGTGGCTTTTACGATATTTCCTCGGATTTTACTCCAAGAAATCAGACAAAAAAATTATAACATGTGGAGTGATGGTAACTTACAGACATAAGTAAAGATATTATACGAGGTATAAATATTTAAAAGATATTCTTATATTTTTATTTACCAGTAATAACCGGAATAAGATAAAAAACCGACACTTACATTAATATAAGGTAAGGTAAGAAAGAGATAGCAATATTTAATACATTAACGAAGCTACACAAAAGACAAGAAGAAAAGAAAAATGGTTCGTCAATTCAGAAACCCCAAATTCTAGGACTCTCTGGACATACGTTCGGTGAGTGCTTTAAATCTCTACAGATTTAATCAAAAGATAATGAAATAAAAGAAAGACAAACACTCGTCTTACGTTTTCCAGAGGTGTCCCAGCAGCAGACAGTCTGGACAGATTCGGCTTTGAGCCTGGTTCCAGCTTAGGTACCATAATATTCCAGAAAGTTCCACCATAAATTCCTGAACCAATTCATGTGCTTAAGCACATGTATATTCTCTAGTGGATCCACATCAGTATGTAGTTCACCTAGAACAACGCATCAAACAGCAGAAAAAAAATCTAGGAACCACAAAAGAGAATATAAGTGACCACCACTGGTCAATCTATAATTGTTTAACCTTTACGTTACACAATTAGAGATAAAAAATAGGTTGCCAAATGGCCGATAATGATTATTTAATCTTTGTTAAATAATCAAGATACATAAAGGTAAGTTGCCAAATGGGCCGATAATAATAATTAATTAATTAACTACGTCAAATAATTATTGATACGAAAACGGGTAAACATATGTTTAACTTTTAAACGAAACACACGGTTTAATAAGTTATTCTTAAAAATATGTCCACACAAAAGCCTAAAATATGCATTCAATTAAATTACCTACATAATATAATTGAAAACTAAAAGAATTAAATAGATAAAAAGGGAAATACATGCACAAATCATACCTTCCCCATGTTATCAAGCCAGTCAGGATCTAAAACACAATCGCTCCGTACAATCGCTGAGTCAAAGATGCAGATCCTCGCCCCTGTCAAATTATCAAAATTCCTCACTGCGACGTTGATATTTTTAAGTATAATTACCTACCAGATATTAAGTTAAAGGTTCGCGCACACTATAACATATCACTTTATAACGTAAAAGTATACAAAATGTTTAAACTGATCGCAAAACAGTGAAAAAATACTAAATATTAATAAAAATAGAACGTTAAAGGAAGCTGTAACGTCATCCTGACAAATTCCGTTACAATAACTGGAATACATTATTAACGCACTTATTGTAAAGAATTACCCCACGAGGCCATCGGCCGAGTTTGCGGTAATCACAGTGCTTTAATAACGTAGTATCCCACGTATATCGTACAAAGTTTTATCTATCACCGCTAAAATTGTAAAGTAGATTCACTTAGATAGAATAATAAATTAATCAAGGTGGCAATAGGATCTAAGCTTTTTCAAAATGATAGCAATGCGTAGTGGTTTATGATCGCGCCTTGGTTATCGAATAACAATAAATAACAAAGTGGAATTCTAATTTTTTCAGAGTTAAAACTATTGTTGTGTGCTGTAATTTGCTTCAAAATGAGCTTTCCAGTTTGTTTTTCTGAAGAACAAACGTCAGATCTGCCCTTTGATATTGAGAAAAAAACAGAGAACGTGATATCCTGACTTGTCCTGGGTAAATCTGGAGCCAAATATGAACTGATTTTTAAAAGGTATGAGCATTGGTGCCATTCAAAGAATATAAAGGACATCACTAACGAAAAAGCATTGCTTGTATATTTTGAAGAGCTAAGCAACAGCCACGGCCGACTCTAGAGTCGGCCGTGCAACAACCAGAAGCTCTCATCCCTTTGGTGTTAATAATCGATGCTGAAGACGAAAATATCTATCAAGAAGCGCATTGATTGATTGATTTACCAGCGTGCGGTAGGCATTACTGCCACTCCCAAGATATACCGCTGGGCCGGCTACGTCCACGCTGGATTGGATTTGGGTCATGCTTGTTGTCATCACCGAGAGCTACATGACGTATGGTACAGGAGTGGGGGATGGGCAGTGTAGGTGTTTGTGAAATGCGTTTCAACATTGTGTTCGTGATATTTAATGTTTATGCTCATCTTTTTGTGTTTCTGCTTCTACAGATTTTCTTCTTCTTTTGAGTCTTCTGATTCCTCCGTTTCTGGTTCTGGTAGAGCATATATCTGTAGGTGTTTGTGAAATGCGCCGCCGCATTGTATCGTGGTGTGGAGTGTTTATGCTCCTCTTTTTGTACTTCTGTTTCTACAAATTTTCTTTCTCTTTTTCTGAGTCTTCTGATTCCTCCGTTTCTGATTCTGTAGAGTATATAACGTTGCGATTTCTCTGTGGAATTCATTTTTTCCCTCACTTTTCTTTCTCAGTATGTTTGCTCCTTTCCCAGTTTGTTCATAATCCTCTCGATTGTTTTTCTCCACGTGTAGCATGGTCCCCCTATTTTTATTTTGCCGCTGTTCAGTGTTAGCGCTTTCTTCAGTAGATGGACATGTTCCCGGTACTTTATTGTCTATAACTCTATCCATTTTGTAATTGTCTTCCTTCCTAGTGGTGTTGGTGTATTATATCGTTGTTTCTGTCCTGTTGTTTTGTAAGTGGTTGGATGATGTCTCTTTCAGTTCTTCTCAAACTTCTTCTGTTAGCTTTTGTTGTTGCCGCGTTTTTAACTCTGTCATGGCTATGTACAGCCGTTTGGCCACGCCCCATGATAGTTGGTTTTCTCAATGAACGGTAAATTATTGTCCTTGTAACTCTGTTGCTGTTTTTATTCTCTCCTTTACAGTCTCTCTCCTTTTCAGTTTGTTCGTCAGATAAGTTCCTAGGTATTTCAATTTGTTTGTTGTTCTTAGGGAGGAGTCGCCTATTTTGTATTCTTCTCCGCTGGTCGGACTCTCTTTTGTTGACGGGTTCCGCCCCATTATTAGACTTTTCTTGAAGTTTATTTTCAGCCCAGATGTGTCCAAATGCGGTTTCATGTTTTCTAGGAAGTTGATAATGTGTTGCACTTCTTCTGCGACGATTAGGAGGTATGCTAGTACGATTGGGTTTTTCACTGTTTCCGTGTCTTCGTTATAATTTGGTGTTTCCCTTATTGTATCGATCAAGAAGCGCATTGATATAAAAGAATATATCAATCTGACAGCTTTGCTGAAAAATAAAGCAAAATGTTATAAACCTAAAAAGTCTAAAGATCTGAGCAGAGAAGATACTGTTAGATTTTTGCAAACATCGGGGAAAGAGAAATATGTATGCGTGGACGTCAGTTATATACACATTACAGTGTCACGCATTTGTTTTTTTTTTAATTTAACGTATAATATTTTTCAGGTTGTTTTGATTTTTGGTTTGGCGGGTGGATACTTAAGAGAGGACTTAACATTTTTGAGGACCAGCAATGTCATAGATGAAGGATCATGTTTTAGAGTCGTAATTCCAGATACCAAAACTAATACAAGCAGAGAATTTTTTATAACTGCTCTGTGTCAGTTTAGTTTTACAGTTGTTTCATTGCCTATACATGTTTTCTTTTAGTTAGTATTAGTGACACTACTTTCAATAAATAATGAAACGTATGGAAAATGCGGGGCGACGACATCAAAGTGAGAAAATTTTACGCTTAACTGCGGAACGATTTCCTAAGATCCTAAGTGTCATATTCCGGACTATAGAAGTTTTACGTCTATAGTGAGGCATTTACGAAATGATGACGATTTCAAACTTGCAACCCGGGTCACAAGAGGAAGTTGTAAAATAATTAAAATTGACTTAACTCCTTCTAGTATTTTGATATATTTACAACACAACGAATATTATTTATTGATGTAAGGTTTATGTCAGCATGTCGCCTGTGGGCGGAATAAGCTTTTTTTACATTTTTTTTATGGAATCTTGAAATGAGAGCACCGAGAATTAATTCAATTATAAAGAATTACATATTAAAATATTAACTAGTTCAAATTCACCCTGTATATGATGAGATAAAACAATATTTAATATTTATATATTGTTATTATTCTAATTTTTTAATTAAACAACTTTCTTATCAGTCTTCGTTAACTCGCCCTGTAAAATTCAACCATTGTCATTGAAGTCGTTTGAACCGCGTGTGATTGGCGTCGAGTCTACGTCCACGGAATTTCGTTAATTGAAAAAATAGCATCTGCTGCTTTTAACTTTCCACAGAGCTGAATCGGTATTTGGTATTATACCCACCTTGAGGTTTATGATTTTAAATTACATTTTTGAACCAATGGAATTCAACGTGAATTTTTTAAAATGCCTCAATACTCTAGAAGTTATATTTATCCACAAACAAAAAATAGAAAATAAATAAAATTCTTGTCTCTAAATAAATGTTAAAGTTCTAAATTATTTATATAAATTCACAAACAAAATTGTTTTCGTATGTGAGTAATTTTTTAATTTAACACATTAAATAAAAATATATATATATAAAAATATATATATATATATATATATATATATATATATATATATATATATATATATATATATATATATATATATATATATATATATATATATATATATATATATATATATATATATATATATATATATGGAGTGACGGTGAGAGGTAACTCTCATATGGTCAGATGCTACTATACGTCGGACATAATCACATATGTCTCTGTGGCGTATAGCGACTACTGATCATGATTTCAGGGTGTAATTCAATGCAGGTCGGGGTATTTGCCCGCTGAGTAGTTGTTTCCTTCAAATCCTATTTCATATATATATATATATATATATATATATATATATATATATATATATATATATATATATATATATATATATATGAAATGGGATTTGACACCCTGAAATCGTGATCAGTACAACTTCCTAGTCTTATACAAACTAACGCAAATGGAGTGACGGTGAGAGGTAACTCTCATATGGTCAGAAGCTACTATACGTCGGACACAATCACATATGTCTCTGTGGCGTGTAGCGACTTGCAAAGCAAGTACCAAGAGCGACGACCTCTAGCCTTAGTGGGCTATACTCACTGTTTATGAAATAGGATTTGAAGGAAACAACTACTCAACGGGCAAATACCCCGACCTGCATTGAATTTCACCTTCAAATCGTGATCAGTAACCAACTATCATTTGTCAATCCCTAACCAGATATAGACCGGTTTCGAACTTGTTATGTTCTCATCAGTATACCATAGGTTATGGACCAGACAAATGATAGTGGTCAACTTCCTAGTCTTATACAAACTAACGCAAATGGAGTAACGGTGAGAGGTAACTCTCATATGGTCAGATGCTACTATACGTCGGACATACTCACATATGTCTCTGTGGCGTATAGCGACTTGCAAAGCAAGTACCAAGAGCGACGACCTCTAGCCTTAGTGGGCTATACTCAGTGTTTATGAAATAGAATTTGAAGGAAACAGCTACTCAGCGAGCAAATACCCCGGCCTGCATTGAATTACACCTTCAAATCGTGATCAGTAACCAACTATCATTTGTCAATTCCTAACCAGACATAGACCGGTTTCGAACTTGTTATGTTCTCATCAGTATGCCATAGGTTATGGAACAGACAAATGATAGTGGTCAACTTCCTAGTCTTATACAAACTAACGCAAATGGAGTGACTGTGAGAGGTAACTCTCATATGGTCAGATGCTACTATACGTCGGACATAATCACATATGTCTCTGTGGCGTATAGCGACTTGCATAGCAAGTACCAAGAGCGACGACCTCTAGCCTCACTGTTTATGAAATAGGATTTGAAAGAAACAACTACTCAGCGGGCAAATACCCCGACCTGCATTGAATTACACCTTCAAATCGTGATCAGTAACCAACTATCATTTGTCAATTCCTAACCAGACATAGACCGGTTTCGAACTTGTTATGTTCTCATCAGTATGCCGTAGGTTATGGAACAGACAAATGATAGTGGTCAACTTCCTAGTCTTATACAAACTAACGCAAATGGAGTGACGGTGAGAGGTAACTCATATGGTCAAATCCTATTTCATATATATATATATATATATTGATGCAATATTCGCATTCTATGTGAGAGAGGACAATATAAAAATGTAATGAACTTACGCCACTGTTAGAGTATCAGTTAAGAACTAAATTTCAAGAAAATATATTTGTGGATACACCAACAGTGTAAAATTCAACTGGGCAAACGAAGTGACAAAACAATAACAATAAAATTTGTTTAATTAGTTCAGAATTTAAGATTAAATATAAGGCTTTATGTAAAAAGATATCTTATCTTGAAGAGACAGACCTCTTTAATGAAACATTAAAAACAGAAAGGTATGGTAAATAATCCACCGATGAAGTGTTTCTGGTTTACAGACTAGCATCAGTTGAGTTTGAACAACTTCTAGTGTAGAAAACTAAAGAAGTTAGAAAATGCATATTTCCAGATCTGAAATAAGAATTCAGTCAAATTAAACATTAAAATAAAATGAAAAATTTAAAATTTAAAACAAATGTTAGAGATTATCAACAACAACAATACAAAGTTGATAAAAATGTAGAAAATTATAAATAAAAGTGTATTATGAACTTATAATAAAAAAATTCACTATCATGACAAAGAATAGTTAAGAATTTATCTAAAATAAGTGCTCGTGTAAGGAACTTTTATAAAGTAAATCAAAGACTTTTACCTTAAGATAATTGCATAACGACAATCCCTTGAACTAAGTGTATAATTTTCATTTTCTACTAGAAAATAGACTACCAGTTACCAAAGTTTTGTGTTGTCACTGGTCAATTCCAATTTTAAACCGTAGGAAAGTTAATAGTTATTATATTGTACGTTGTACTCAATGACGAAACTTCAAGGAACGTATTTCAGTAATTTCCACCAACGCAGTTAGTGAAATAGGGACTGAACTGGTTCATGAAATGTTGGGTAGCCCCTGAAAAAGGTCGAATTTAAGTTAGTATAAAATCTTTAATAAAGAATCTCAGTTTGTTAATAGAATTAGTAAATAGGTAAAGTTAGTATAGGAAAGAAGGTAAAACCATAGGTTGTATATAATTTTAAGTAATTTTTAAGCCTTTATGTAAGGAAAGACACAATATTTGGTATGAGCTTAAAACAGAAGCTAGAAAGGAGCAAAGAGTATTGAAATGTACCACGAAACACAAGGAATATGATTTTGGTAGTGAAAAGAGTGAAAACGATTCAATAAAGAAAATTTATATTTATTTCATATTTCAAATTTCAAAAATGACAAGTCTAGTAATCTAGGATTGTCATTCAAGTCAAATTTTCAGAACAAAACTCGAAAAAAGTTGGTAGCTAAGAAGTTTTGTTAGAAAAAAAAGAACAAGAACGCTGAAAATAGAAATTGAATTGGTGTCAAAAGTCCATAAAATTTAATTGAATATTGAAGAAAATTATTATAAAACTAAACAAAAAGTAACAGAAATTGAAGATAAGCATTCAAGGTGTAGCTTGAACCCAAAATATTGTGTATTTTCAAATAAAATCTCATCATCAAAAATCAAAATATAACATAACCAACAACGTCAAGTAGACGTCACATTTTGACTTACCTGGTAGTAGTAAGTTTGTATTCCTTTATAAATTAAACATTTCAGTATCAAGCTCACAACATTTATCAAACAAACAATCACTGGAATAGTTAGTCACATTGAAATAAAGCACATATTGAGGGAATATTAGGCAGAGAACGTGTAGGAGATTCCAGCCAAGTGTTTTGTGCACAATATGAAGTCAGTGCTCCACATAATTCGGTAACGTCTGCGATCGAAAGGTACTGTGTTAGTCTATAGGAAACAGAGATCTCAACTGTCAATTTTAAACATTGCAAATTGTCATTAGATAAAATTTCATTACTTACTTGTCAATTTTAAACATTACAAATTCCCAATAGATTAAATTTGCACTATTTAAATTAAAACCAAGGCCTGGGTTTCATTAATTAAATAAGGATAGCAAATAATTTGTATAAGCGCATGGTTTTACTTCTTAAAATAAAATTGTTATTGTTGACATCATTTTGATTTATAGAAACAAATTTAAACCTGCACTGAGGGAGTTTCTACAAGTGTAGCTCATGCTCTAATTAATGCGTGATTATAAAAAGTTGTTGAATACTGTAATAGTGGCGCCTAAAACAAATTTTCTATTACAGATTTGATAAATATAATTTATTCACAGTCACGACATTTTGGCGTCCAACGCGAGGCTCATTGCAATTCAAAAAAATTAGTCAACGTGGGTAAAGAGTAAAACAAAACAAAAAAATTAACGAAATCTTATTTTAAAATTATAAAATAAAGGCTTGGTGTTTTCTTTGAGAATTTTATATATATTGATTTGTTGGTGTTTTAACACTGTCATTAAGTAAATCGTATGAGGTTGCGTTCAGGTAAGAATATGCAAAACACAGAGGAACAAACTACGCGAACATCTGCGTCGCAAACAATAGATAATGCAGAAACACAGCCAGAGACAACCAGACCAGTACAAGAAGAACAACAAGAAGATTCAACCCAAATGGGAGACACTGCACAGACAACCATGTCAACAGAAACGAACATGCTACAACAAATTATACAAATGATGGCGGGTATAGGTACAAAAATAGATGACACGAAGAATGAACTAAAAGAAGAAATGAACAAAAAACTCGAAGAAAATAATACAAAAATTGAACAGAAACTGGATGAAACTAAGCAAGAAATAGGAAGAAAAATAGAAGATACGAACAAAACAATGGAACAAAACAGAGAAGACATGAACAAAAGGTTGGACGAATGTAATAGGAAGCTCGAAGATTGCACGAACGAGATGAAAGTAAGAGTGGAAAGCGTTGAGCTGAGACTCGAGAATATAAAAGAAGACATAGCAGAGGAAATCAACGAAAAGGTAAAAGCAGCGAAAGCCGAAGTGCAAGTAAATGTCGAAAATTTGATCGTAGCAGGATTCACGGAAATAGATGAATGTATCAAGAAACAGAATGAAACTGTAAAAGAACATTTAAAAGAACAGGAGGGAAAGTTAACAAAAATAATGGATACGAAGTTATCAGAAGGTAAACAGGGAGCGAGCGCTACACATGGATACACGGTAAATCACGCATGTCAAAAGAATCAATTCTATTTTTATGGTGATTCTAGAACTCACCCGAAAATTTTCACTTCTAGGCTAAAACAACATTTAGAGACACTACACCCTGGAACTAACATCAAGCAAGTCATCCAAAACATGCTGCGAGGTGAAAGTGAAATTTGGTATGCCACGATTGAAAATAGATTTAGTAGTTTTGAACAATTTGAACAATTGGTAATGAAGCAATACTGGGGGGAGTATAATCAGCAAAAGATTAGACTCAACCTTTTCAACGGAAAATACAATGAAAGTATGGGGGTTTCCAGAGAATATTATATACTACGAAAAGTATATAACATCCAGCATCTGCAACCAACTTTCACAGAAGGTGAAATGGTCAGATATCTAGCACGTCATTTTCCAGATGATATACACAGCGTTATCATCACACAAAGGATAACTACACTGGATAGTTTAATCGACTACATAAGAAGCATTGATGATCATCGCACAGGATGGAGAAGAAATATACAAAACGAAAACAGAAATTACGAAAACAGGAACAGAAATTATGATGACAGAAGCAAAGATTATGATACAGGTCAAAACCAAAACTATGATCAAAGAAAAAATTATAACAATCAAGGCAATGGAAACCAACAACGAAATTATAACAACAATCAGAATCAAAATGGAAATCAACTGAGGTACAATTATAATCAACAAAGGAGCAATGAAAATGGGTATGATAACAACTATCAACAAAGAACCTATCAAATTCAACAAGGCAAATCACAACAAAACAATGAACAAAACAAAGACATAAGAAACTACGCGCAAGTAGCTAACACAAATATACAACCAAGAAGCGGACAACAAAATCAACAAGAAATGCACAAGATTGAGACGCAAGCTCAAATCAACAATCGACAACAGGATTTTTAAGTAGAAATGTTTTAACTACCAACTATTCTCACGCCCGCGAATTTATCACAATGGATGATGAAAATGGAAATTTACATAAAACGAAACAAAGTCACTTACCAATGGTTAATTTAAATATACAAGGTCTACTCGTAAACTCACTTATTGATAGCGGATCGGAAATATCAATGATTAATGAAAGTTTATTTAACAAAAATAAGGATAAATTTGCTAACAAAGGTATCAAAATATCAAAAATACGATTAATTAACGCCAATGGCAGGAAATTTTCTGAGACCAACAAAGTATTGCAAACATCTTTTAATGTAGAAAATTATTCTTTTAAATGTGAATTATTTATAGTACCTGAATTAAATTTCGACATTATTCTAGGTGAAGATATTTTATATAAGTTGAGGGCTAATATTGATTTGGGAACAAGATTCCTTAAGTTTGAAGGTAAAACGTTACCTATATATAGTAAAAATGAGGTTATATTGAATAAAAATGCGGTAATTAAAGAATTAAATGACGATAAAGTCAATGCGGGACATGAGGTTGGCACAGTGACCACCCATGTCGAAAAAAATGCGGGATACGAGGGAGGCACAATGACCACCTGTATCAAAAATAAAAATGCGGTAAGAAATGAATTAAACGGCGATCAAGCCAATGCGGAATATATGATGGGGAGCGTACCCACATATGTTATGAATAGTAATTATATTATGCCCAAAAATATTGATATAAAATGTCCACTTAAATATGAAAGAATTATTCATGAACTTTTACAAAAAAATATCTCACTAATAAACTATGAACCAAGAGTTGCAACAGGCTATATTCACAAACTACAAGTAGATGAAACAAAACCATTTAAAAGCAAAAATTATCCTATTCCTTTCAAGTACAGAGAACAAGTACAAAATGAGTTACAAAATATGTTAAAATCCGATATAATTGAATCGGCAAAAACAAATTACATTAATCCGTTGGTAATAGTTAAAAAGAAAAATGACTCAATAAGATTATGTTTAGATGCACGCGTTCTAAATACGCTAACAAAATCACAATTTGATTCACCACAAACCGTAGAATCAATTTTATCAAGAATCGGGAAAAACACAATTTTTTCTAAACTCGATTTAAAGAATTCCTTTTGGTTAATTCCACTTCATCCGGATTCTCGCAGGTATACCGGGTTCAGTGTCGATGGACACGTTTTTCAATTTAAGGTAGTACCTTTTGGTCTACAAAGCGCAAGTTCAGCACTTGTTCGAGCAATGCAAAGTATTCTTGATCGTTTTGAAGAATTCTGTTTTCATTATGTAGATGACATTCTGATTTTCTCTGAAACAATAGAAAAGCACGGTGAACATCTGGATACAATTTTAAACGTTTTAAATAAAGCGGGTTTAAAGCTTAACAGTGAGAAGTGTGAATTTTATCAAACATCTGTTAAATACCTAGGTTATGAAATAACCCAAACAGGTATAAGTATTGGGATAGATCGAGTACGAGAGATAAAGGACTATCCTCGTCCTATAAATTTAAAAAGTTACGTGGTTTTCTAGGGGTATTGAATTATTACAAAAAGTTTATACCGAGGCTATCAGAACTTGAAGTCCCCCTTATTGAACTTTTAAGAAAAGAAACAAAATGGGAATGGAATGAGCGTAGAGAAACTGCCTTCAACGAATTAAAAACAAATTTTCACGACAATCTTTTGCTATACAACCCTGATTTTAATTTACCGTTCACATTAAGAACTGATGCGTCAGAGTCAATAGTAGCTGCTGAGTTGGTACAGTTCCAAGGGGGGGTAGAAACGCCCATATGTTTTATTTCTAGGATCCTCAAGCCCTATGAAACTCGCTATTCAGTCAGAGAGCTCGAAATGTTAAGTATTGTATATGCAATATCTAAGCTTTCTTTTTACTTAACAGCTGCTCATTTCACATTAGAAACCGATCACGCTGCCCTATGTTTTCTTATGAAAAACCGATTCGCGAATAATCGTATATATCGCTGGTCACTTCTCATCCAAGAGTATTCATTCACTGTCAAACATCGCCCGGGTGTAAACAATGTCACTGCAGATGCATTAACACGAAATCGACAAGTTAAAACTGAACATTCAAACGATTACATAGTATCAATCAATACATTATCACACAACCATGGTCTATATACAACTAGACAAGTTTTAGACAGTCAACAACAATTACAAACATTAAGAGATAAAATACACGAAAAACCACAGAGGTTACAATATAAAAGATAATTTTATAATAAAAACCATTCTAGATGAAGAGAAGTATGTATTAGATGAAACTTTAGCCGCAAGGTTAATTCTAGATTTACATTTTCGATACGGGCATATCGGGATTAGAAAAACATGGTTAGTTTATAGGGAAACATTCTACACAGAAAAAGATTTGAGCTTAACAAAAGAAATTTTATCAAAATGCCATGAATGTTGTTTAGGAAAAAATAAAAATCACGTCAACAAAAATGAAATAAAAAGCACGATTACAACGAGACCACTGGAGCTCGTGTCAATAGATTTCATTAGTAATCTCATATTAGCAGAAGGAGGTTACAAAAACATTTTAGTTATGGTGGATAATTTTACAAAATTTATAAAACTATACCCTACGAAGAGATGTAATACTAGTACAACCATTAAAAAAATCAGTCATTTTTGTAAAACGGTTGGGACGCCAGCTAGAATATTAGCGGACAATGCGACGTATTTTAATAACGACAAACTATCAAAGTATCTACGAGACAAGAACATCAAAATAGGATTCACAACAATTCGTCATCCCAGATCGAATTTAAGTGAGAGGTATGTCCAAGAGGTGATAAGATTCTTGAGAATCATGGTACAGCAAAACCACACTGAGTGGTCAATGGCAGTAGAAACTATAGAAAATTATATGAATAACATACCAAGCACGGTAACCAAAATATCTCCCATAATGACTATGTTTGGGAGAGATCCAGATAGGCCATGGGAAAACCAAAATATTAAAAACTTAAGTAAAATACATGAACTTGCACAATTAAGGATAAAGAGAAGCGCAGAAAGGTATATGGCTCGCGAAAATAAGAAAATTAAAAGAAAAGTCTCATTCAAACAAGGAGACAAGGTAATTATAAAAAGAATGAGGATATCAAACAAGGAACAAAACATCTGTGCAAAGTTGTTATATCCTTATGATGGTCCGTATATCGTGAACAAAGTTTTAAATGAAAACACATACGAATTAAAATACCCAGAAGAAGAAGAAGAGTCAAAAAATGAACGAATTCGTGGAAGCTTCCACGTGGAAATGATTTATCCGTATGTCACTGAGTAAATCAAAACAAAAACAAGGAATGACAGTGTAAATATTCCATCAAATTTTTCTAACTAGTAAAATTTTCAAAGCTTTTCAAAGTTTTTCAAAATTTTCAAATTTTAATAGTTGGAGGGGGTAAATGATGCAATATTCGCATTCTATGTGAGAGAGGACAATATAAAAATGTAATGAACTTACGCCACTGTTAGAGTATCAGTTAAGAACTAAATTTCAAGAAAATATATTTGTGGATACACCAACAGTGTAAAATTCAACTGGGCAAACGAAGTGACAAAACAATAACAATAAAATTTGTTTAATTAGTTCAGAATTTAAGATTAAATATAAGGCTTTATGTAAAAAGATATCTTATCTTGAAGAGACAGACCTCTTTAATGAAACATTAAAAACAGAAAGGTATGGTAAATAATCCACCGATGAAGTGTTTCTGGTTTACAGACTAGCATCAGTTGAGTTTGAACAACTTCTAGTGTAGAAAACTAAAGAAGTTAGAAAATGCATATTTCCAGATCTGAAATAAGAATTCAGTCAAATTAAACATTAAAATAAAATGAAAAATTTAAAATTTAAAACAAATGTTAGAGATTATCAACAACAACAATACAAAGTTGATAAAAATGTAGAAAATTATAAATAAAAGTGTATTATGAACTTATAATAAAAAAATTCACTATCATGACAAAGAATAGTTAAGAATTTATCTAAAATAAGTGCTCGTGTAAGGAACTTTTATAAAGTAAATCAAAGACTTTTACCTTAAGATAATTGCATAACGACAATCCCTTGAACTAAGTGTATAATTTTCATTTTCTACTAGAAAATAGACTACCAGTTACCAAAGTTTTGTGTTGTCACTGGTCAATTCCAATTTTAAACCGTAGGAAAGTTAATAGTTATTATATTGTACGTTGTACTCAATGACGAAACTTCAAGGAACGTATTTCAGTAATTTCCACCAACGCAGTTAGTGAAATAGGGACTGAACTGGTTCATGAAATGTTGGGTAGCCCCTGAAAAAGGTCGAATTTAATTTAGTATAAAATCTTTAATAAAGAATCTCAGTTTGTTAATAGAATTAGTAAATAGGTAAAGTTAGTATAGGAAAGAAGGTAAAACCATAGGTTGTATATAATTTTAAGTAATTTTTAAGCCTTTATGTAAGGAAAGACACAATATTTGGTATGAGCTTAAAACAGAAGCTAGAAAGGAGCAAAGAGTATTGAAATGTACCACGAAACACAAGGAATATGATTTTGGTAGTGAAAAGAGTGAAAACGATTCAATAAAGAAAATTTATATTTATTTCATATTTCAAATTTCAAAAATGACAAGTCTAGTAATCTAGGATTGTCATTCAAGTCAAATTTTCAGAACAAAACTCGAAAAAAGTTGGTAGCTAAGAAGTTTTGTTAGAAAAAAAAGAACAAGAACGCTGAAAATAGAAATTGAATTGGTGTCAAAAGTCCATAAAATTTAATTGAATATTGAAGAAAATTATTATAAAACTAAACAAAAAGTAACAGAAATTGAAGATAAGCATTCAAGGTGTAGCTTGAACCCAAAATATTGTGTATTTTCAAATAAAATCTCATCATCAAAATCAAAATATAACATAACCAACAACGTCAAGTAGACGTCACATTTTGACTTACCTGGTAGTAGTAAGTTTGTATTCCTTTATAAATTAAACATTTCAGTATCAAGCTCACAACATTTATCAAACAAACAATCACTGGAATAGTTAGTCACATCGAAATAAAGCACATATTGAGGGAATATTAGGCAGAGAACGTGTAGGAGATTCCAGCCAAGTGTTTTGTGCACAATATGAAGTCAGTGCTCCACATAATTCGGTAACGTCTGCGATCGAAAGGTACTGTGTTAGTCTATAGGAAACAGAGATCTCAACTGTCAATTTTAAACATTGCAAATTGTCATTAGATAAAATTTTATTACTTACTTGTCAATTTTAAACATTACAAATTCCCAATAGATTAAATTTGCACTATTTAAATTAAAACCAAGGCCTGGGTTTCATTAATTAAATAAGGATAGCAAATAATTTGTATAAGCGCATGGTTTTACTTCTTAAAATAAAATTGTTATTGTTGACATCATTTTGATTTATAGAAACAAATTTAAACCTGCACTGAGGGAGTTTCTACAAGTGTAGCTCATGCTCTAATTAATGCGTGATTATAAAAAGTTGTTGAATACTGTAATAGTGGCGCCTAAAACAAATTTTCTATTACAGATTTGATAAATATAATTTATTCACAGTCACGACAATATATATATATATATATATATATATATATATATATATATATATATATATATATATATATATATATATATATATATATGATAATTTCTTAATTAATTATTTTTTGGAGCGACCGCCCTGTATATTTTTCTTCCTTGACAATTGTGTTAACTGCATGCCTGTTTCGTCACTATTTTACTTCCACATCCAGTGGAACTATAGTAACGACAAAAAAATTTTCAAAAATTATTATTGTTCAAATAGGCTTGGAATGTCATGAAACGTCGAGATGTTAAGTTTGAGCGAAAAAAAATTTCTGTTTGTAACTTTTTTTGTGCGTACGTTTACTCTGGAACCGTTTAAGATATTGACTTGAAATTTGGTACACATATGTACTTTAACGAGATCTGAAACTGGATTATATTTTCATCTTGTTCCGTCGAAGGGTTGGGGGGTAAATTTGGGGTAAATTGCTAAATCAAGCAGGTAAGAGTCCAGAAAATTGGTATTTAGTATATATAAGAGAAGTTAAAGTCTCAAAAAAAATGTTGGCATTAGCCACCCCCATTACCTCCCCCACCCCATTATTAAAGGAGATGAAAAAAAATCGTGACTTAGTGTGTGTACAAGAACCAGAAACCTCAAAATATTTTTTTACTTCATCCACCCCCACTACCACCCCCCTCTCACCACCTCCACCCCATTACCGATGTGGGGTATCGTTTTATAGGTTTTTGGTGTAAAGGATTTCAAATATTATATTATTAAAGTACCATAAGCAATTATTTCCACATACAAAATTTTTTCGTTGTTGGTGCTTGGATAGAAAATCTGGATATTGAAGTAGTGATTCCTTGGGCAGCGGTTTTTAATTATTAATAAAATAAATTTATTATCAATTTTTATGAATGTAAATGTAAATTCTCTTTTTATATTTTTTGCTTTACTTTTTTCTTTCGCGAGACCACGTGACCGTCAAGCGTGAGGGCTGCTTGCGAGTAGACTCATATACAGGGTGCCTCACCAGGAACTGCATCGATCGATATAGGGAAAAGTACACACTAAAAAATTTTGAAGATTAGGTAGCTACTAATGGCAATATGGCCAATCCAACTAAAATAATTACAAGCATCTGGCACTTTCGGTTATACCGGAACTCGAAACCAACTTGCTTATTTTAAATGGAATACTCTATATATTTTAGGGTTTTCAAAAAGAGCATGAAATTCTGAGTCAAAAATATGTAGGATACCCTATGCCTAAACCCCGCCGTTTCAGAGATATTTGACATTTAAAGAAGGTGTCATGGTTTACAATAACCTTTATAACTTTCTTCGTGTAAAAGACACTCATTTGCTTTTTGGCAAGTAAAAAGAACACGAGGAGAGCTGCACTCTACAGTTCAATTACATTCAATAATAGTACAACAAGTGTTCCATTTTTAACGTTACATTTTGTAAACTTCAAACCGCGAAAGCTTGTTTAGGTCAAATGGAACACCCTATATTTTTTTACATCAAGTTATGTAAAATTAAATTCCTTTTTTTAATATCAGCATTGTGAGGGTTTAAGCTACAACTTTTTGAAATATTTGCGATTTTCTTAGAAATTCAAGAATTGTTAGTAAAAATTTTATCAAATTAACCATGATTAGAAACAATCAGTAATAATGTCAGTCATTCTCTTATGTCAAAAAAATGCCATCCCGTTTAATTTAACGTTACATTTTGTAAACTTCAAACCGCGAAAACTTGTTTAGGTCAAATGGAACACCCTATATTTTTTTACATCAAGTTATGTAAAATTAAATTCCTTTTTTTAATATCAGCATTGTGAGGGTTTGAGCTACAACTTTTTGAAATATTTGCGATTTTCTTAGAAATTCAAGAATTGTTAGTAAAAATTTTATCAAATTAACCATGATTAGAAACAATCAGTAATAATGTCAGTCATTCTCTTATGTCAAAAAAATGCCATCCCGTTTAATTTAACGTTACATTTTGTAAACTTCAAACCGCGAAAACTTGTTTAGGTCAAATGGAACACCCTATATTTTTTTACATCAAGTTATGTAAAATTAAATTCCTTTTTTTAATATCAGCATTGTGTGGGTTTAAGCTACAACTTTTTGAAATATTTGCGATTTTCTTAGAAATTCAAGAATTGTTAGTAAAAATTTTATCAAATTAACCATGATTAGAAACAATCAGTAATAATGTCAGTCATTCTCTTATGTCAAAAAAATGCCATCCCGTTTAAATTACACCCACGAAGACTTCTTGAATTAGTTTTTTATTTATGAAGAATGTGATACAACTAATATCAAGAACTTTTAAGTACATTTGCTACTCGATATCCACAAAAACGGAAACCGTCACCAAACACTATGAAACGCATATTGGATAATTTTAAAAACTATGGCTCTGTCAAGGCAAGAATTCAAAAGCAGAAGCCTATTGTTGATGACAAAAACGTAGAAATAGCAGTTCTGAGATATTTTCATGCGTTTCCAATGATGTCATTAAGAGAAGCTGCTCTGGAATCGGGATTATGCAAGGATTCAGTTCACAGAATCTTAATTAAACATAAATTTCACACGTTTTCGTTCCAAATGATTCAACGATTAAAAAAAACAGATTTCCTAAGAGAACATTTTTTTGAATTTATTTTTAAGGTCTGTAGGCGAAGATTCTTATTTGGGAAATATTATATGATCAGATGAAGCTAAAATTACCAAAAACAGACTTTTTAATCGACATAATTTGCATTATTGGAGACTCGAATCCTCAAGTGTTCAGTGAGCGAAATTTTCAAGAAAGTTGGCAGTTTAATGTTTACCGCGCCATAAGAAATGATAGAGTGGCGGCATTAGAATTTTATCAAGAAAATTTAAACAGTAAGTTAAAAAGATTTCTTCTTCTGCTAATATGTATAATTAATTTTGTTGTTTTTGTTTTTGTTTTTGTTTTAGGTGAAAGATACTAAATATTTTACAAAATTTGAGTAATAACTAAGTATTTAAAAAATTTACGTCTCGCCGAACATAGAAACATTTTTTATCAGAGACGGTGCTTTTCCACATAACGCGTATTTGATAAATAATTTTTTACAAGAAACTATCGATCAGTTTACGATCAATGGATCGCTTTATTTGGGGAACTACTAAAAATAAAGTTTATGAGAGCCCATTAACAACTATTGAAGATTATATGCAGAGAGTAAGAAATGCATTTCAAAACTTACCACCGGATTCAATTACGAGAGCTACCCATGAAGAACTAATCCGAAGGTGCGAAAAATGTGTGGAGGTTCGAGGGCGGAATTTTGAACAGTTATTAAATTAAAATGGGATCATGTTTTTAGTTGATTTCATCTTAGCTATTTTAGTTTTTACAAAGTGTCTTCAATCCAATTAATAGGCATGTTACAGTGTTTAGTGTTATCTTCCGTTTTTGTGGATATCTAGTAACAAATGTACTACCAGTTTTTCATATTACTCTATTACATTCTTCATAAATAATAAATAAATTCAAAAAGTCTTCGTGGGTGTAATTTAAACGTATTGGCATTTTTTGACATAAGAGATTGATGACAATACTGATTGTTTCTAATCCCGGTTAATTTGATAAAATTATTACTAACATTTCTTGAATTTCTAAGAAAATCGCAAATATTTCAAAAAGTTGTAACTTGCTTATATCAGAAAAAAAGGAATTTAATTTTACATAACTTGATGTAAAAAAATATAGGGTTCCATTTGACCTAAACAAGTTTTCGCGGTTTGAAGTTTAGGAAATGTAACGTCAAAAATGGAACACTTGGTGTGCCATTATTGAATGTAATTGAATTGTAGAGTGTAGCTCCCATTATTGTTATTTTTACATGCCAAAAAGCAAATGAGTATCTTTTACACGAAGAAAGTTATAAAGGTTATTGTAAAATTTTTCTTTAAATGTCAAATATCTCCGAAACGGCTGAGTTTAGGCATAGGGTATCCTACATGTTTTTGACTCAGAATTTTATGCTCTTTTCGAAAACCCTAAAATATATAGGGTATTCCATTTAAAATAAGCAAGTTAGTATCGAGTTCCGGTATAAACGGAAGTGCCAGATGCTTGTAATTATTTTAGTTGGATTGGCCACACTGCCATTAGTAGCTCCCTAAATTTTCAAAATTTTCTAGTGAGTACTTTTCCCTATATCGATCGATGCACTTCCTGGTGAGACACCCTGTATAGACTACTTTTTAAAAACGCTCTTTAAGTGCTCGTCTCCATATACACATATATTTATTAGTCCTTTGTGATCTACATTTAATTATTTATATTAAATTTAATGTTGTATTATTATTGTGTGCTGTGAGACGAGCACTTCTTCTTCCACTTAAAAATATTATCGTCCTCCGGCACATTTTTTTCTTAATTTTTCTTCTGGGCGACTGCAAATTTTTTGGAATTTCATATTTTTCTTAGACAGGGAAATGTCTTGGATGCGTAATCTGCAAGAGTAGTTCGGCTACAGTAACAGAACTATTTAGACTTTAGACCTCAGATAGGAGAGGAACTTTAAGAAGTTTCCAAAATATAATTTTTTCAAAAATTTTAGCAGATAATTTGGAAGGTAATTTAGTATAATGATAAGATATGTTAAATTGTCATATTTCAACCTGAGCTGCCCGTAGTTCTCTATATCCGCTTATTTACATATTAGTCGACCATCCTAAACTGGCAGGTGAGATTAGGATGCGCAATGGTCGAGACTAGTCCGCCGCTACGGAGTTCATTTGTTTATCTTCTTTCTTTGTGTAAAGATCGGTACAGTCTCGGGAAAAGTGTTCACAGTATATAACTTAGATTTAACACATACTTAGGTACTTATTATTAGTACTCACTTACGTTTACTATCACTAGTAGTAGAAACACAGATAGCACAGAAACATCTTAAAGACAGATGTCTTAAAGACGCCTTCCTTAGACTTTCACTACGTTTTAAAGCCGTCTATTTACGCCTTACAGACGTCTTACAAACGCCTTATTTAGGTCTTATGTTAAAGATCCAGACGTCTTACAGACGTTTTTTCGAGGTCCATTGTTGGTCTAAAACAGACCTAAAATTGAAAAAAAAAATACATTTGCATATCGGTTTTATAAGCAACTGTTAGCTTTATAAAAACCAACTAAAACTTTTTTTGCAATTATTTTAACGAAAAACAATAAAAAAAAATGAGAGGTTATGATATGTTCTCTTAAAGACTTTATAGTTAGCAAATGCAACGACTAGATTTTGCTGGACAATTCGGCTGTTATTATACTCTTCGCAAAAACGAAGAGTATATTGTATTTGATCGGCACATTTCTAAAATCGTAAATATCGCTCGTAGAGAAAAAATTTTCCTACCATTGTGTTAGTGAACGAATCCTGAACAATTTCCAAAATGTCCTCTGTCCGTCCGTCACGTTTCTTGTAAGCACGATAACTTAAGAAAGAAAAGTCCGATCGTACTGAAATTTGGAAAGCAAGTTAGTGTTAGCTAGCGGAAGAACCCTATTGTTTTTGAAGAACATCGATCAGTAAATAAAAAAGTTATTAATTATTTAATTTAAAAAAATATATTCTCTTAATTTTTGTCGCTTATACTTAAATATAAATCTTGCTAAATGTTATCTCCATAAACTTTTGCCTTGCAATCCAAAGATCGTGTGTTCAAATCTCACACAGGATAATTTTTTTTTATAATTTTTTTTCACAACAAAGATGGTATCACAAAATTTAGGATGTCCAAAACCTAACATTATTTACAAGAAAACTGCGAAGAGTATCCTATAGAATGTGTAACAATTATATAAAATGCTCAGTAAATTGGCGAAGCATACGTTTTTAGCTTGTTTATTATGTTATCATTAATCTTTCATTTATATCTAATAATGTCATTAATAATTTATAAAAAAGATTAAAATTAAATTATTAATGACAAACTACAAATTACTACAAATACACAAACAAAATGCACTACACATTTTACAGAAATATTTGTCAAATATAAAGAAAAACATTGTAAAACTGAAAAAACAGTTTTGTTAACATTTTTTTGTTTCTATTGGGCAATACTAACATTAACATCGTAATTATGACGTCTTTAAAACGTCTTTAAGATGTAGAAATCAGACATCTTAAAGACGTCTAAGGAAAGACGTCTTCAAGACATCTTTATAAGAAATAAGACGTTCAGACCTAAATAAGACTTAATATGGACGTCTTAAAGACGTCTTGTGCTATCTGGGAAATATCACGGTGTTTGAAAGCAAAGTAAAACATAAAACTTTGTCTGGTCAAAGCCGAGAAATTATAAGTTGAATCTTAAAATTTATGAAGCAGGAATCTATAGCTGGAGCTCCTATTATACTAATAAGTGTAAAAATCTATTATCAGTTTAAAATTTTGTATTCTGACATTCGCGTTTGTATTTTATTTTAAAACGGGTTAAATCACATTTATATTTATATTAGAAATTTGATTACTTTATTATCACAAATTAAGAAAAAACTAATTAATCTTCGGAAGTTGGGTTGAGCGGTAAATAAAGTAAGCGCTTATCTCAATCTTTATAATTTTAGTCTTGTCTTGTCTTATCTACAGATAAGTATACCTGAGACAATGTCGAAAAACAAATGGAAATTAAATTTTTTGCAAAAAACTGGTTTTCTCGAAATCGGGCTAGGAAGCACGATAACTATCCAGGATATTGATCGATTTCGATGAGACTTGGTGGTATCTTGATGCCAGCAATAGGCTTCATTTGTGGCCGTGATCTTGATACACGGCCACAAATGAAGCCTATTGCTGGCAGCCCGAATCCGTTGACCGCAAGTATTTTTTCCAAGGCCGAGTATGATATTCCATAGATATTGATAACTCCCGAACCCAAGGTCCGATTTTGATTTTCAAAAATGGCGATTGTAGGGTTCGATTAAGTCGTTTGTGAGAAATTTGACAAAATAAAATCGAATCTATAAATCCTGGAAAACTTAATTTTTTTGATAGATTCTACAAATACTCGACAGTTTCTTAATGAAAATCGAAAATTAAGTATTCTGTCGATCAATCTCTATAACCGGTATAAGGCACGGACCTTTTTGGACAAAAAATCTCAAATGGAGTTTTTCGAAAAATTAAAAATAAACGAGTTATTTACAAAGATGCATGACCACAATATAACCGATGCCCTTTCTGTATTTCAAAATGTAGTTAGCCTTTACTTTAGTCAATGCAAAAAGACAAAAAAAGGTACTGAATCAGCCCAACAGGGATAAAAAGCATATCAAAATGTAGTTTTTAGCTTGTTATATTTAATTTAATGTGTATTTGTTTTGTATATTCGCTATATCGTATTGTTTACTTGAAACTAAAACAATTAAATATTGTGATTAAATATATCAAATATAAAAACAAAGAACTGCTCATGTGTTCATTAGAAAACACCAATTGGCCTGTGACACACCAGGATTCTCGGTGAATAGAGCGCACGTTGCACGTTTTACTGAAACTTCTTCCTCCGACTATACTTTCATAGCTTAAGAAGCTTGTTCGTCTGTGTCCAACACTGACGATATTTCCTCTTTCTCTGGGCGGCTACTTGCCAACTTAGGATGGTTGACTAGTACATACATGTTACGTCATCCAGCATTCAATATTTGGAGTAATATTTGTATCTTTTTACGAACTTGGAAAGTTATGAAATGTTCCTCATATTGGAAATTCACTTAACGAGATAATATTAATTTCGAAATTTCATTACTTTTTCTACATACATACTGATAGTATGTCATTAAGGTAAAATGATAATAGAGATATTTTAAACCCCTCATTTTGTCACGTATTTATAGTTACCGTTATTCTGAACATGCGCACTACTAAAAGGTGAGCACCTTAACTTTATTAACGATAACTGACTCCGCTACTTACGGAGAAATATTGGTGTCTTTTATGTCTATGGTTATTTTTCCAATGACATCGTTGCCACGAGTAACCAGCCAAATTTTTTTGTTAAACCTGAAGTATATTAAGAAATCTTTTCTCATAAAAAATAATTTGCAAAAAAATAATTTGTTCAGTATTTAGGGCAAAAACCGGATTGTGTTTTCTTCTGGCAAAATCTGACAACGTCAAGGGACTAGCTCATGAAGCATAACCTAAATTTATATTTCGCGATTTGTTTTAGAATAAGTAAACAACAATAGGCGGTACATAAGCAATACACGATCAACCTGTCAACTGTTAAATCTTTTTATTAAGCGGATTAAAACTTATTATTTTAATAGTCGTGGTGATCGTTATTGTTAATAAAGGTACCTAACTATAACGTTGCTTAAAACTAACGTTATTTTTCTTGGCTTAAAATATCTCTAATATCAATTTTAAGTTATCTAATATTTCACATAACGAAAGTAAAACGAAAAATACACTATATATTTTTTTAAGGACAAAATGTACAAAGTAAATAAATATTTGTGAAATATCAGCTATATTTGTGCGAGTTTTCTATGAAATACGTCTGCCTCAAACATGAACAAGGGTCCTCTAATCCACAACCCGCCAGTAACTACAATGCCATACATGCGTCAACGACAATCAAAATCCCCTGCAATATCACATCAGCCAAGTATCTGAGGCATCCTGACGCTAGCTGCTTTTGTCACGTGGAAACGTTAAAATCATAGATCAGCAAAGACTAGTAAAAAGAAACTAAACATTTATATTAAGACAAATTTTCTTAGTTTTCCCTCATATGCCATATGCTCATCAGGAAGTAAAAGTTTACCGGGAGGACTAGGAATTACTATTGCGATAATAAATACACATATAAATATTGGTAATAAAAAATATATTATTAGTTCCTAGAGGTTTTTAACTTCGGAATAATGTCATATGAATTAGATTTCGTTCATTTTTGGTAATTTAATAGTAAATGCATCAAAGAAAAGTTTTATATTATGTGGGGTCTTGCTAATTTATAGGAGGTGAATGCCACCCTTTTTCAGGTGGTGGCACCTTAAACAAAACAAAAACATTGGAGCTGAAAGAGAATCAAATTTTCAGCAGAAAACGTTCTATGTAACTTTTCATATAAATTGATAGTCTTGAAGTTATAACGACTTGAAAATTGGAATTTTAGTTTGAAAAAAGGTACTTAAGTATTTAAAAATAATTTTCGTCAAATAATTCTAAAAGTATCACATTGAGCGAGAACACGCTAGAGACAAATAAGAAAGCTACCAAATTGAGGATGAATTTCGGTTTTCCCTAATTTGAGATTATTTTTTTCACTTGATAAACATTAACGAGTTTTTGATGTTCCTATTTTAACGGTTATGAATTGGCTTTAAAAACAATTTTTATTGATATATTTTATTACAGAGAATGAATAAATTAATAATACGAATGAAATTGAGTCAGAAATGCTTACTTTGCTTGATGGGAAAGCATACGCAAATAAAGACAAATCAGAAAATATGAACGGTAATGTTGCCCAAATATGGCAAAAAATTTTACAGGGTGGGTTGAATTCAGAGACAATAAGCGAGTTAATAAAAAAAATCCTGCCTCTGGAAATGTAAGCTTAGAAGCAGCATCGACGTTGAACATGGAGGTACTTGCTGTCGTAACCGAACAGCATCGACAGTGTTACCAAAGATTAATCAGGCCTCCAAAATTAGATGGCTGCGGCGCTGACCTCTGTTGGCAAGGCCTTAACGATCTTAGGAGGGACTCGTTTCTTGATTGATTTATTGAGTGATTCTGGGTGCCGTTTAACTGAAATTAACCACGAGGAATGCCGTCGCACATTAGTATCACGTGACGTTGATACGCAATTTAGAACAATCCTTACTGACGTGTCTGTAGATGGTTGGTTATTTGGCAGCAATCTAGGAGAACGCATAAAAGCAGTACGTGATTTAGAGAAGTTATCATCAGTACTTAAACCAAAGGCTAATACAAGAACTAATAATCCTTTAAATGTAAAGAGTCTACCTCTAATAACAAACAAAGGGTATCGCGGCAGAGCGATGACCACCCAGAAGTTGCAACATTACAAAGGAGGGAGGGGATTTCAGACGCATGGCCAGACAATCTCATCTCATTCGGAGATCGAGAGCACCGAAGAAAATTCAAACAAAACAGCAATAAAGATAAACTCTCAATATGGTGGATTAAACAGATATATATATATATATATATATATATATATATATATATATATATATATATATATATATATATATATATATATATATATATATAAAATAGGAGATGTTAGTGCGGACCAAAGCTTTATGGCAAACAGGAAAAAATCGTGGGTAAGACCGCAAAGAAATATATATATATATATCAAAATTTATATATATATATAAATTTTGGTCACGGCGCATTTGCACAAAAAAAATTGAAAATTTCTTGTCAAAACTTTAAAAACAAAAAAAATACGTCTTATATATGCTTACTCGTATGACCGTCATACAAACGAAATTGAGGTGGAAGACTTTTTGGGGAAGGCGCAGTCACAGGGTTGGCCAAAGTAACCACTTGAAAAACTTGCGCGTGCGGCTAAATTTAAAAATACGTAAGTGTACTTGGAATTCATTTTAAGCTTTGAAATTTTGCATGGTACTTTTTTAGAGACCAATAAAACTAAATTTACAAGGGAAGAAGTTTTGGCCAACTTTACACCCCTTACCATCCCTTTGAATTATAGCTCTTTTCATAGTTATTTATTGTACAATATCATTTGACAATTTCTTTTTTCCATATATAAGCGAATAAAGTTAGCCTGACTGTTAGTTAATAAGAAAAATAATCAATTTCAATCCCTTACATAAGAGTTGTTCTTCTTAAATAAGTCAGATAGTACATTTTAGCATAGAAAATTACGCATGTAGAGTAGATAAATGATGATAAATAAATGTAAACTTCGATGAGGTCAGGAGCGTAGCGAAGGGGAGACTTGGCAAAAGTTGGGTAAAAGTTGGAAATTTTTATTGAAAAAATATTTTTAGAATTTCTCCCCCCGGCTCATCAATTTTTATTTCGGCGGAACTTGGCAAAAGTTGGGTAAAAGTTGGAAATTTGAGACGTAAGTGGGCGATTTTTATTGAAAATTTTTTTTTTTAGAATTCCTCTCCCCCGCTCATTAATTTTTATTTCGACGGAACTTGGCAAAAGTTGGGTAAAAATTAGAAATTTTTATTGAAAAAATTTTTTTAGAATGTCTCCCACTCCCCCCGCTCATCAATTTTTATTTCGGCGGAACTTGGCAAAAGTACATCAATTTTTTGGATGAATTATTATGTATAATTATTTACAGAGTTGGCTTTTTAAGTTTATACAGTAATCAGTTTCATGTCATTAAAAAAAACTGGTGGTGGGGAACGACTAAACGAACAAAAAAACCTTATATAACATAGTTTTAGAAAAAAAAAATAAACAAAAATTTCGAAAATTTTCAATAGTATTGTTTGAGAACTGCTGGAATGTTGGGATAGGATTTTATCTTCGCGTATGTCGGCGCCTCTAACCATCAAATACGCTAATGCGGCTTTTTCAAAGTATCGCGCTCCTTTGTTAAGAGTAGCGCGTCGGCGAAGATACAAGTTGATAATCACACTTTTGGCTTTTTAAAAGTAAAGGTAAGGTCTTTAGCGTTGCGGTAAAGGTGAAAGACGGCGGCGTTTTCTGAGTGCTTAGTAGATCTGAAGAAAACTATACTCCCTCTTGTGAAATATTTTAGTTTCTGTGGACATTTCGTTAAGTACACACGTCGAGCTCGTTCGTTGTTTTCGTTCTTTTTGAATTTTAGGCCACGTATTTACAGTTAAGATTAATTTTATTGACTTATCGTTTAAGTTCTTGATTACGTACAGATAATACTTGTTCGTCCTTTTTGTGTAACTTTTTGGATTTTGGACCAAGTTTTTATTCTTATTTTCTTTATTGACAACGTTAGTTAATAGTTTAGTGTGGTATTTTAAAACGCAGATTTTGAACGCTATGGGAGATTACACTTACCCAGAGCTCGCAGATATGCACTTGATGTATGGAGAATGTCGTGGAAATGCAGCAGCTGCGGAACAGCTTTATCGTTTAAGATTCCCTAATCGGCGTCATCCTTGTGCACGTACATTTGTAAGCATTGCTCAGCGTCTTCGGGAAACAGGCCGTCTCGATGGACATGGAGGAGAACGAGGTCCACAACGCGAAGACAGGGTAATTGAAGCGGAGGTTTAAGTTTTGGAGCTCGTAGAAGAGGATCCAACTTTAAGCACGTGCGATATCGCGAACCGTGTGGAAGTATCCCATTTTGTGGTGTGGAGGACTTTGAGAGATATGAACTTACACCCCTCACTATCAGCGTGTGCAAGCTCTAGAACCTCAAGATTATGCAGGGCGAATGGAATTTTGTAGGTGGATTTTGAGAAAACACGCGGCAAATGAGGGTTTTTTAAACTTTCTCTGTTTCTCCAATGAGTCGTGTTTTACCAGGAGTGGAGTGTTTAATTTTAAAAATATGCACTATTGGGCAGTCGAAAACCCACATGTAATAAGACGGGCGCATTTTCAACGACGGTTCAGCGTTAATTTGTGGGCAGGAATTTGCAGGACCTATAGAATTACCCTCTAGATTAAATGATGATGCATACTTAAACTTTTTACAACAAACATTGCCAAATTTGTTGGAAGAAGAATGTGGTATATGCATGATGGCGCGCCAGTTCATTTTAGTCTGGCTGTTCGAAATTTTTTAAACACGGAGTTTCCTCAACGATGGATTGGGCGTGGCGGACCAGTACCATGGCCTGCTAAGTCACCCGACTTAAATCCGATGGATTTTTATTTTTGGGGCCATCTTTACCGTGATCCAATTGACAGTTTGGAACAATTGCAGCAACGTATTTTAATGTGCATAGAAACCATAGAAAATGATCCTAATTTACCAAATGTGTTGAACGGAGTGCGTATGTCCTTAGTTCGACGTGCCGAAAAGTGTATTGATGCAGATGGAGGCCATTTCGAACAATTTATGTAAATCAAAAATAATTTTTTGGTAAGTTTTAGATTTATTGAATATTTTAGTTTACGATACCTGATTGGCAATTCGTTAAATAAATCAGATTTTTTTTCCTAACTTAAAATACACATAATTGTTTTCTGTTATCGTATCTTTCCCAATGTCATGAAATAATTACTCGTTTTTTAAGCTTAACCCAGAACATTCATTTAGGTTACAAATGTTAATAATGTAATCACATTTAAATCTGATAAATTATAAACAACAATAAAAGCTCCGATATTTTCTAAGTTAAAAAAACACACATGTAAAGAAATGCTGTCTTTAAACCTCTTCTACGCCTATGAATTGCATGCAGTTCTGCAAAAAGAGATAACGAGTTACTTACATTTTTATAATTTGGTTCAGTTGAGGCGCTCATCAAAGTTGCCGCTGTTCTTTACTTTGAACCGCCGCGCCGGCCGACGACGAGTCGGTCGGTAATCATTGCACTTTTTTATGACAATTCAAAAGTTGTAGAATCATACCTAGCACACGTACATTGACCCAAAAAGGCAGTGGTTCTCAAATGTTTCCTACCCTAATATTTAAATTGTTGACCTAGGTCAGTTTTTTCAAAGTACCCCTAAGGAAAAAAGTCATAAAGGTTTTTTGTTTGTCTAGTCGGCCCCCATTACCAGTTTTTTTTAATAACATGAAACTGATTACACCCTGTATAGTGGGCAAATTTGAAAAGATAACCCCCCAAAAAAGTTGGCTCACTACGACCCTGAATGAGGTTACGCATTCTCTGTATTTTATATAAATCATTTACCAAAAAAAATCAACACCTGACACTTGAGGGAGCTATACCTATATTCATGGTTAAAAGGATTTGCTATTACTCAAAAGTGGAAGTATCAAACACCGAAGTCACTAAGCTATTCATAGTTTATGTAAAAAAGTAAATACAGAAAAAGTAAAACAGAAAAAAAAAACAAAAACTTAGTTACCAATTGACTATTTATCTATTCCACATGTGCAAATTTTTATTCTAAAATGTATTATCTGACTTCATTAAGAACAACCCCTATGTAAGGAGTTGAAATTGACTATTTTTCTTATTAACTAATAGTCAGGCTAACTTAATTCACTTAAATATGGAAAAAAAAAAGAAATTGTCAAATGATAAATAGTACACTAAATAACTATAAAAAGAGCTATAATTGAAAGAGGTAGTAAGGGGGTAAAGTTGGGCTAAAGAAGCCCCATACAAAATGTCACTATATATATATATATATTATATATATATATATATATATATATATATATATATATATATATAACGCTCAAAGTTTTTAAAAATATCTTGGCTGCCCAAATTTAAAAATATTTTATACTTGGCGTCTTTGAGGTATGTACTTTCACCTCAGAAAGCGGAAGACATATAGCTTCTCATCGCGTTTCAGAACCCGCGGCTCTCTAGCTATTACCTAGCGGTTGAATGTGCATAGCTGCTCGTGGAATAGCATTATGTTTTATTGTGTTGTTAAAATTAAATTGACAATTCTGTAAATGAAAATAAACATAAGTTTTTCTGTCAAAAATGTTATAGCTTCGGACTTTTAGTGCGATAATTAAAGATAATGATATAATCAGCATTTTATAAAAATAACCGCTGCCTAAGGAGGTTTGTCAGCTAGCTGTCAACAAAACGATCGGGGTATTGAGTTTTCTGATAGCCAGCTGACAAACATTAAAAGTAGAGTGAATACTCAACATGTACAACCTGAATTTAGATCTTTAGTAGTGATTCCATATACAGTGTCAGAAAATGTTTCATTTGGGTCGGCAATGAGAGCAAGCGAAAGCGAAGCAACTAGGCTATTCTTTTTTATCATATAACACATCCTACCCGTGCCACCTGCTTTCCCCATCACATGTACGTGGGCAGCTCTTTCTGCGGGAAATGTAAAGAATTATTTGACTCGTTTTGAAAGTATAACGAGTTAAATAATTTTAGTTATTAAAGCACGTAATAATATTACCTATACTGAACAGAGCCAACTACATCCTTCCTTTGAATAAATGGTACTGAAATTTTTAATAGCAATGATGTACGTGTTTTCTTAATAGCGCGTCATTATTTGCTCCCTCTACTAGAGCACTGGTACACGCCTTTATTGTAGGCGGTCTGTCAAGCCGTTGAAACTATGCCTGCCACCCAAATCTAAAATCTTCCGATACTGTATAGGTTTTCTGTACGATCGGGTTTTTAAAACGGGCGTCACATTAAGATCTCTTTTATCAAAAACTATGTAACAGGAAACTCGCCCTTGGATTGCGTTTAGGGAGTTGGCTTTGGTACAACCACTAAAACTTTGAATTTCGAAAAAAGGCGCCAGCAATCCAAAGGTCCTGTCAGCTTCTGGTGTAGCTCTCAGGGTCGATTTGTAGTGTTGAAGAAAGATGTGGCTTCAATGTTAGCGGCGAGTTCAGGACAACTGATTATGCCCTGAAGGTAAATAAATAGTCGGGAGCTTATGCCCTTATGTTTCACTTAAGCTTAAATAGAAAACATAAGTATTTAGCAATAAAAGTTTAGGATGATAGCAAGTCTAACACCCGACCGTGAATGTCCTTGGGGCAATTCGGTTTTGTTTTGAAAAAATTTTAGTCTGAGAAAATGTTTAGGTTTGATTCTATTTCACTTTAAAAAAATTGTCAAAAAATTTTCTATGTTCAGTCTTAAACTCTTAACCTCTTAACTCCAAACATTGATTTTAATTGAAATCCGGCTGTTATTTCTTAAAAATTGGAAAATAATTTTTATTTGAAGAATCGACTGTCCAATCTTAAAACACAGAAATAATTTTTAATTAAAATTCCGGATAAGTTATTTTTAAGAACAGGGAAAATAATTCTAATTCAAAATTTCGGCTATGTTCAGCTTCAAAACAGGAAAACTTTGATTTAATTCACTGTAGCACTATCTGAAAATCTTCTATGTTCAATCGGTGTTTGAGGGTAAATCAGTCTAATAACCGTTGTTGGCACAGGTAATTTAGCGGTGATTTTCGTTTCGTCCGCAGTGGAACTTAATCGTCGGCGAAGCGCGTTTTGCAACGTCTTGTGTATCTGGCGGCAGTGTCTAGTTGTACAGACAAGTCTGAGTGTAGATGTGCTGTGGTTGACTTGTCGCTAGAGAACTATCTGAAACTGACCGTGATGAATAAATTCCACATCCAGTGGAAGTATAGTAACGACAAAAAAATTTTAAAAAAATTTTCTTATTCAAATAGGCTTAGAATGTCATGAAACGTCGAGATTTTAAGTTTGAGCAAAAAAAAAATTTCTGCCTGTCGGCCTGTTTGTCGGTCGGTCTCACTGTTGGTCTGTCTGTCGGTCTGTCTGTCTGTAACATTTTTTGTGCGCAAGTTTAAGATATTGACTTGAAATTTGGTACACATATGTACTTTAACGAGATTTGGAACTAGATTATATTTTCATCTTGTTCCGTCGAAGCGTTGGGGGGTAAATCAAGCAGGTAAGAGTCCATAAAATTGGCATTTAGTATATACAAGAGAAGCTAAGGTCTCAAAAAAATTTTTGGCATTAGCCACCTCCATTACCACCCCCACCCCATTATTAAAGGGGATGAACAAAAATGTGATTTAGTGTGTACAAGAACCAAAAACCTCAAAATACTTTTTTACTTAATCCACCCCCACTACCACCGCCTATCACCACCGCCACCACTCTATCTGGATGTGGAAGTAGTGATTCCTTGGGCAGCAGTTTTTTTCTTTTATACTGTCTGGGATTTCAGTTTATATATTTTTAGATGTGAGACATTTTGTACTAAGAGTATTAAAACCCCGCCGCTGTATTATCCTTTTGACGCAGAGGTTTCTTTCATGAACATTCATCAATCGACATTTGACATTTAGATGACTCCTAGGATCAACTCTAATGCAAAATTTTTTGCTCTTTCAGAATTCGGGGTGAAGAACAGGGGTTTCTATAAAAAAAATACAACGAAAGTTGACCTTCAAATGACCTTGAAAATACCTTCAAAGTCAAATACAATGTCACCAAGTGGTCCCCCCCGATGACCTCAACAAATTTTATGAGGTCGTTTTTCTCTAAAAAATCGCAATCTGCGTCCCCGAAAATCCCCAGATATCGATTTTCAGTCGTATCGGATAATAAATGTAAAAATGGTCCGCCATCTTGGCTCCGGCATTTTGTATTTTTAATTTTGATTTAAGAAATCGTAATCCGCGTCTCCGATAATCCCCAGATATCGATTTTCAGTCGTATCGGATAATAAATAATGTAAAACATGGTCACCATCTTGGCTCCGCCATTTTGATTTTTCGATTTTGATAAAAAAATCGTAATATGCGTCCACGAAAATCCCAGATTTCGATTTTCAGTCGTATCGGATCATAAATGAAAAAAATGGTCCGCCATCTTGGCGCCACCACTTTAATTTTTAAATTTTAATCAAAAAATCGTAATCCGCGACTCCGAAACCCAAAGATATCGAATTTGAGTCGTATGGGACCATAAATGAAGAAAAATGATCCGCCATCTTGGCGCCGCCATTTTGATTTTTATTTTTTTTTCAACAACATTGCATAGTCAAGGGACTTATATAAGTGTTCAAAATTTCAGCTTGATAGGATAATAGGAAGTGCGATAAAATTGCATCACAAATTTTGAACCGGAACAGTTACGTTGTAAGTTAAATAAAAGCTTTTAAAATTTCCTAATTGGTCCCAATATTCAAAAGCGTGATACTTTTAAGCTACGTCACAAAACCGTCTCCAGACTGGACATAACATAGACTTTGACAACACAAAAACAATAGCACCTGTGTATATTCCCGAAAAACATGAACGATCCGCGAAGCAATTGAAATCAAGAAGCGTCCTAATTGTTTAAACAAAAGGGACGACAGTCTTCGACTTCCAACTGCTTGGAAATCACTAATATCTCCACTAACTACACAACCCTCACAAACACCACACAGCGACCCTCCTACCACGCACACAAGTTCGAAACCGGTCTATGTCTGGTTAGGAATAGACAAATGATATTTGGCTAACGATCACGATTTGAAGGTATAATTCAATGCAGGTCGGGATATTTGCCCGCTGAGTAGTTGTTTCCTTCAAATCCTATTTCATTAACAGTGACTATAGCCCACTATGGCAAGAGGTCGCCGCTCTTGGCACTGGCTTTGCAAGTCGCTATACGCCAGAGACATGTCCGACGTATAGTAGCATCTGACCACATCAGAGTTTACCTCTCACCATCACTTCATATATATATTGTTAGAGAATATTATTTAGGTATTATGCAAATCACAACTTACACACTTTTTTATTTATTATGAAATTACCTACTTTCTGTATATTGTTGCCCTAATCTGGGCACGCTAATATACTAGTTAGGTAAATAATTTAAAACACTCGCGTTATTGGAGAACCAACCTTCTAGCTAATACTGATAATAAATATGAAATATTTAAATATATAAATTGAAATATATATTCAAAATACTTAAATAATTTATTTAAATTCGCTCATTCACACATTTTTATTCAATATGAAATTATCTACTTTCTGTATATTGGTACCTTAATCAGGTCACGCTAATATACTACTTAGAAAAACACTTTAAAACACTCGTTATTGGAAAACCAACCAAAACAACTACTCTTCTAGCTAATACTGACGAAGTATTGAGTTACATGATAGGATTCCTGGCATTTTAAGGTAAAAACTATATTGAAAATACTTAAATCATTTATTGAAATTCAGTCATTCACAACAATTATGAAACCTTACATTCTATTTCAACTCTAGAAAAGTTGTACAAGTTTTTTCGAACTCGTTAGTTCTCATCAGTAGAGTATAGAAACATTCATTCATTATTTACAAGCCTATTCTTGATTTATTTTTATAATTAATCATTTTTATTTATTTGCTTTCATTATGATTAGAGAATATTATTTAGGTATTATGCAAATCACAACTTACACACTTTCTTATTTATTATGAAATTACATAGTTTCTGTATATTGTTGCCCTAATCTGGGCACGCTAATATACTAGTTAGGTAAATAATTTAAAACACTCATTATTAGAGAACCAATCAAAGCAACTACTTTTCTAGCTAATACTGACGAAAAGTGTGTAAGTTGTGATTTGCATAATACCTAAATAATATTCTCTAATCACAATGAAAGCAAATAAATAAAAAATGATTAATTATAAAAATATATATATTGTTATTATTTATAATTTCAAATGGTATAAATAATTGATTTTGGATAATTCGAATTATTTCATGTTGTTCAATATTTTATATTATATTATATATTTTTGTTTTTCTTATTCCTATAGTAACTCTCGACTTCCATAGTTATCACATAAGATGAGTAAGTGAGTCATTATATCATGAAGCGACATAAATTCAAGTAAAACTCCGGCACAGTTCCGAATTTTGTGAAAAGAGCGTTGAATAATGTTTACAATGTCCAATTTCGTCGTACTTTAGACTTTTTCGCCCTTATGTCGTCGCAGATGTTAAAAATGCTTGTTAAGTCAGTTTTCGGTGCAGTTTCCAAAAAATTTACTTTGACCTGCTTGAAAGCGTCTCTTGAGACGAGATTTTTTTTAAATATAAAATAGCATTGATTTTCTCAACAATCCGCAGCTGTATAAAAGCACTATTTAGTACAGTAAAATCCCATGTAACACACGACATCCACTGAATATCCATTTTTTAGCCATTATGTGTACACACCTGAAGACGTGGATGTCCAATGGACAGCCTATCCAGTGAATGTCCATTTATAATCCAGTTAAAATTTGTCTTCTTCTGAACATAGTATGGATATCATCCAAAAGGTTGTTTTTTGTTCAATCTTAGAAAAATCTTCATTATTTTACACGGTGAGGCAATAGTGTGCCGGACTTCGATATCTCGAGTTTTACGACAGCTTGAAATTAAAAAAAAAATACAAGTAAACTAGATGAAAAAGTCTATAACCGGAAATTATTTTCGAATATACAGGGCGAGCCAAGACGAAATTACAGGATCAAGTGCCTTTTTTAAAATGGAATGCGTATATCAGTATATTTTTGAAGTCTCTTTCTAGACTCCATTCATTCCTCTATTATTATTGACTATCTCCGAACCACTTGGATGTAATGAATTTTTTTGTGGACATAATGCCATCTGCAGCTGCATATTGAAAAAATTACCAAAGTCACAATTACAGGTTTTAAGAAAAACTTATGTGAATTAATGTTTTTAAATCATTTTTACTTCTTAAAAATGTACAGGGTGGTTAAAAATTATTTTTCAATTAAGAACTTTTTAGATTGAATTTTCTCATGGTGTCGAACAGATCGCGACCCAACTGGTTTACTGATGAGAACCTGGACGCAGCCATCGGGCTGATTAATAACAAGATCAGCATCTACAGGAGCGGGAAGGGCCGAGGGTTTGTATGGTTAGAGCTGAAGGAGGTGTATGTAGTCAGCTGTTACTTCTCCCCAAATGGCACGATGGAAGAATTCGAGGAATCATTATCGGATCTGGAAGAAGTAGTTAGAGAAATGAGGAGCAACACCCGGAAGGAAGTCATCGTGGTAGGAGACTTCAACGCCAGGGCCCCAGAATGGGGAATAAGGGAAACGAACGCAAGAGACAGGCTTGTGACCCAATGGATCTCTCAGCTTGATCTCCTCGTGATGAACGAAGGAGACGAACACACCTTCGTTAGAGGGGACAGCGGCTCCATACCTGATATCATGGTTGCCTTTGCGGGGATCGCAGGGAAAATCATAGAGTGGAAGGTGGCAGGCGACGAGGAGTCATTAAGTGACCACAGGTATGTCTGCTTCGAGGGAGGGCGACCCCCCCCCCCTCAGCGACTTCTAGGCCGATGGGATGGAAACGCAGCCGACTAGACAGACCAAGACTCCAAAGAGCTATAAGGGAGCAGGTGGAAAACAACCCCAACCATACTGATGCAAGTCTGTCACAGGCCATCACCACCAGAGCTTGTGATGAGGCCATGAAGAAGAAAAGGGCAGCAAGGGTATATAGAGGCATTTTACTGGTGGAACGAAGATCTAGCAAGACTCAGAGATGTATGCATTGCTGCCAGGAGACAGTATTCCAGGAAAATCCGGAGACAGGACGATAATGAAGCCTCCCGAGCCTACAAAGAAGCAAAGAAGGCGCTTAGAGAAGCGATATCCGATGCAAAAGATGTATGGGGTGACGGATACAAAAAAGCCATGCGCCGATTGAGAGCACTCTCTCCACCGATTCCACTGGAGAGGATGGGGGAGATAGCTAACGTACTCTTTCCCCACAGGGAGGAAGAAATGTGGGATGACATGGATGTAGCGGATGTCCCCTCATTCACAGAAAATGAACTGAAGGGGGCAACCGAGAGGCTAAAGAGCGGCCGATTTCCAGGTCCGGATAACATCCCCCCGGAGGTGATCAAAATAGTCGTCGAAGAATCCCCCGAAGTGGTTTTAGGGGTCATGAATCGAGCGTTGGAGAGAGGAGACTTTCCATCCAGATGGAGGAAAGAGAGGCTCGTCCTCATTATTAAAGTGAACGGAAAACCTGAAAAACCATCCTCCTACAGACCCATCTGCTTGTTGAATGCCTTGGAAAAGGTGCTGGAATACTTAATTCTGGGAAGGCTAGAGCTAGAAATTGACCGGAGAGATGGCTTGTCGAACTACCAGTTCGGATTCCGCAGAGGAATGTCGACGGTGGGTGCTGTTACCCGCATGACGAGCAAGGCAAGAGAGGCCATGGAGGCAAAGAGAATGTGCTTAATCGTCACTCTTGATATCAGGAACGCATTTAACACTGCAGGATGGAGAACGACTATAAGCAAACTAGAGAGATTGGAAGTGGCACCTTATATCATTAATATCATTAAGAGTTACTTCAGGGATAGGAAAATGGGGATGGACGCAAATAATACCTTTGAATGGAGAAACGTGACCTGCGCTGTCCCACAGGGTTCGGTACCCGGGCCAACCCTGTGGAACATTATGTTCGACGACGTCCTACGGATTCCTCTCGCAAATGGGGTCATCCTTTCGGGCTACGCCGACGATCTTGCCTGAACCGTGACTGGAAACTGGACGGGGCTAATCGAGGAGAAGGCGAATGCCACTATTGAGAGAATAGAGGAATGGCTGCGGAGCGTAAAATTAAAACTTGTCCCGGAAAAACCGAAGCAGTGATGATCACAAGGAAAAGAACTGTCCAGCCTGTCACCATCAGGGTTGGACAGATGGAAATTAGACCGGGGAATGAGCTTAAATAGCTCGGAATCTGGCTGGACCCGAAACTAACATTCACTAACATAACAAAAACGGCGGAAAAGCGGGGAAATCCGCAACCGCTCTGGGAAGAATGATGTGCAACACGAAGGGGCCAAAGGCCAGCAAAAGAAGAGTGCTTTGTGGCGTGGTGCATTCAGTCATATTGTATGCCGCCTCGGTCTGTGGACACGCCTTAGAAGAAAGGGCTAATGCCAAAGTAAATTAATCTAAATAAGGCGATAAAAAAAAAAAAAGGTACGCCTGGCAAGGATTCAACGGCAGATGATACTAAGGGTATGCAGCGCCTATCGGACAGTCTCGTACGAGGCAGTGCTGGTGGTAGCAGGGATCTCTCCAGTGAATTTACTGGTCAAGGAAAGGGCAGAAGTGTACGAAGGAGTCGATATAGGAACCGCCAGGGAAAGACTGTTCGAAAGATGGGAGATCAGATGGGAGAACGCCCATAAAGGAAGATAGACTCAGGGCATGATCCCTACAGTCAAAGAGTGGGTGGAAAGGAAACACGGAGAAGTAGGGTATCATCTCACGCAGGCCCTGACAGGTCACGGCTGCTCTGCCGACTACCAGTTGAGAATAGGAAAGCTGAACTCTCGTGAGTGCGCATATTGTGGAGAAATAGACGGTGCAGAGCACAGCCTCCACTGCAACAAATGGGTGGAGGAGAGACGATGCATAAATCGTCTTGGGCCGGATGAGCTTGTAGAATTCATGCTGCAATCTGAAGACAATTGGGCAAAGGCCGAAATAGCTATTACACGGATCGTCGTGCATAAAGGAGAAGATGAGAGGAATCCCGACCTATACCATTTGCACAACTAGAGGGAATACAAGGAACAAAGATACGAAAAAAAAAACATCTATACATCGAATAACGATTGACGTGTATCCTGAAGAGAAGCGAGAGCGGTTCCAGGATACTTCATACACCGAAGAGGGGTGGTTTTAGTGGGTATGCGGGTATGCATAGAGGTGAGTCCCACACTACCGTCCAGGTGTCCATAAAGGATTTCCACCCCGGAAAAAAAAAGATTGAATTTTCTCAATTTTTTTCAAATGGAACACCCTATATATTTTTCGAAAATGTGATGAAGATATGAAAAACGAACATTTTTTGTAAATACTTCCCTATGACTAATTGCAACCATTTTCGTTTTATTGAGCAATAAGTAGTAAATTCGAGAATAAACTTAAAACATAGATGTTTCTTCAAATAATTCATTAGAATATATTATAAAAAGTGCTCCACATGTTGCCCATTTTGATCGACACAAATCTCTATGTGCTCTTGAAATGAGGTTTCTACTGTTCCTAAAATTGCCTGTGTGATAGATCTAAAAGCAGTTATTATCCTTTCCTTCATATTTTGTACTGTTGTTGGTGTGTCTTTATAAACAATTTCCTTCACGTATCCCCATAAAGAGAAATCCATTTTTGTGAGATCTGGGGATCTAGCAGGCCATTTAGTGGGTCCATTTCTTCCAATCCATTGAAGTGGGTAGGTATTATTTAAGTGGTCTCTAACTACATTTAAATAATGTGGTGGAGCACCATCTTGCTGAAACCATATCCTATTTCGAATCCTTTCAGGATTCACCAATAATTGTGGCAGATAGTTTTCCAGAAAATGCAGGTAAAGAGCTCCAATCAATGTACCGTATAGCTTTTATTGCTATATACCGTCAAAAAATGTGGCTCTATTACATGTTCTCCAATAATTCCTCCCCAAACGTTTATAGACCACTTGTCTAAAAAAGTGAGGATTTTCCGAAGCATAATAATGGAAATTGTATCTATTAACAAATCCATTTTTATGAAAAGTTGCCTCATCAGTGAATAAAACATCATGAAAGAAGGTGACATCTTGCATTCTATCTCTGACCCAATTACAAAACTGTAGACGCCTTTGAAAATCGTCATCAGATAATTCCTGGTGCATTTGAATATGATATGCATGAAACTTATTTGTTTTTAAGATTCGACCAACAGACTGACCGTCTATTATTCCTACTAACGAGTTCACTTCTCTCTGACTTATGTGTGGATTTTCAACCGTTGCCAGCACCACAGAAAACTCATTTTCTTCATTCACAGCACGTTTTATTCTTTCACTTTTTTTATATTCGACATTTCCAGTTTCCACAAATCTATCGACAAGGTTTTGGAAGCTGCTAATATCAGGAATCCTTCTTTCAGAATATCTTTGCTTATAAATTTTAGTGGAAGGAAACAATTTCTGTCCGACTCGCCAAAAACAAAAATCATGTCTACATGTTCCGCTTTATTAAAATTCATTTTGTAAAACTCGTACTATTTTAATTTAATACAAAGATAACTGACGATAAGTGCGATAAATGTTCATTTATACAAGACAATTTATACCAAACTGAGGTTTTATTGCTTGTCGAACAACGAAAAAAGCGAAAAAGTTTACAAAAAAACTATTACAGTAAAGGACAGTGAAATACCATTTACCCTCCCAATGGATTGGAAGAAATGGTCCTACTAAATTGCATCATTTCAAAATTGCATAAAGACATTTCTCAATCAAAATGGGCAACATGTGGAGGACTTATTATAATTTTTTCTAATGAATTATTTGAAGAAACATCTATTTCTAAAGTTTATTCTTGAATTTTGTACTTATTGGTCAATAAAACGAAAATGGTTGCAATTAGCCATAGGGGAGTACTTACAAAAGAATGTTCGTTTTTCATTTCTGCATCACATCGTTTAAAATATATACAAGGTGTTCCATTTAAAAAAATGAGACAATTCAATTTAAAAATGTCTTAATTGAAAAATGATTTTTTGCTACCCTGTACATTTGTAGGAAGTAAAAATGATTCAAGAACATTAATTAGATGTCTTGCAACTAGTACACATAAGTTTTTCTTAAAACCCATAATTGTGACTTTAGTGATTTTTTCAATATGTATCTGCAGATGGCATTATTTCAACAAAAAAATTCATTACATCCAAGTGGTTGGGAGAGTCAATAATAATATAGGAATGAATAGAGTCCAGAAAGATGCTTCAAAAAATGTGATAATATGCATAGCATTCCATTAAAAAAAAGGCACTTGATCCTGTAATTTTGTCTTGGCTCGCCCTGTATATTCGAAAATAATTTCCGATTATAGACTTTTTTATCTAGTTTACTTTTTTTTTTTAATTTCTAGCTATCGTAGAACTCGAGATATCAAAGTCCGACGCACTATTGTCCCACCCTGTATATAGGTTGCTAGTAAAAAATCACGAAAATTCAAAATAAAAAAAAACAAATCACTATTATAAAAATAAAAAAGTAAAAACGTAAATTTAACGTTAAATTTTAATTTATATAATGAATTTTACAGTGTGCGTTAAAATGTTAGTTCTATGAAGAGGAAAAAATGTTTACTTTCAATTATTTCATTTTCTTACGTTATTAATTTAGATATTATTTTACGAACTTATTGTATATTAATATTCATTCAAAAGGCGTCATTAGTAGTTTTCTGCTTAGCGAAACTTTTAAGACCCATTTTTTAATTCTCTCGCTTGCCGAAAGGAAGTATTTTATCCTGAAATGCTTTGTAGGTACTAATATTTACATAAAGTGTTATATAAGATTTCTATTAATTTTATAACATTTTACAACATTTGTTTCAAAGACTAATAACAGTAGCTGTGTATGACGATTTTTAAATTGACCGCTTTACCGCAACTAGGAGATATGTTGTTAGAACCAATCAAATTTCGAACTCCCGCCATGCTCACATCTCACATTCTCCCGTCCCGTCAGGTCCAGTTCTCACTCAGGGGCACAGCCATTTGCAATTATTATTTAACTCGTTGTTGTAATGACAAGTGACGGTTTCTCAGTGTCACAAACAAACCAAAAATCTTATTTGTGTTATTCGAATGATTTTCAAATCAGGTAAGTCAAAGTTAAAGTTCTTCTGTTACTTTAATCCCATTGCTATTTTGATATTTGTTAGGTTAGTCTGTTTTAAACAAATAAACGAGCACAAGGATCTAATAAAACTTTAAAATTCACAACGCACTATCTGCACTACTTGGCTTTGACTGATGTGGGCCCTGAAATGAATCTTGTAATGGCCAATTGCGATTCATATGTAAAGGTGCTGGCTACACATAGCTCAAAAGAGCAATCGTGTTAACTCTATTAGATATTTTGGCCACGTTTTTAGCTTCGTTGCCCCACTGTGCGGCAGGTATAGAATAAAAGTTCCTTAGTTCTTAATAGGTTTTATAATATGCTCTATCTATATAAGTATCTGTTATTTTTGTATTTAATAATCTTAAGTTTGTTGTTTTTGTTAAGATTTTTTTACATGCTATCGAGTAGGGATGCGCCGAAGCGGGTTTTTTCTGCTTCGGCCGAATACCGAATATTTATCCTAAATTTCGCCGAAGCACGGAGCTTCGGCCGAATCATATACCGAAAGGGTACATTCCTCCGATTAAAGAACTTATATCTAGATACATAATGGCATTGATTTATTTGTCGCTGAAAGACTCACAATCTAAGGCACTTCTTCCCATAAGTTGCTGATTGGCCCATCGGCGTATTCGCGGCCGCTCGTGCACGATCGGCTTCAGTTTGATTATCATAATCTCAGTTGACAGTTCGGCCATTAATGTCAATAAATGTTTTTCGTGTTCTCTGACCAAAAACTGGTGAAAAAGTAATTTTATTTTAAGTTGTGATTTGCTTAATACCTAAATAATATTCTCTATTCATATTTACACAGTTTAGTGACAATATATTTTGTGCAAATAAATAGTGAAGTGCTATGCCATTTGCAGAAAGCAGTTTAGAAAAGAAGAAAATCGATCGTTCCATAGTCGTAACATGATGAAGTTCAGTTTACAGTTATAAAGTAAATAGCAATTAAATTTTAATATACACATTTATCTTACTGTTTTATCTTACTGTAATATCGTATACCTACATCACGTTATATAAAGAGCCGGTAATGCAGGAATTGCAATAATTCATTTTAATGAAAATATTTACCATTCTACACATTTTCTGCACACACAACGCCACTGTTGCCTATGGGATGTGATGTTCATCTATCCATTTTAATGGACATATAATGTGACTATGTTAGGAGCAAACAAGGTATATAGTGAAAAGATAGCCTGTTATGTATCTAGATATAAGTTCTTTAATCGGAGGTACATTCCGAAAAATAACAACATATTTGTCTAAATAGCGATAAAATAATACTATAAAAATAATTTTTTTGAACAAACGTTTTATTTCAAAAACGAATACTTATTATAAACCGAAACAGGTAAGTGAAATAAACGATACAACTATTGAAATGAGAAATAACAAACATAATAAACGATCATATCAAATATTTGTAAAAAACATACGAACTACTTAACACAGAAATAATGCGTTTTTATTAAGAGTAAAAATGATAACTTTGTGACGAATTTGCAGACGAGTCGCAACAAGTGTCTTGTACTTCGAATAAAACCTCAGAAATGTCATGTTTTTCTGACATTTGAAAAAAAAAACAATTTGTCAAAAACACAAAAATTAATAAAACATGAATTATTTTCTCTTAATTTTTCATTTTGACATAACACAATTTATTATTCCATATATCGCTTGTCATTTTGTCCATTATGAATATATTTAGTAATGTAGTCTTACTTGCCTTGGTTCAAAGATAAAAGGAGACATACATATATTCTAACTTCTAACCGCGGGTAGCTTATTTTGCGAATTTTGACAAGTATTTTCTTGTTGCATGCTTCGGCTGAAGCAGCGTCGCCATGTAGCCGAAACCGAATACCTGCAAAATAGCCCGAATCGGGCAAATACCGAAGCCGAAGCCTATGCTTCGGCGCATCCCTACTATCGAGTTGTTAATATCACATATCTAATCAGCTGTCATTAAAGTAATAATGTCAATAACATGAAAAGTGTTTTTTGTTGGTGCATTTCACATGCACCAATGCACCATGAAAGAATTTTGAAAACCCAAATTTGAAGCCGATAAATTTAGACTGCTACAGGTTATTTAGTAGGTAGTATTATAACAAAACTAATATTTATTGTTAATTTCAGTTCGATATCTGAAAGACATGATAAGGAAACAAAATATAATACAAGTATTTCTGAAGCAGATGAACAATAACTACAAGGCCTTGAATTAAATTTTTGGAAAAAAAATAGTTACAGAATCCTGAAGCTAATGTAAATACTACTTTAATTCTTACAAATGTTAATATGCCACTAAAGTGTAATATAATTTGGAAAAACTAGAGCAATACCTACTAGAGTTTATGAAGATTTTATAGCTATGGTAATTTAAAAATAAGTTTTTATCATTGCATCATATTAAAGGAGAGAAAAAAATAAAAACCTGAAATTAATTTTTGAATTTACGATTGGACAAATAAATTCATATTATTGGTATATGTAGTATTCGTGATGAACAGTTCAGTTCGAGCAATGAGGAGCAGCAGTAGACAACTTTCAGCGAGAACCTATCAACCACCCAGAAGTACACCAACACTTCACTTAACACCGGCGAAAACCTAAGTAACTATATATTTATATATATATATATATATATATATATATATATATATATATATACATGGTAAGAATTAGATAAATACCTACATTTAAAATTTATTTTAATTTTAATTTTAATTTTAATTATTATATAGTGGTGTGAGAAGGAGGATATTATATTCTAAATTTACTAGTAAGTGGGGTAGGTTTATAAATATAGTTGTAATTATTATAGATATTGAACATTATACTACTGGAAAATGACTTTTATTTGTCTGTAGTTTTCATTTAGAAATAGTTTGAGATTTTTTTTTAATTCATGCTTATTTTTTATGCTTTTTAATTTTGCGGGTAACATATTATATAGTTTGGGTCCATAATAGAAAATAAATCGCTGGGTATGCATCTTCCGGTATATCGGCACTTGTATGGAAAGATTTGTATTCCAGCGGGTTCCATAGTTATGGTTTACCCATTTGGTGGTGATTTAAACATGTACAGTAGACACTCATAAGCATACAATTTTCTTACAGTAAACATACCCATTTCGTTATACAATAAATCTGTGGGATATCGTTTTTCTTTATTAAATATTATTTTCAATAAGGAATTCTGGACAGCATTGTACGTAATGATTAGATTTTTTCTGTTAAGAATGTCTCTTAGTTGATAGAATTTGTGTATAAGGCTTCTTAGCCTTTTCACAAGATATTCCACATGTACATTCCATCTCAGGTGATGATCCACCATTAGACCAAGATATTTTAAATTATTAACTTTGGTTATGTATGAACAATCACACATTTCCACATTTTTGCACTTGTCATTATGAATTGTTAATTTATCTTTTATCGGTTGATCAGCTGATATGGTAAATGTTAAAAATTTTGTTTTACTGGTGTTGAGGCTCAGAAGGCTTAAATTTAACCATGAATGTATCCTTTTTAAACTGGTTTCTGCATTAGTATATACTTCAGTCCAAGTTTTGCCTTGATATACAAGGGCTGTAGCATCAGCATATGCTACAATATTATTTTCTGGATTCATAATTTCTGTTATATTGTTAATATATATTAAAAATAATATTGGGCCTAATACTGTGCCCTAGGGAACACCAGTTGTAATTATTAACGGGTCACTCAATGTTTCATTTATTTTTACTTTTTGCTGCCTGTTCGTCAGGTAATCTTTAAATATATCCAATGCAGAACCTCTGACACCGACTTTCTCCAATCTTTTTATTAATATTTCTTGATCAACCGTGTCGAATGCTTTGGCTAAATCCAAAAATACAGCAAGGCATTTTTTGTTATCATTTAAACCGTTAATAATATTGCCTATTAGCTCCATAGTTGCGTTTTCCGCACTCATATTTTGTCTAAATCCAAACTGCTTGTTTGATGTTATTTTATTTTTTTCTAAAAATCGTTTAATCTTGATTTTAGACACTTTTCAAAGATTTTTGAGAAATTATTAATAAGGGAGATTGGGCGATAATTTGTTAATAATTTATTATTGCCTGCTTTGTACACAGGCGTAACTATCGACTCTTTCCAGGCTAAAGGGATGAGTGAACTGGTAAAAGACAAATTTATTATATGACATATTGGTTTAGCGATATTATGATGATATTTTTTAATAAAATCAGCAGACAATCCATCTGGGCCCGGTGCAGAATTGTTTTTTAATGACGCTATATGGATAATCATTTCATTTTCTGTTACAGGCCTGAAATATAGTGAATTTCTTGTGTCTGGTTTATGTATTTCAGTAACTGGAATGTTTACTTTTATGTCCTTTGCCATGTTTTTTCCAATATTTATAAAAAAATTATTAAATAGGTCTGCTTTCAATTTGTTATCAGTTACTACATTGTCACTGGAATCTAATACGTCATTTATTTCTGTTCTATGTTTTTTGTGTGCATTTGAGGCTTCGTTTATTGTTTGCCAAATTTTTTTGTAATTGTGTTGTGCAGCCTCAATTCTATTCTTGTAGTATTCGTTTTTTGTGTTTCTTATTAGTTTATTTAACATATTTCTATACTGTGTATACACGACCTTATTTTCGTAAATTTTATTTTTTACATATATTTTTTTTTAGATAGTCTCTGTGCCTAATAGAGTTTATTATACCAGTTGTAATCCACGGTTTAATCTTACGAGTCTTATTTGTTAATTTGATTTTAGTTGTGCACATACCTATGTAGTTATTTAATTTTTTAATAAATATATTGTAACTAATTTCAGCATCATTTTTTTGGATAACATCAAGCCAATTTTCTTCTTGTAACAATTTGCTTAATTTATTATAATTTATTTTATGAAAGTAGTTACCTACATCATTTTGATTTGTCGGTGTTTTGTTTTTATTTTTGTATTCTATTGATAAAAATATTGTATAAATATATATATATATATATATATATATATATATATATATATATATATATATATATATATATATATATATATATATATATATATATATATATATATATATATATATATATATATATATATATATATATATATATATATATATATATATATATATATATATATATATATATATATATATATATATATATATATATACATATACATATATCATATAGTCTATACAAGCATCTTGAGCTTGTGTTCCATTTGGAAGTTTTCGCATTTAGCGGTTATCATTTGTTTTTTTTTTTAGTTGACAAATTTACAAAAGTTTAGTAAATAAATATTCTAAAACTCTCTTACTGACTACTTTTTTTCATTTCAAACTAATTTTTTTAGATGGGTGGCATATTTTAAGGGAACATCCTGTACATAGACTGAACACAATTTGGCCATCATTCTGGATGCCCATTGTATATCCGGATTATGGCCGGCTGCACACAGACTAGACATCATTGGGCACTATCCTGTCCATTTTAGGAACAAAAGTGTCTATCTCGGTGTCTACGCTGGACATCCACTGGTTGTCCATTGTACAGGGAAAGGCGGTAGTGTGGACATGTTAAGGGTGGCAGTCCAGTGGATAGCCAGTGGACGTCCATTGGCCCTTTATGTGCTATTAAGGATTAGGTATTCATTTGAACAAAATTAGCAACTGATATTTTTTCACAGGCGCGTCTTAAAGTCCTTACTCTTAAAAATATTTAAAATGTTTTCTTTATCTATCTGTACGATCAAAACCGACACATAGAATTTTTTGAGGGAGCGGCATTTTTGCACTGTTTTCGAATTTTAACAAAAAAGTAAAAATTATAACATATACAGTCGAAAACTTTCTTAACTTCTTCTAATTTGGTATTTTTTTTGTAGCCGAAGAATGTATCGAATTGTGAGCAAAAGTGTCCTAAAAGTTTATGTTTGGGAGAAATCAAAATTCTTAAATAAGAAGTTAAATGTAGACAAATGTACTTGAATTATGAAGATTAATTAGTGCCATTTGAAATGCCGCTTGATTAGTCCAATTACCGGCCTTGTTGCAATGCGTATAGCCTTTGAATGATGACGCAACATACAAACAAATTTCGACATTTAATATGTAGTGCAAAAAAAGGTGTTTAATTTTTTTAAATGTCCATAGTATTTTGCTTTACGTCTCTGAGACATGGACCATTAGTGGTTTAAATCGGCTCCCTACCTACCATATAATATCAGAATTTTGTAATTTTACATTTTTTTACAAAACATTTTAATACAACGAACATCCTCTACAATATTTAATTAGAAAAAAGAAATATACAAGAATTCCTCGTATCCCTTTGATGTCTTTCAAACTAAAGGTGAAATTTTAAATTTTAAGAAAAGCTATGTCGTGCTTGCAAAAAGCTATTGAAATACATATTCTTTGTCTTTTTAAAACTTTTTGAAGGAAATTTTCATGATCTACTTAAATAACGTAATTCAAGACAATATACAAATTTTAACCAGTCCATACACTTGAACATTCCACATCATGTACATAAGGCATACAACCCCGTCTATTTGCTTATGGTCCCTATTCTTCTTGCAAAGCCTTACCTAAATAATCTTTGAGACATTTTTCTTATTATTTTCTTGAGTTCGCTGTGTGAAAAATATTTTTTGACGCCAAATAAACTTGTCTATTATATTATAACACATTTCAGTGTCTTAAAATAGTGTACCTAACAATGGAAACTGTTTCAAACATTTTATTATATTAGAAAAATTCTTTGACATTAATACTATTTTTAACACGTTCTAAGATTTACATACATACATTGGTAAAACCACGTAGAAAATATAAATAAAGCCATTAACACATTTCCACATTTGGTTAGTATAGTTAATTTTATATACTATAAATCTTAAACTCATTACCGTAAAAAGGTTAATGTTAGTAAATTTCCTTAGCAATTGCTATTCTGTAAAAGAATTAATTCTAGTAAATACTTGTTAATTATTTTATTTATTATAAACACGTTACTAAGCAAGAAAATTTCAAGAATTTATCGCTAAGAAATCAGAGGTCTACCATCAGATTCAAAATATTTTAAATACGAGTAGAAGTGGCAGTGGGGCGTGGTCTACTGCGAATACCTATTTAACTAAGATTTTGCTGCAATACGGCACAATTCACTCTTACGTGGTGTGGTGCCACTGAGATTAGGCAAGTAGATAGAGAACATATTTTTTATTTCTATTGTTCAAATAGATATTCGCAATTCGCAACGCCTGACGAAGAAAAATGTATGTTCCTTATTTTAAGTAAGTAAGTAAAGTAAAGTAAAGATACACACTGTATATTACAGTTTCTATAGCTTGTATATTTTCGTATTTCTGTGTGCTTAAAAAACAGTTTAAATACCTCTGACAGTCACCCTGCACGATGGTTACGGTCCAGTTGTAATAAGGAGTATTTCTCATACCTAGAGGAATATACCGTGTGTGTAGCCGAACGCTAGGCATCGGGAGTAAAATTACAACATCGCGCGTGCCAGCTGGCTAAAATGAAATAACAGGCTGGAATGCTCCGCTCGACGGAGGAATTTACGGCAACTATGTTGTCATATCTATCGCGCTACGTGGATGTACATGCCTAATGGGAAATTACACGCACGGTACTAGTGGGTGCGGTACGCCGCATAAATAGGGCGAGTACTGCATTTTAACTCCACGGAGTTCTATTTGGCACGGTTGGTCCTTACACCAAAGAGATTTATATTCGATTAGGACGCGTCAACATGTTCCCTTAGGATTTTTTTTTTTTTAATTACAATCACTCATATTGGGGCAAAACATACGTTTGGAGTATGATCTCTGGTTAAATTATACCTGGCGAATACGAATACGGTGTTTATTTTTCACTAGAAAGCAATATGGTCGCTATATTTGGATCAAATGCACTGTACAATTTTTTAAAGAATTAATATTTTCAAACTGAATATGTTGAGTACGGTGTTCGGCTGTTTTTTGCAACCTAAACGCAAATATGAATTCCTTTTTCTCACTACCAATTGCTTTATTTAAAAGTTAAATTTTGTATGTACCTATTTATAATTTAAAACGTTTTTTATTTCCGTACTTCGATTATGTACAAGGTGGACCAAATTAGATGGGATTGGGGTTTTCTCCAAAAAGATGATGAATTTGAAAAAATTAGAGATTCCTGAAATGATGAACAATACCATACAAAAAGCCGAAGTACTACAAACCTGCCACATCAGGAAGTCTCTAGGTTCTCTGGGATGAGATGAATTTCTCCTTCAGAGGTACCGTTAAAACCAGTTAGTAAAGACACAACATCCGACCCAGCCTCATCCTACGCGACACGTAAGATCGCGGGCTAGGTGAAATTTCCCAGTTACTAATTGAGAAGTATGATAAGTCGATAAAAATAATAATAATAATTATGATGTGATGTCTGACGGGGCCTTTAGGGGCCAGCGTTCCCATCAGTGGCTAACACATGACGAATTTGTGCGACATGTCGATGTTATGACAGATTTCTGTGATAAAGTGATTATTCTTTCCCAGTCTGACACCCTCATCTTTTCCAAATTGATAGACAGCCCTTGTTATAATGAGAGGGAAGATGTTAACATTATTTAGGTGGTATACATGTTTTAGTTCATGCGCTAGGTCCTGATACTTTAATAGTTTTCCATTCCTTGCTGATCTGATGTTACTGTCAAGTGGTATTGTTACATCTATAATTTGGGCCCATTTATCTTTCTTTTGCATTATAAAAATATCAGGTCTATTATGACGTACCTCTCTTCCGTTATAATAGGCGTGACCCAGTACACTTTGCTTTCGCTGTTTTCAAGAACTGGACAAAGTAAGTATTATTATTATTATTTTTGTTAAAAACCAGTCACCCTTCTCTGTGGCTCCGACCCTCACAGAGGGGAGCTGGTAGTACCGGCAGCCACTCCCCACACCCGTGGGGTAAGTGACTACTGGGTCCGAGAATCGTGTGCCCTGAGCAGACGTAATGAACCGAGGATGACGGCCTTCTGCATTCTGCCGGCTAAGACCTCTGCCAAATTTCGGCATGCCGGTATGATCTTAAGTTCCGAAAGCAGTGTGTATCTCGTTCCACCGAGGGCTCCTATAATCAGGACCACTATCTTGATAGTATGGTCTGGATAGAGTCTGCGGAGTTCGAAGAGCAAATCTCGATACTTTGTCCGTTTTTCCTCCTCCTTCAAGACAATGTTGTTCTCCGCGGGAGCCGAGAACTCCACGACAAACATTGTCTTGAGTTGGTGGTCGAGGAGGACTATGTCAGGCTTGTTGGCTTGTATTTGCCTGACTGTGGGAAAAGAGTAGTTCCAATAAATTAGACACTTCTCATTTCCCACAACGGACTCAATATCCCTCGGAGCATAAGGCAGCACTGGTGTCTCGTCTATCCCATACGAGTGCCTTAAGTGATAATAAAGCACTCGTAATGCTCCGTCGTGCCTCTGGATATAGGCCGAGACTATATATGTCGGACAGGCCGACAACAAGTGCATTAAAGTCTCTGGCGCCCTGCGGCAGGCCCTGCAGCTGACATCAGGGACCTCTATACCCATGACACGACTTCGATAAACGAGAGTGTTAAATACACCATCCTGGCAAGCCATTATGAATCCCTCGGTCTCAGACTTCAGCCCGGCTGACCTTAAGAAGGCAAAGGTCAGCCTTTCGGATAAGCCAAGATCTTCTATATTTTTATAGAAGACTCCATGCATTGGCTTATCCATATGAAGCTGCAGAAAGATGTTGTGTTCTGCAGCTTTAATTTGGGCTTTTCGCCGAGCAGGTTCCAAATCGGTGACAGAGTCGCGATTTACCCGCTCGACGTCGAAGTAGAGACCAAGTTCATCGGCTGCTCTCTGTGCTGCCTTAAACAAAAACGCTCCTACCCCTGCATTTTCATGGTCTCGGACCATGCAGAGGAGGGGATCCGAACTCCTGATAATCTTACAGGCTCCATCTAGAACCATCCTGTTATGGAGACTCTCCAAACTCAAGAGTCCACGGCCTCCCCGATGTCGTGGGAGGTATAACCGTGGAACGGACGATTTAGAATGCAAACTCCTATTGAGATGCATCTTCTTGCGGGTGCCTACGTCGAGTTGACGCAACTCCTCTTGGTTCCATTTCACCACTCCAAAGGAGAAGTATCGGAACGGCAAGCATGTTGGTAGCAGACACCTTGTTCTTCCCCGACAGTTCTGAAGACCAGATCTGTCGGAGTCGGTGCTGATACTTGCCGCGGAAAGCGTTTTTCACTACACTCACTTCTTGGGTGGAGCGTTGCTCGACACCCAAGTAAGTGTACGACTCTCCGGCATCTAGATGATGTAAGATGCTTCCGTCTACGAGCTGCGCGTCCTCTCCGTAGTCCCCGCATCGTCCTCTCTTGAGATGGACTAGTGCACATTTGTCCAACCCGAACTCCATACCGACAGCCTGCGTGTACTCCTGTACCACCCTAAGGGACTGGTGTAGGTCCCTCTCTCCGGAGGCATAAAGTTTAAGGTCATCCATATAAAACAAATGGGTGACCTTATGCCTCCTATCGCCGGGGGTACCGCAGTTGTATCCACGGGTTTTCCGGAGTGAAACGGATAATGGCAGTAGTGAGATGCAAAACAGAAGGGGGCTGAGGGAGTCTCCCTGAAATACTCCCCTTCTGAACGATACCGGCTCCGTCTGGACTCTATCGTTACCGGATGTTATAGTAAAGCGAGTCCTCCAGAGCGGCATCAGTTCTTCAATACATCTCACTACGGGACCGGGTACCGCAAGACATCGGAGCAAGTGTAAAATAAGCTGATGAGATGTCATGTCAAATGCCTTGCGGTAGTCGATCCAGGCCATGGAGAGGTTCCGCTCATACTGCACGGAGTCCTGCGTGACACATCTGTCAATCAGCAGGTTCTCCTTGCAGCCAGCGACACCTCTCTTCGACCCTCGTTGCTCATGTATCCGTTCGTAAACCGGTTCAACTGCGTGGAGCACCCGCATGTACAAAATGCGTGTAAACACTTTGTAACATGCGTTTAAACAGGTTATCGGGCGGTAGTTCTTTGGGTTAGACAAATCTCCGTTCTTGGGGATCAGCACTGTCCGCCCCTCAACAACCCAAGAAGGAATTTGCTGCTCCCCATTTAGCCAGGCATTAAAAATTCTGGCCAAATGGTGGTGGGTACTCGATAACTTTTTCCACCAAAAGTTATTTATCCCGTCGGGACCTGGAGCAGCAAAGTTCTTAGAGCCCTCAAGAGCTCTTCGAACCTCTTCTGGGGTTATTGGTTGGCACACCTCGTGTGGTTGGCGAAACCTTTGGCTAAAGGTTTCAAAGTGTGCCAGGGCTGGAGAGTCTCTGTTGAGTGGAAGCTTCTGTTCGTACAGAAGTTTTCCACCTGATCTGCAGTCGGCGGATTTTCAGCAACACGCTGAGGCGGTTCGAAAAGGCGCGAGGGCTTTTTGCGGAAAAGTTGATTTTCCGCTAGCACCCTCGCCCGCCTCACTAGTGACTTCTTACAAGACATTAGCATTATTATTATTATTATTATTATTATTATTATTATTATTATTATTATTATTATTTTTTTATTTTTTTTTTTTTTCACAACTAAGTGTTGGCTTTCTTGGTTCATGGCAAACCGGGGTCTAGATGACCAACGGTCTGCTCATGGGCCATCACCCTTCGAACAGTGCTACACGTAGCTAGGATTGTAGCTTTTTGTGCAAGTCCTATCACCCTCTGATGGTCAGTTATACCCAGTTGGTTAAGCGCTCTAGGCAGCTCTTTATCTATCAACCCATTTGCTGATATTACTATGGGCACTATGGACACTTTCTCAAGTAAGTAAATAGCCTTCAGTTCATTTGCTAGATCTTGGTACTTACTGATCTTTTCATTTCTCGCTTTTCTTACATTCTCATCAAGGGGAATTGTAACGTCTATAATGTGAGCACATTTTTCCTTTTTGTTTAGGATCAATATATCAGGTTTATTATGTCTGATTTCCTTATCTGTTACAATTCCCGTGTCCCAGTATATTTTGATATCTTCGCTCTCTAGAAAGACTTCTGGCCTGTAGTTGTAGTATGGCACGATTTCATTAACAAAATTTTCATATTTGCAGATTTCCTGGTGGACTATACCGGCTACTCTGTTGTGTCGATCCAGATAATCCTTTGGCGCAAGGTAAGTACACGCAGACACTAGGTGTTGGATTGTCTCTGAAGTAGATCCACAAAGTCTGCATTTGTCGTCTGCTATATCCTGTCTTAGTATATACTTACGGTAATTTCTTGTAGGCACAACTAGGTCTTGGATAGCGTTAATAAAGCCTTCTGTCTCCGGGATTAGAAAACCTCGTCTGAGATAACTAGTTGACAGTTCAAGGTCAATATCCTGACTATATAGTGCGGCTGCGTATCTTCCGTGCATAGCCTTACTCTTCCACTCTTCTTCTAGTGTTCTCATCGTTTTTTGTACTTCAGGTGGTGCCCGGGCAGCCAAATTTAGAGGTGAGAAATTGATGTCCGCCGTTGCAATGGTGTTTTGAAGTTCTCTATTATTATTATTATTATTATTATTATTATTATTATTATTATTATTATTATTATTATTATTATTATTATTATTATTATTATTATTATTATTATTATTATTATTATTATTATTATTATTATTATTATTATTATTATTATTATTATTTTTATTATTTTTCTCGACATGTTTGTCGGTTATTTACTACAGTTGAGAGGGAATTCACCCTATTCAACTGTCGTTACGTAGACAGAAACTTCCTTACTAAGTGGCAGGTTTGTAAAATGACAGCTTTCTGCATGGGTATTATAATACCATTAGGAAGTCCCAATTTATCCAGGTTTGACTCTAGATGTTTAGAACTCCCTCAGCAGAGATAATCACTGGAATAATTTTGATGTCTCCCAGCTTCCATATACGTTTTACCTCTGTTGCCAGATTCTGGTATTTGATCGTCTTATCTTGCTCTGTTTTAATTAGGTTGTGAGTGAGCGGAACACCAACATCAATTATTAGCGCGGTTTTATTGATCTTATCTATTAGTATTAAATCTGGGCGGTTGAAATCTACTGTTCTATCAGTTATAATCGGTCTATCCCAGTATAGTAGTGCCTCATCAGATTCCAGGACAGCTTCAGGTGAGTACTTATAATACGGTTCAGGGTTACTAATTAATTTGTGTCTTAAGGCCAGTTGGATATGTATGATTTTTGCAACTTGATTGTGTCGACATAGATAGTCATTTTCAGATAGAGCGGAACACGCTGCAGTTATGTGTTCTATCGTTTCTCCAGGACGATTACATTTCCTGCATCTGTCTATTACATTCATCTTTAATATGTTCCTTTCGTAATTTTTTGTCCTGATTACCTTGTCCTGAATAGACAGCATGAATCCTTCTGTTGCAGGATAAAGATAACCCCTTTTTCAGAAACAGAACAGATAGTGTTTTGTCAGTAGTGTCAGCGGCAAGTTGTGTTGGATATCTACCGTGGATACTCTTTTCTTTCCAGGAGGCTAACATGTCTGCCTTGGATTGTCCTTGACTTACAGCATTTTGGTTGCTCAGGTTGAGAGGCGTGTAGTGTTTATCTATCCTTACAATTTTCTGTAATTTAGGGTTGTTGTGGTTTTGGAAATATGTTCGTAATTGTAATTCTTACTGTTTGCATAATCTGAAGATATTTAGTAAGCCTCGTCCTCCTTCTGTTCGTGGTAAGTATAGTCGTTCAACTGCCGATTTTGGATGTAGTAAGTTGAACTTAGTTAGTAGTCGACGTGTTAACCTATCTAATTCCTCAAGATCTGTGTTGCTCCATTTAAGAATCCCGAACGAGTAAATAAGAGCTGGAATTGCCCAGGAGTTAATAGTTCTAAAAATGTTGTTCGAATTTAGCTTGGTGTTAAGAAGTTTAGTGAGCCTATGCTTATAATTGTTAGTAAATTCATTTTTTTGAGTTGTGTGGCTTATATCTCGATTTTGTTGGATGCCGAGATACTTATAGGTCCCATCAGTTGGAAATGGTTCTATGTAAATAATATTTTCATCAGACTGAGTTAAGACTCCCTTGGATATATGTACTGTAGCGCATTTATCTAGACCAAAGCTCATCTTGATGTCGTCACTGAATATTTTGGTGGTGTTTATTAAAGATTTAAGTTGATCTTTAGACTCTGCAAATAGTTTGAGGTCATCCATATATAGTAAATGGTTGTACTTAGTCTCATCCCTTGGTTGTAGTCTAAATCCAGCGCGGGAGTTGTTGAGAAGTGTCGATAGAGGATTCAGTGCGAGGCAGAACCAGGTAGAGCTGAGTGAATCTCCCTGAAAGATTCCTCTTTTTATTTGTATTTCGTCGATGTTGTCATTATTTAGCTTTAGTGTAGTTTTCCAAGTATTCATTAGGTGCGATAGCAGGATTTTGATATTAGGAGCAACTTTATAGATTTCAAGAATTTTTAGAAGCCAGTTAGAAGGGACGGAATCGTATGCCTTGGAGTAGTCAATATAACACGTGTGCAGATTGCGCTTTCTCTGATACGCATGTTTCATAATTACTGCATCGATGGTAAGTTGCTCTTTGCATTCGCGAGATTTTATTATTATTATTATTATTATTATTATTATTATTACGATTATTATTACGGTTTTTGGTACCATATTAATATATTGTTTCCAGACTTGCACAAGTTTGCAAAGTTTCAAATCGATATGATAATTAGAAGTAGGTGAAAAGTGAGTTGTAAGATTTGCTTACAATGTTACAGGTCAATAGTACACGCAAATTAGATTAAAAAACAGTGTATAGAAAAAATGATTTATAAAGTAATAATATTTGGGATGCGTACTCTAGATACGGTTAGAAATATATATCCGAAAAGTTTCCCCCCAACGGGGACTACGCTGGTATTTCACTTTTATCTTGTAAACCGTTCGTCGGATGAGAAAAAAGTATAGGAAATAAAAAATTTGTCGTTAAATTATGCACAAAAAATGTCCTAATAACCTCAGTTTGGGCCGCGGAGGTAAAAATCGATCCTAAAGTTTCACAACAAATATCTTAAAACCGGTTACTTTAACGACAAAAATGCTCAGGAATGAATTTATAGAGCGGAATTTTCTCTATAAGATGCCTACATAGCGGGTTTTGACGCAAGTGATTTTTATGTATTTTCCCCTTTTTTTTTCCACAAAGATGTGTTTTTCAACTTCACGCAATTATATCAGAGGATAATCTGTACTGTTCACTCAAAAGAAGATTTGGAGTCATGTTTCAACTTTGAGCCTGCTTCAATTCTTCTTCCTCTTTTCGATGAGAAAGGGTTAGTGAGAAAAACTAAGAAATCATCTCTGTATGATATTTTCAATGCTGTACGAGAGAGGCCAATAGATTTTCCGATTGCCAGTTCATTGTTGATGGCGGCAATTTGATTCATCGTGTAGTATGGCCGAAGCAGGATACCTTTGACGACGTTTATACAGCCTACGTTAGCTTTATTCGTAATCATTACGGCCAAAAAGTGACTGTAGTGTTTGACTGATATGCTGACAATGCCTGCAGTACAAAGAGCATAGAAAGACAGCAGCGACTTTTGAAACGCATTTCGCCGGAAATTAATTTCAATGAGAACATGCCACTGACTGAAACGCAAAATAAAATGATAAACAATCCCACAAACAAGGAACGGCTTATTTCGCAATTGGTGGAAAGACTGAAAAACGAGGGAATCAAAACAATTACTGCTGTAGACGACGCTGATGTACTCACAGTTCAAACCGCCTTAAATGAATCTCATGAAAACGATACAGTGGTCATCGCCGGACAAGACATTGATTTTTTCGCATTGATTATCGCTCTTGCACCTGAAGATAAAGATATCCGTTTCTCTTAAGAAACGGACATTGAGCCTCTCTTAAAAGGCTCAAGGAAGAATAAAGCTTACAGTTCCCGTAGCTCAACGAAAAAAGAAATTACAAGTGCTGGAGAGAAATTCGCGCTAGCAGTATACAAAGCCCCCAAAAAAGAGACATCTTTGAATCATCAAAGATTCATTATCTTCAATAAGTTAGTCGGCCAATCTAGTACTACCAGGATTCTACCAAGACTTCCAACAACATCTGAGGCATTACGTCAACATTCTTACAGAGTATTTCTCCAAATTCATCCTTGGCGAGGAGAAAACTTGGAACCAACGGAATGGGGTTGGAAGAAAGTAGGCAACATTTTAGCACCCATTTATACCAACGAGTTACCAGCACCAATTTCCACCCTAATATTCTGCAGCTGCAAGAAGGGTTGCGGAAAACGATGCAGCTGTGTTAAGGTTGGATTGCGCTGCTCAACAAAGTGCTCTGATTGCTATGTGCAAGGATGTTTAAATTCTGAATTCGAAGAAGAGTTCGTCGATGAGGAACCCCTCAATGAGTAAAATTGGACAAAATTTTAGAGGAATAGGCCTACAGGGGAAACCACCTTTCACAAAAACGCACCGATATCTATACCTCGTGGGTGGTGTGGAAACAAACTCAAATTGAAATATACAGCTTTGTGGAAAAAAGGGGAAAATACATAAAAATCACTTGCGTCAAAGCCCGCTATATATGCATCTTATAGAGAAAATTCCGCTCGATAAATTCATTCCTGAGCATTTTTCTCGTTAAAGTAACCGGTTTAAGATATTCGCTGTAAAAGTTCGAATAGGATCGATTTTTACCTCTGCGCCCCAAACTACCCCTCTGTTCAGACGCTGTTAGCGCGAAATAGGTGAGGATAAGCTGCAAGGTTAATAGGACATTTTTTATGCAGAATTTAACGACAAATTCTTTATTTCCTATACGTTTTTCTCTTCCGACGAATGGTTTACAAGATAAAAGTGAAAAAGCAACGTTAAGTCCCTGTTGGGGGTGGTTTTTTGCAAAAAAAAGGACGTTCCACTTCTAAATTGGGGGGGAACTTTTCGGGTATCTATTTCTAACTCTATCGAGAATACGCATCCCAAATATTATTACTTTATAAATTATTTCTTCTAAAATATCTTATTTACGTGGACTAGTACACGCAAATTAGACTGAATAGGAGAAATAATTTATAAAGTAATAATATTTGGGATACGTACTCTAGAAAAGGTTAGAAATAGATACCCGAAAAGTTCCCCCCCCCCACAATTTAGAGGTGGAACGTCCTTTTCTTGCAAAAAACCACCCCCAACGGGGACTTAACGCTGGTTTTTCACTTTTATCTTGTAAACCGTTCGTTGGAAGAGAAAAAAGTATAGGAAATAAAAAAAATGTCGTTAAATTGTGCATAAAAATGTCCTATTAACCTTGTAGCTTATCCTCACCTATTTCGCGCTAACAGCGTCCGAACAGAGAGGTAGTTTGGGACGCAGAGGTAAAAATCGATCCTATTCCAAGTTTCACAGCGAATATCTTAAAACCGGTTACTTTAACGAGAAAAATGCTCAGGAATGAAGTTATAGAGCGGAATTTTCTCTATAAGATGCATATATAGCGAGTTTTGACGCAAGTGATTTTTATGTATTTTCCCCTTTTTTCCACAAAGCTGTGTTTTTCGACTCCACGCAATTATATCAGAAGATAATCTGTACTGTTCACTCAAAAGAAGATATGGGGTCATGTTTCAACTTTGAGCTTACTTAAATTCCTCTTCATCTCTTCGATGAGAAAGGGTTAATGAGAAACACTAAGAAATCGTCTCTGTATGATATTTTCAATGCTGTACGTAATCATTACGGCCAAAAAGTGACTGTAGTGTTCGACGGATATGCTGACAAATCCTGCAGTACGAAGTACATCGAAAGACAGCAGCGACTTTTGAAACGCATTTCACCGGAAATTATTTTCAATGAGAACACGCCACAGACTGAAACGCAAAATAAAATGATAAACAATCTCACAAACAAGAAATGGTTTATTTTGTGGAGAGATTTAAAAGCGAGGGAATCAAAACAATTACTGCAGTAGACGACGCTGACGTCATAGTTCAAACAACCTTAAATGAATTTCATGAAAACGATACAGTGGTCATCGTCGGACCAGATATTGATCTTCTCGCATTGATTATCGCTCTCGCACCTGAAAATAAAGATATCCGTTTCTTAAGAGAGGTTCAGAGAAAAATAAAGCTTACAGTTCTCGTGACTTGCAGTCCTCGGAAGTTTTAAAAAGCTGTAAGGAGACAGTTTTGTTTGTCCACGCGTTCAGTGGATGCGATATCACTTTAGCTTTCTTTGGTAAAGGAAAAGTGCAAACGGTGGAATGCGTCAATAAAAGAAAAGATCTCGAAGAGGTTGTCCGTATATTCAACAACCGTAGCTCAACGAAAAAAGAAATTACAAGCGCTGGAGATCAATTCGCGCTAGCAGTATACAAAGCCCTAAAAAAGAGACATCTTTGAATAATCAAAGATTCATTATCTTCAATAAGTTAGTCGGTAAATCTAGTGCTGTCGGGATTCTACCATTCTACCAAGACTGCCACCAACATCTGAGGCATTACGTCAACATTCTTAGAGAGTATTTCTCCAAATTCATGCTTGGTGAGGAGAAAACCAGCACCAATTTCCACCCTAAAGCTAATATCCTGCAGCTGCAAAAAGGGTTACGGAAAACGATGCAGCTGTGTTAAGGTTGGATTGCGCTGCTCAATAATTTACTCTAATTGCCATGGGGAGCCAGGATGTTTAAATTCTGAATTTAAAGATGAGTTCGTCGATGAGGAACTCCTTAATGAGTAAAATTGGAAAGAATTTTGGTGGAATAGGCCTACAGGGGAAACCACCTTTTAAAAAAAATGCACCGAGAGCTCTACCTCGTGGGTGGTGTGGAAACGAGCTCAAATTGAAAAACACAGCTTTGTGGAAAAAAAGGGAAAAATACATAAAAATCACTTGCGTCAAAACCCGCTATATATGCATCTTATAGAGAAAATTCCGATCTATAAATTCATTCCTGAGCATTTTTCTCGTTAAAGTAACCCGTTTTAAGATATTCGCTGTGAAACTTGGAAGAGGATCGATTTTTACCTCTGCGCCCCAAACTACCCCCTGTTCGGACGCTGTTAGCGGGAAATAGGTGAGGATAAGCTACAAGGTTAATAAGACATTTTTTATGAAGAATTTGTGTGTGTGTGTGTGTGTGTTAGCACGATAGCGGCGAAGCTACTAAACGGATTTGGATGAAACTTTGCATGAGGATTTCTTTAGTGCTCCAGAAGATCTGAAAAGGTTTTGGTTGAGATCGGATTACGTTTAGTGCCGTTTTAGCACAACAAGTTGTTTATTTTATGATTACTTACAATTTGTAATTGAAGCATTGAAAAGCAGTAAAAATTCCGATTTCAACGATATATCACACTTGCACTTTTTCTATTTGGTTTCCGTGAATGAAAAAACAAAAATTTCACTTGTTTTGTCCTCAAAGCAGTGCAATGTACAGGGTGATATTCTAATAATGACAGAGGTGTTCAGTGATTTCGGCTGATAACTCGGGAACGGTTGAAGATATCGAACTGAAATTTGAAACGTAGGTATAAATATTGTAGACGGGCGGATTACGAGTGAATTAATAATAAATACACCTACGTCACATTACGTCACAAATAAGAAAAATTCTTAGAAACTGATATCGACTAACTATTGGAAACATCCAATTAAAGTTTGAAACGTAGATGGAAATATTGTAGATGGATGGAATACGAGTGAATTAAAAATACGCCTACGTTCTGATGACGTCGTAAAAGCATAAAATTCTTATAACAGGCGAACTGATGATGATATCAAAAAAATATTTCTACAAGACGAGTCACGAAATTTTTTTTTTTTTTAATTTCCAAGAAATATCAAATTTTCGGAGAAATGTCACTTTTCAGAAAATGTCAGATTTTTAAAAAATGTCAAATTTTCAGGAAAACATCAAATTTTCGGAGAAATGTCACTTTTCAGAAAAATGTCAAATTTTCGAAAAAATGTTAAATTTTCAGGGAAATGTCACTTTTCAGAAATATGTCAAATTTTCAGAAAAATGTCACTTTTCAGAAAAATGTCAAATTTTCGAAAAAACGTCAAATTTTCGAAGAAATGTCACCTTTCAGAAAAATGCCAAATGTTTGAAAATTGTCAAATTTTCGGAATAATGTCATTTCAGAAAAATGTCAAATTTTCGGAGAAATGTCACTTTTCAGAAAAATGTCAAATTTTCGAAAAAATGTTAAATTTTCAGGGAAATGTCACTTTTCAGAAATATGTCAAATTTTCAGAAAAATGTCAAATTTTCGAAAAACGTCAAATTTTCGAGGAAATGTCACCTTTCAGAAAATTGTCAAATTTTCGGAGTAGTCATTTCAGAAAAATGTCAAATTTTCGAAAAAATGTCAAATTTTCAGAGAAATGTCACTTTTCAGAAAAATGTCAAAAATTCAGGAAAATGTCAAATTTTCGAAAAAACGTCAAATTTTCGAAAAAATGTCACCTTTCAGAAAAATGTCAAATGTTTGAAAATTGTCAAATTTTCGGAATAATGTCACTTCAGAAAAATGTCAAATTTTCGAAAAAATGTCAAAGTTTCGGAGAAATGTCACTTCAAAAAATGTCAAATTTTCGGAAAAATATCACTTTTCAGAAAAATGTCAAATTTTATTAAATGGACTCAAAGGAAAATTCCCAAAAAATACTACGGGTCCATTTGTGGTATAAGTTCTCTGCTAGTGTGTTAAAGCGTGCAGACTGTATGCTTAGTATTTTTGACGTGTCAGGTGCATCGAGAGATTATAAGTTTTTTCGACGTTTATAAAGCCCACGGATGGTGTGAGAGGCCATCCTGAACCGCTTACAAGCCCTACAAGTGTAAGCAACCCCACCGGAACGCTTTCGGTGAGTTTTTTCCAATAAAACTTTAAAAGTGACATTATTATATTATATTTTAAAAACTATTTCCGCTACTTCCGGCATACCGCCGGAAATTCTTCCGGCAACATAACCTAAAAATAGTACTACATAACCTAAAAACAATTTAAGACATTGGTACCAACCTAAACATTTTTCAAAAACCAAATTCCCCAGAGAAACATTGGAACCAAAAATTTGACAGCTATCACTTCCCCAACCGATTGGGTGAAAAATTGGTCGAGGCCAAAAGATAAAACAAAATATACCAACTCAAACTTAAACGATCCACCATGAACACTACCCTGGCTACATCTGGCAGGGAAGCTGTCCACCAAGAGTTATATGGTTTTTTCCAAAGATGGCCATCCCTGCCATCCATCCCATTACCAACGAACAGGTTTTTTCGTTTAGTTGTTTCCCGTATCAATAATCAAAATTATTAAGTGCTCTTGCCTACGAACGTTTTTATAGAATTGTGTTTATTTTTATATTAATTTTAGGTCCATGTGGACACATTATAATTTTAACCTAGTCTTTAAGCCTGCCTACAGAAGACAGGAGCTACTTTTCTATTTTTCTCCAAGCCAAACCGGACCTACCCCGTCCAGCCTCACACTCGCCACGACGGTGTTCACCGTGGTTGTCTGGCTGGCCCCGGGCTAGGATCCGATGAAGCATATATTTGTATTAGAAACATTGAATAAAATATTAATGTTGCGCAGACTATAAATTTAACACTCAGGTTCTTAGGTCCAAATCCCACCGAACGCCAGACTTTTTTTCTGATTTAATACGAAAAAAATATTTCAACTTAATAAATATAATTAAATGAGATCGTTCATATTGTTTAGTGCTCTTTTCGGCTTCAAAGATTCACCGGGTGGGGAGGTTCCAGCCGCTTCCAGTAGCTGCCGATTTTTTTTGTATTCATTTCAGGTCCATGTGGACGCATTAGTTTTTAAGCCTGCCTACTAGCCCAGACGACAGAGATCATTTTATAATGAAGCCCACAAAAAGTTGCAAACTGAATAATTTTTTTAAATGAGTTCGTGAAAGTGGATAAAATAATATCCTGAAAAGTTTACATTCCGCTCGGATGCAGAACATAAAAAAAAAAGTGAAAAAAAAAATTTTTTATCAATTCTTTCAAAATTTTTAAATTAAGTCAGGCTGTAAAAAACAAAAAATATAGGTGGATAGACCACGTGTTTCTGAACAAAAAATATTCTAATAAAATTTATCGCTAAAGTCACGGTTTTCTCGGAAAAAAATAGTGAAGTAACTTTGTCACTCTGCTCGGCCAAGCGCACGGTTAAATGCATACTACGGAACCTCTAAAAATTATTAGCAGTTTTCTAACAAGTAAAATAAAGTTTTTTTTCTCTTTCTGATTACACATTTTTAACGTTTTTCTTAGTGACTAAGAGGATAAATAGTGAGTCTGGAGGGAAAATATATAATTATGAACGCATACACAGACACCACACATAGCTGCTGAATCGCTCGCATGAATTTTTACGTACCTTTACTGTATTGTATTTATTACAGATACACCTATCCACATTTCAGCTATATCCATTGAATTCCTTATACATTTGTTAATGTATTGGAAAAGTTCCAGAATTTATATTCAAAACAATCAAAGATATTTTCATAGTTATAAGGATAAGATCGTGACAATCGCAATTTCTTATCAAGATATGATTAACCATATTTTCGAAAAAATGCATAAAAGTAAACGAATTTGTGTAGTATACATTTTTTTCGAAATAGTGATATTTTATTTTTTCCAATTGGTCAATTTACAACCTCCAGTATATATATTTATCAAGAAAATCATCAAGCAATTAAATTAAAATGATTTGAGATATACTTTTGTTTTAATCCACGTTACTACAACTTAATAAACCATAATAGTCATGAAGTGTACATACTTTTTAACAGTTCTCAATGAAGAAAGAATTTTCTTGAAGGGCTTTTATCTTTTTCTGTATTTTTTATTGCGACGATTGAGTTCGGACGTGATAATACATATATAAGTATATTTTTCCCATCCATCCTTTGCTTCTATTGTTTAAAACAAAAAAGCATCAGAAAGCTACAATTTTCATCTTTAAAATGAACCAACACTCATATAGATTCAACAAATTCTGATTTAGTGACATGTAATTCAATGCGTCGATGTCACAGTCATGGGTATTCAAGCGCGCGCACGCATGTATCTCGCTTCGAGTCATAACGTTACATTTGACTATTTTTTTTCCGGGAAAACCGTGGCTTTAGCAACAAATTTTGTTAGCACATTTTTTGTTCATCAATACGTGATCTATCTATCTGTATTTTTTGTTTTTTCCTAGCTTGACTTAATTTCAAAATTTTGAAAAAAATGGATGAAAAAAATTTTTTTTGTACTTTTTTTATGTTCTGCATCCGAGCGAAATATAAACTTTTCAGGATATTATTCTACATACTTTCATGAACCCATTAAAAAAAAGTTTACAGAGTTTGCAACTTTTTATGGGTAAATACCTTCATCGACTGGGCTATACAGAAGACAGGAGCTACTATCCCACATTTCTATTTTTCTCCAAGCCAAACCGGACCTACCCCGTCCAGCATCACACCCGCCTCGGTGGTGTTCACCGCGGTTGTCTGGCTGGCTCCGGGCTAGTATCCGATGAGGCATATAATTGTATTAAAACATTGAATAAAATATTAATCTTGTACAGACTATAAATTTAACACTCAAGTTTTTAGGTCCAAATCTCACCGAACGTAAGACTTTTTTTTCTGTTTTAATATGAAACAAATATTTAAACTTAATAAATATATTAAATGAGATCGTTCATATTTTTTAGTGCTCTTTTCGGCTTCAAAGATTCACCGGGTGGGGAGGTTCTAGCTGCTTCCAGTAGCTGCCGATTTTTTTATTTAAAATCACTTCCAAATTATAAAAAAAAACACAAAATCATTACGCCATAGAAATCGAAATCTCTTTTTGAAATATATGGCGCGCTTGAGGTCACTGGCGGCCGGCCGAGAGGGTGTGCTGCCCCGAATTTTTGTCTGACAATTAAATTACACGGTCAAAAAGCTCACTAGAATAACATATTCAATTGCCAGACAGGAGCAAATACTAAAAATTTCACGTAAAAAAATACATGTTTGAGGTGTTCTTACACACCTTGCTGCCTGAAATGTTTGTCTGACAATTCGTACGGTTATTCATATACCTTAATTCAAGCAAAATACGAAGTTTCAACCGACTTGCAATAATGAAAATTTCGACTATTTTACGACCTTGGGGTGTTCTTACACCCCTGCTGCCTGAAATTTTTGTCTGACAATTTGTATGGTTATTCATACACCTTAATTCAAGCAAACTACGAAGTTTCAACCAACTTGCAATATGAAAATTTCGACTACTATTTTACGACTTTGAGGTATTCTTACACCTCCTGCTGCCTGAAATTTTTGTCTGACAAATCAAGTAAAATACGAAGTTTCAACCAACTTACAATAATGAAAATTTCGACTACTATTTTACGACTTTGGGGTGTTCTTACACCCCCTGCTGCCCATCGCCAAGTCGAAACGTTCGAAATGGCAACTCATTACCCCCATGACAACCTTTTGGCAAATTTTTAGCTTACTTCGAGTAATGTTCACTAGCTCTTAGACTATTAGTATTCTTCAGTATTTATATGCAACATAGTCAATAGTAGATATCGTCATTCCAGTTTTTTAGTTATATTTTCTGCTCTCTTCCTATAAGTCTTCAATAAGTTTCTTTCAGCAAAATTTTTGATTTCTTAATCCAGTGTGTAGAATCGAAATTTCCATAATTTTAAAATATGGGGGGGTTACCAATTCATAGAGACCTATCAATATGCTCCAAATTATGAAATACCAAATTATAAATTTATTGATTAAATGACGGGGATGAAAATGTCGGGGTCACCAATTTATAGATATAGATATAGATTTATGTTTGGATTAATATCTATAATTAAAATATATCTATAATTATATACATATATATATAAAACAACTTAACACGTTTGTTTAATAGCAGAAGGTCATTTGAAACAAATATTTAAAATAATAATAATAACTGTTCCGTAATTACATTAATTTTTTCAGTTATTTTGAATTCTCAGTTTCAGATAAATTATATATTTTAATCTCGAGTCGCGCCGAGAGTCGCGCCGAGAGTCGCGCTAAATTTCATCTTTTTCATCTTGTTGCGTTTTTCTTTAATGAGGAAAGGCCGATTTGACCATGGTCCAAACACACATACTCTGCTCATTCCTCTGAAACCTCAAATGGCGTGACAGAGAAAACCTCACTTTCATTATAAATGGTTTAAAAACCAAAGATAGTATAGTATAATCTTTAAAACTATTTTAGATACTTGCTACTGTTCTAACGAATACAACTATATATATATTTTTAATCGACTACATAAAATTAATGAATACTCTGGCGTAGCTTAAGCGATTTCTGTCAAACCTGCTGCAAACTGTAGTCTATGGTCTGGTGATGGTTCCACATTAAAATCAAGCTACATCTAGTGTAAGGTGAACAAAATTACGAAAAATATTTTATATTATGAGCGTATTCGAAGATTTGGCGGAGTCGCCGGTGATATCAAATAAAAATTTAGTTATCGATTAATAATAATGATAATTTTTCACAAACAACAGGGCATTATTATAACTTCCTATCATAGCACATACCATTTCGCGACGATAGAGAGCCTTGCATGGAGGCTAATCAGCCAAATAATGTTTTCTACAACAGTATGAACTAATAATTTTATTGGGAAACGCTCCCGTTGAACAATTTGCTTTTACAAACAAATTATACAGCATACTCTCGCTCATGTCGTTGTTTTCAATGCTGTTAATTTATTTTATTTTTATTTATTTATTACGACATCCAACAGGCACAAGGTCCAATTACAGGTTAAAGAGAGAAAAACTACAACTACCAATAAATAAAGATATAAACAAAATTATACATACAGTAGGTATATAAACTTAGAGTAATATGTTAGCACGGTAAAAAAAACAGAAGTGAAAACATGAGTCTTTAGGATGAACAATCATTTCAATTAAGAACATATTTCTTTATTTGCGATGGGTTAGTGCAAAATATATCAAGTCGACTGTCCAGGTTTGTGTAGTTAATGTACATTTGATATAGTGGTGATGACATACGAATATTTGTTTTGGCAGTGGGAAGATGAAAAAGGTTGCAATTTTTTGAGGAAATTCTAGGTACCTTGTACATGATTTGATTGGAGAGTCTGTTGCAATCGAAGCGATTAATTACTATTTTATACAAAAATATTACAGAGGCAGCCACTCTCCTTTTGTCCAGTTCGCGAACATTAAAGCGGTTAAGCAGTATTTCGTGGGGAACCCAATTTGTGTATAATAACCGTAAATTATATACGTGGCCGATTTGAGAAACTTATGTTGTATTTTTTCGAGTTGGAGGATATGACCGTTGTAGGTAGGGCTCCAAACCACTGAGGCGTACTCAAGGCGGGATCTTACAAATGTAACATATAACGTGCGCATAGTGTCAATGTTCATGTACAGGTTCGTGTGAGAAATCCTATAGTTTTACTGGCGCCAGCTACTATTGACTCAATATGTTTTATAAAATTAAGTTTAGAATCAAAGTGAACTCCTAAGTCTTTAAAAGAATCTGGCCTGTGCAATATGACATCCTGAAGATTATAATCATAGAGAAATATGTTATGCTTTCTGGTAAATGACTTACACTTCTGTGAATTAAGTGGCAGTTTATTGATAATGCACCAGTCATGAAGTTTATTTAGATTATTTTGCAATCTCTCATAGTCTTCGATTGATGTTATTTCGAGAAATATTTTTGAATTTTCTGCATAGAGCAAGGTTTCGGCATCAAGATCGGTCGTAATATCGTCCACAAATAGGTTAAAGAGAAGCGGACCCAGTATAGACCCTTGGGGAACACCGGATTCCTGCAAGAATTCGACGGACCTGTAACCACGGTGTTGAACATATTGGTATCTATTTTGCAAGTTTTAATTAAGTTTACTAGATCTCCTGATAAATCAAATGTGGCAATTTTTGATAGTAGAACACGATCAAATCTGTTGAAGGCCTTGGAGAAGTATATATATATATATATATATATATATATATATATATATATATATATATATATATATATATATATATATATATATATATATATATATATAAAAAATTACTTTTAATTTGATACCCAACATGACTATGTCAAATTTGTATAATATATAAAAGAGTTTTTGGCATTTTGGGTCCAACATGGCGGCGTTTATTTCACCTAATTTATTGAATGAAAAGTATAAAATATTATCTGTTATAGTAATGGTGGAAGATAGCACAAAAAAAAACATTTTTAAAACAATTTTGTTTTAAATAATTAACACAAAATGTTAACCCACCCCCCACCAGTCGTGGATATCATCATTTTTCACATTCTGTACAGCATACAGAACAAAGTGACAACAATAACAATACTCTATCACAAACTTGAAGACGAGATGTAGTTAGAAAACCCGCTATATGTTACTCTGTTTTGTCACAGAGTTTTTTTCCACGGTTTTTTTCCTCGGTTTTTTTTTCCGCGACTTTTATTTTCCTCGGCTTTTTTTTCCAGGATTTTATTTCCGCGGATTTTTTTTCAGCGGCTTTTTTTTTCCCATTTACCCTGTGAAGGTATGTATATATTTTGCATTAAAAAGTATCCGAATACCTTCTAATCGAATACGTTTTTGGATGCGGATACCTGATACTTTTCTTTCGTTTATGAAAAAAAAGTATTGTGAAATTCAATTTTCTTTAAAGCTGTCCGAGAAGCTGTCTGTTTTTTTAAAAAATAAATATATGCAGTAACCATTTCGAGGAAATGAATATTTTCCTAAAAGTGAGTTAACAACAAATTAATTTTAAGTACAAAAAAACAGAAAAGATAATTTATTCCACATTTAAAAAAAAATCAAAACATATGATATAAAGACTCATTCTTTATAAAAAGTTTTGCTTATACTGAAAAGTACCTACTTAATTACTTTAACTATAGTTGGATTGTCGATATAACGCACAGGGTGGTTAAAAAATAAGAAAACTTGAAATTGTTGCGAGGGTATCAGTAATTGAAAATAAAGTAAAAGAACAATTCTGTACAATACAATGCAATACAATACAATACGATACGATACGATACGATACGATACGATACGATATGATACGATACAATACAATATAATATGCAATAAACAATATATAAAAATTTTGTTGAAAAAAAAATTTCCATAAGATTATGGTGGAGTTCTTTGGGTTTATTGCCTGCCAAATCTAGACACAAATATGAGAAAGAGCATGTGGTGTTTACGAACTGGTGCCAAGAAAAGGGTATGAAAAGTATGAAAAAATAAGTCTTTTTAGCCTATTTTTCTGAACTTACAAGGTATGTAAGCCAAATACATTGTGTTTAAGATATTCTATCTTCTAACAAGAGACAAAATGTCGGATTTAGACCCAAAGAATTTTTAATAAAGGAAAAATTAACAAAATTATTGAGTAAGGCACTAGGTGAACTGTATTTGTTGCCACTTTCGGATTGGCTGGTGCCTGTCGCCGGGATGAACTTATAAAAATAACTATTGATGACATCGAAGAAAAAGAAAATCTGCTAATTATAAGAATTCCTCTCACTGTAAAAATCACACTTCTAGAACTTTTGTCATATCTGATGAAATAAATAATGGAAAACTTATGTCCCTGTGTAACAAATGTATAAATTTGCCTAAGCCCAACACTCCACAGAGACGATTTTGTCTTTTGCAGTGCAATGTCCAGTGTGTTTTTGAAAATATCATCTGAAATCGCTGCGTATTTAAAACTTCCTAATCCACATTTGTATACAGAGCACAGTTTTCGCCGATCCTCGATTAATATTGACTTGCCACTTATGGCGAAGATATAACTAACATAAAACGGCTTGGTTGGAAATCAACATTTTTTTGCTGAGGGTTACCTGGAGAAAGCTACTAAACACTAAAAGGACCTATCAAACAATATCTTGGCCATGAACCTCCCGTCAAATTCGTTGGAGTTTGACAGCGAGACATGTTCAAGTATACCTTCCTCCTCCAGTCAATCCACTTTAACTGCACCCTCAAGTAATCAGTTAGTATCTGCTATTAACTTGCAATATGCCCCTAACTGTACATTTAATATACACATTATTAACACAAATATTAGAATGAATGTTCATGTTATGTTATTTTCTTTTTTCATCACGCAGAAAAAATGTTGTTTCTAAAACATGCGGAAAAGTACTACTTTCCGCAGTTATTATGAAATAGCTGTGAATTAGGAAAAGTGTCTTTTTTCCGTATAAGGCGTAGGCTTTTCTACAGAGGTTTAGAAAAATGATTAAACCGAGATATTTTTTGAATTTTATATTTGACATTACTTTTTTGATAATAAATTGTTATTTTGTCCTTACAACTGTTTTAGTACGCAAATATCTTTTCCGCTTTATTTAGGAACAGTTGGCCTTTTCCTTATTCAAATAATATTGAAATATAGAATATTTCCAAACGCCAGTAGAAAAATAACTATTTCGCGGTAGGCGTAACTAAGCTAATTAAACATATTTCAGTTAAAAATATTTTCGTTTGAAAACAAATAAATATGCAATGAACTGCTGCCTTCAATTTCATAGGTCGCTTATTACACAATGAATTAAGCGTTAGGTTATTTTTATTTTTTGTCACTAGACAATTAAAAAACTTTTAAAGTTTTAAATAACAGTCAAATTATTAAATTATGAGCACTGGTTTCTAACACGGATAAAATATAAATATATGTCACGACATATAAATATATGTCAAGGTTTACTTTAAAGATTTTGGTATAACATTCACGCACTTTTCTAATATTCGTTTATTTGATTACAAGCATAATGCACATGACTACGTCATTTTCTTGTCGTCTTCCGGCAGAATAAAAAATAAACGTTTTCTACTGCAATACGACATAAAAGTTTTGCCAAGTAAAAAATTAAACGCTTTTAGTGAATGGCATTTTATACGATCCATTAAATGCAATTTCTCCAAAGGCAATTGTCTCAATTACGTCCTTTATGATGTGAGCTACCCATTAATGGCCTATTGCATTGCTCGTTGCAAACGCACTGCGATTTATAAAAGTGCGACATAACTGGCGCATTCTAATCAAAATGGAAATGCCTAATTGTGATTATTAAGCCTACAAAGTAAATATTCAAAATTTCATTATTCAAAGCTCTTTGTATAAAATTCGGCAGATGGGCTTAATTAGATGTTGATCAATGTGGCTGCAAATTTTTAATCGAATTCTGTATATTTATCATTGTGTTTGTTTTCGAGTGAGCTCTGTTTACAGTTTAAATATATTTTACACTTCCACTACGTATTTTACCCATTACTAACCAATCATTCTATGTGTATTAGAAAAATCGATAATGTGTTAAAATCGAGGTTCACATTATATTTTAATCTTTAAAAGTCTTTGGATTGACCGATCCCATTTTGTCACAAGTACAGATTGAGAATACGCGACGCATTCCAGCGGATCTCATTCTTTTTACAGTTTTTTGTTTAAATAATTTCGGTTGGTAACGCGTAAAGTCCCTCCCTGCGAATCTGACAGATGTTTTGTTGTTGTTTACATGTCAATAGTATTCAGGTTAGAAACAAGTTTTTTTACAGTTTATGCAGTAAATTATGAGTTTTAAATGCTGTGTCCCCCAAAGCACTAGCTCCTCAAATAGCACAAATGTTACTCGCACTGGGGTTAAAGTTTACTGGATGCCACCTTCGAACAAACCAGTAGAACGAAAACTTGTTTACGAAATGGATTTGCGAATCTAAAAAGAAAATTCTTAGAAGCCTTTGATATTCCGCAAGAAAGACAATGAAGGCATTGCCCGCATGTATATCTGAGAAAGAAAAAATAATTTTGATCAAATTTAATGTAATCTCGAGATACAGTGTTGTTTTTTCTGAGCAAAATAAGGAAAACGATAATGCACTTTTGTATATACTACTAAGAAGTTGGTGAAATATATGTTTTATTCACATTTTAATATTTTCTGAATTGAAGAAATGTCTAAATAAAGTTTACTCACAATCATTTTTGTTTGACTTTAATAATTACATTAATTTCACAAGAATGGCAATTATTATTAAAATTTAACCAAGGAACATATGATTTTAAAATGTATGATTTCGCGATATTGAACTAAATATTACTTGGGGCTCCTCATATCCAATGATTTTCTGCGATACAGCATAGCAGCTTTACTCGAATGGAATCACTGACATTTTCCTCAACTGCTGAGGATTTACATTTCCCAAGTTTTCCTTCACAGAATCAACTCAACTTCAGCCGTCGCGGAAGGGCTCAACTTCTCAGATGGGCCACCCAAGCGACGGAATTGCAAAATGGAAATACTCCAAATTAATCTGCAATCTGCAGTGAGCCGCCCTCCGCAATTGTGAGTCGGAAGGCTGTTGTGGGACAGTCTGGATCTGGATTGTTTGGCGGGGGGTGAGCTTACACTCACGTGCACTCAGGCCTCATAAGTGGGCCCATTGTGCTGCTCCCGTAAGTGGTGGCATGTCCACCGAGCCTCTCATTCCTCAAGCCAACCAACACTTGTGATGTATTTGAGGAGACCAGGTGAGGCGCCACCTATGCTGGCCATACTGTGCCAGAAGTCCCCCAGTATGGATCCTTTTTTCGTTGAGAGAGCAGGGCAGTGACAGAGCACATGCTCGGCAGTCTCGTCATCCAGATTACACCCTCTACACTTGGGGTTGTCTATAACTCCCAGTGTATGTTTGTTTAGTCTGCAGTGTCCCGTTAGTAATCCTACATAAATGCGCAGATTACTCCTGGACATCTGGAGCTTACGACTGGGTGTGGCCAAAGCCATTCTGCTATGTCTGCAGCTGCTCAGACCACCTCAACAGTCCGCATGGCGTTTGAGTGTATAGTTCTTTAGCAGGGAAGTGTGGACTGAATCTGAGAGCGTTATTGCAGACCATGCATGGCGCTCTCAGATCCCTTGCGGGCTAAAGCGTCCGCTTCTTCGTTCCATCATGTCCTTTCAACCAACGGAGCTGGACACTATTGTTTTGTGTGAGCACGTCTAGGGGCCTTCGTGTTTTCTATTACCCTACTAGTTCCGCCTGGAAGATAATGACATGTGTGCCTAGCGGTATTATCGAATCTAGGTCTTCTGAGTTAACCCCAGCTCCTTATCCACAGTCCATTTTTGAACCATCGGTGTAGATTGATATGTCCGGCTCGTCATTACCGGACACATTCAAACTCACCTCAAAGTTCTTGTTGAAGTTATATAGGGGGGATACGGTCAGTTCCCATTCCCAGAAGAGGAATTTGTTTTGTAGCCTCCTCTAGGATACGGGCATGTTTCGTAGCCGTGCCCTTAATATACCATTGGCCTACAGATTGCAATCTCAGAGCAGTCCTCAACGCCACCTCCTCTATGTACAGATTTAGAGAGGGGGATGCAGAGTATAGTCTCCATTGCAGCTGTAGGCGTCGTTTTCATCGCATCAGTAACGCAGAGACATGCCAGCCTTTGAAAATGCTCCAGTTGAGATGCTGCTGTTTTTTACCTTACTCTGGGCCACCAGACTATAGCTGCATAACAAAGCATGGGTCTTATCACAGCAGTGTACAGCCAGAGGGAGATTCTGGGTGAGAAACCCCAGGACCTGCCAACCGCCCTGCGACACTGCCAGAATTCAGCACATGCCTTATTTATCATAACTTCCAAATGTCTCTTCCAATTCAGAGTGCGATCAAGCATGACCCCCAAGTACTTGACCTCACTCGCTAAGTGGAGTTGACTACCCGATAATTTGGGCATTTTCATATTTGGTAGTTTCCTTTTCTTGGTGAATAGTACTAGCTCAGTTTTCTGGGGGTTAACCGAGAGAATGAGTTCTGTGCACCAATTATCGACCAACTTGAGGGCTGTTCGCATAGCAAGCCCTCAAAGTTTATATTTAGCAAGATGGTAATGTCATCTGCGTAACCTATTGTGAAGAAACCAGAGTTATTGAGGCGGTGTAAGAGGCTGTCGGCGACCATAACCCAGAGTAGGGGTGATAGGACGCCACCCTGTGGACAGCCTCTACTGACCATGCCTCTAGTCTCTATGTTCCCCATTTATTCGGACGGCTCTCCATTTGAGCATGTATGTTATCCATTCACTAAGTGTGTTGGGAACACCATGCGTTTGGAGGTTGTTTTATCAAAAGCACCTTCGATATCAATAAACGCTCCCAGGGTAGACATTTTCATATCCGCCGATCTCTCGATACGAGATACCACGGAGTGAAGTGCCGATTCTGTTGATTTCCCTGGGATGTAAGCGTGTTGATTTGGATTCAGTGGATGTAAAACTAACACTGTATCTCTAGTTTCTCGATAATACAGTCCCTCCAGACCTTTGTGGGACAGTCACAAATAGCCCTGATACAGCCTTTGGTCCGCCAAGGCTCCATTCGGAGCTTAGACAAACGGAATGTTATTTACTTCTCCACGCATAACATACATATGGCATGTATTTATGTCTCGAAAGAGATACAAGCAACAGCAATTCCCAATCTCTATTCCAGGGATGTTGCTGCGATTAAGGTGAATTTTAAGAAGGGAACCAAGAGAGCAGAGATCGTTTACGACTCTGTCTACCTGTCACACTGTATCTTTAAAGAAATGTATAGATTTCGACAAAATATTACGTTAGTAAATACGTCGAGTGTTGCAAAATAAAAATTGCTTTGTGATTGTGATTTATTAGCACACCACGGTAAACCGATTTGATAGAAATATTCAAGGCACCTAATTAATTTTTTTATTAATTATCTATTTTGGTTGACGAATATCTCATAAACTATAACACATAGGAAGAATATAGACATTCTTGTAGGAAATTTAATTATTTTTAATTTTGCATAGATTACCTTTTTCCGTACGACGCATCGTTTCCAAGTTATAACCAAAGAATCGAAAAAAGAAACATTTCCATCCCCTCCCCTCCTGAAGCACCGGGGCTAGGGGCGGGGCCTTTTAGTATGTTTACCTCCTAACTACCCCCAACACATTTCTGAAGACGAAAATTCTCCCCTCCTCCATGTCCTCCACAACTGTTTCGTTAACTGGACTATTAGCGTTTTTTAAGGCTAGGATTTAGGTACGTGTTTGTTTACGTAGGACACGCCGGGATAGAATATTATCATTCGTGAAGAATATTAAATTAAATTTAAAAAACGCTACACACATAATTAGTTAAAGGTTTGGAGTATTATCCGAAGAAAAATGAAACTGAAATATCTTGGGAATTTTGAACAAATAATTAAATAACGTGCCGTATTCTCTACTGTCCGATCTCTCACAAATCTGTCAGAAATAAAATACACCGGGAACACAAATCATCACACTATTACTTCATATAATAGCATGGATATTTAGCAAAATTTTCATGTAATGTTTAAACCACATAAATATATATTTTTTGTAAACGATAATTAAACAAATTTTCTGTGAAATAATGCAATGCACACGACTGCCATTATAGCGGGGTTACACATTAGTCGCTGTCTGTTATGATGTCGGTAAAACGCAACTGAAATTTAGTTTGGACATTGTCTAATAGGTAGCAGGCCATAAAATCGTAAAACAAACATATATATACACGCGCAGAGCCGTAGTAGAATATTTCCGATATTATTTTATGATGAATTGTGTAGTAAAGATATGATTTAAATTACATAATGAAATATGATAATAATTTGTATGTTATTAAGTTTTAGATAGTCTCAAGATAATTTAGCTAAATCAGTTAGCTAAACCAGTTAGCTTTAAAAAGTCATGGCAAGTTTGTTAATTGAAAATGCACTTTATATATTATAAATAGTAGTGCTCCATTCTATTAGGACTGAATTGTGTGTACTGTCAAAGATGTTGACTGATATTTTACAGTTCGGGGATCAAAAGAACAAAAATTCCAAAATAATTTTTTTCATGAATAAAATTCCAGTTAACATGAAAAATAAGTAGAATTCTTGAAATTCGAATAGATACCCTTAAAGGTATTAAAAAAAATCTGTAAAGGTATTTACACAAAACTTCCCTCTCTGTTTGGCTTTATTTATAAATTATTATTTCTGTTGGATGACTGCCATGCGTATTTTTATTATTCAAATTATGTCAGTTTTTGTCTGGAAATAGTGACAATAATTTCAAATATCGCTTATCGGAGGTCGGGGGTGAAATTTATTTTCTCATCTCGACGCCGACCGATGCCTAGCGTAGGGAGTAAGTATTACCAGCATACCCTCTCTGATATCGGAGATAGAGGGAAGGACGACTAGATTTCCTCAAATAATAATTATTATTTGCTTTTCTGTGTTTCGACGCCTGGCGTCGTTTTTGTAAAACTTGTGAATTTGATAAATTTTGATACCTAGATTCATATTGTTGCTTTTTTGCGTCTCGACGCCGACCGACGCCCAGCGTCGTTTTTGGAAAACTTCTGTATTTGATAACTTTGATACCTAGATTCATATTCTCGCATTTTTGCGTCTCGACGCCGACCGACGCCTAGCGTCGTTTTTGGAAAACTTGTGTATTTGATAAATTTTGATACCTAGATTCATATTGTTGCATTTTAGCGTCTCGACGCCGACTGACGCCCAGCGTCGTTTTTGGAAAACTTCTGTATTTGATAACTTTGATACCTAGATTCATATTCTCGCATTTTTGCATCTCGACGCCGACCGACGCCTAGCGTCGTTTTTGGAAAACTTGTGTATTTGATAAATTTTGGTACCTACAGTAATATTGTTGCGTTTTGCGTCTCGACGCCGACTGACGCCCAGCGTCGTTTTTGGAAAACTTCTTGTATTTGATAACTTTGATACCTAGATTCATATTCTAGTATTTTTGCGTTTCGACGCCGACCGACGCCTAGTGTCGTTATTGGAAAACTTGTATATTTGATAAATTTTGATACTTAGATTCATATTCTTGCATTTTTGCATTCGACGCCGACTGACGCCCTGCGTTGCTTTTGGAAATACTTGTGTATTTGATAAATTTTGATACCTACTTTTATATTCCTGCATTTTTACGTCTCGACGCCGACCGACGCCTAACGCCGTTTTTGGAAAACTAGTGTATTTGATAAATTTTGATACCTAGATTCATATTCTTGCATTTTATGTCTCGGCGCCGACCCATGCCTAGTGCCGTTTTTGTAAAACTTGTATATTTGATAAATTTTGATACCTAGATTCATATTCTTACATTTTTACGTCTCGACGCTGGCCGATGCCTAGCGTCGTTTTTGTAAAGTTTGGGTAGTTGATAAATTTTGATAAAAATGAACACGGCTAACTTGCAAGTCTGCATGAAATGTTAATATTTCAAAATAACTTACATGCAATCGTCATTTTTTTTAACCAAATATCTGAAAAATTGTGGCAAGTGACATTTCCAAAACTAAACAAAAAATTTGACAACTGTCAACCAAAAATATAGCATCTGTCAAACGTGACATTTGCCCCAATTGACTTTCTGACCAAAAAAGTTGACCAAAAAGTTGACATCTGTCTAAAGTGACATTTTGCCCCAATTGACTTCTAACAAAAAAATTTGACATCTGCCGAAGTGACATTGTCTAAATTTTCGTTTAACAAAAAATTAATCTAAAAATTGACATCTGTCAAAACTGACATACGTAACCTAATCTAAATTTAAAAATAACATTTCGTAAACTCAAGATTTTTGTTTAGTATCTGATGCTGATGTTACTAAATGAGGCAGAAAAAAGAAGAGCTATATGTATAGAAGCATTATTTATTTAAAGAATAACTCTTTTTTTCTTCCTCATTTAGTATCTGATGTTTTTTAGAATTTGAATATTTAAAGTACCTAAGATCCATTGAAATTGATTTTCTGAATTAATATTTACTAGTTGAGAAAAGTACAAACGCGTTTGTTACTTTCCTCGACAACCGACAATTTACAGCTGCGGGTATTCTCCTTATGACGATAGTATGGCGTTTTCGTTAGAAATGAACGGTGAAGAAATGTGAGATCGTGCGAACAAGACTATAACGACACGCCCACTCCGGCGCGTCGCGTCGTACCCGCCATACGCATTCTAAAGAGAGTAAAAATTCATCTCTTATAAGCGGAAAAATTTTATTAATCTTAAATTGAGGTCTGTGGTAGAACATAGTAAACAACGGTGTCGCTTCAGGTACGTTTATTCAGTATTTCCTTTGATTACTCATTTTTTGTTTTACTGTCCACTCTTATTGCCTAAACTATATATTGTAGTTACAAATGATATAATGGAAGAGCTTGCCGATAAAGTAGCTAAAAGACAAAGCGACCGACAAAGGTGCCTGCTACACTTTTCACTTTGTCTCTCTTTTATATGTCTTTTCTCTAGAATGCTAGTAATATCTCAAAAATGTAAATTACTCATCATTAACCGATTTTTATTTCCCTGTTTAAAAGGAGTATAATGAAAAATATCAATATAAAATTAATTTAGTGGTCGGTTAGATTTTCCCATTTTTATATACTTATGCAAAGCAATTTTATATGTTTTTATAATAGACTGGCGGTACATGACCAGTCAGGTGCAACGGTTTTAAAATGCATGCCAATCATATATATGAATGAAATTACCGTGAATATGCCAGAAACGCAAATTTTAGGCAGTCGTCGCGTGCAGAAGGCTGTGCAAATCGATTTTTTTTGTTTATTTTTTTATGTTTTTTTTTTAATTTAAAGTGGATGCCAATAGTGCCAAACGAAAAGCCGTGAAAAAGAATCCAGCGAAAATTCATTGGCATGCAGTTTACGCGCGCAAAACACACGTTGATGTGCACATTAAATCGTAAAATTTTTTGGTGTTCTTGATTTTGGATGATTCTGATTTTGGCTTTTTTTTAAGGCTTTTCGTTTGGCACTCTTGGCATCCACTTTGAATTAAAAAAAAAAAAACAAAAAATTAAACAAAAAAATCGATTTGCACAGCCTTCTGCACGCGACGACTGCCTAAAATTTGCGTTTCTGGCATATTCACGGTAATTTCATTCATATATATGATTGGCATGCATTTTAAAAATGTTGCATGTGACTAGTCATGTACCGCCAGTCTATAAAGATCAGGGTTGATAAAAATCACGATTTTTTAAAAAAAATCAAAAATCATGATTTTTTTGATTAAAATCAAGATTAATTTGATTTTTTTAAATTTCTTAATCCATTACTAAAATAAATAAGTGAAAGTAAAAATTAACTTGTACTTCTTGAAAATTATGTTCGTTTTCTTGCTTAAGTTTGAAGTTATCTGCATTTATAATATTATAAAAAGTTACACAAAAAATGCTGTAGAAATGACCATAAGCTTTGTACTGTGGTATAAAAAGGTAGTATTGCATATGGAAGTACTAATAATGTTATTTTTTAGTTTACATTTATTAAAGTTTTTCTGCGTTACCTTTTTTATATTTGTTAATTTAGAAAATAAATGCAAAAGAATATAATAAAAATCTTTGAAAAAATAACTTTGTAAATGCTTGATTTAAATCACTGATTAAAATTTAAAAAATCACCTGATTTAAATCGTGATTTAAATCAACTGATTTAAATCCGCTCAACCCTGATAAAGATGAAATGCATATTTTTGAATTGCCCTAAAATGTTCCTGTTTCCTATATATGTACAATGTACAAAAAATGTTATCCACTTATTTTTATAGTAACATTAATAAGGGTATATTACCTATTATACTCTTCGCAAAAACGAAGAGTATGTATTGTATTTGATCGGCACATTTCTAAAATCGTAAATATTGCTCGTAGAGAAAAAAATTTCATATTGTGTTAGTGAACGAATTTTGAACAACTTTTAAAACGTCCGTCTGTCCGTCTGTCCGTCTGTCACGTTTCTTGTAAGCACGATAACTTAAGAAAGAAAAGTCCGATTGTATTGAAATTTGGAAAGTAAGTTTATTGTTTTTGAAGAAAATCGATCAGTAAATAACAAAGTTATTAATTATTTAATTTAAAAAATATATATATTCTCTTAATTTTTGTTGCTTGTACTTAAATAGAAATATTGCGAAATGTTATTTCCATAATATATTTTTTTGTTTATGAATTTACTAATTTCATAGAATCGAGTTGAAATATGTATGACTGTCGAAAGATATATATCACAGACAATTAATTTCCGTAGCAATATGTGATGGTACAGCGGCCAAAGTTTTGCGTTGCAATCCAAAGATCGTGTGTTCGAATCCCACACAGGTTGGATATTTTTTTTTTCATTTTTTTTATATAATTTTTTTCACAACAAAGATGGTATCACAAAATTTAGGATGTCCAAAAACTAACATTATTTACAAGAAAACTACGAAGAGTATCCTATAGAATGTGTAACAATTATATAAAAACCGCTGCCTAAGGAATCACTACTTCCACATCCTGATTTTCCATCTCTATAACGAACAAATTTTGTATGTGGAAATAATTGCCGATGGAATTTTAATAATATAATATTTGAAATCGTCTGCCCCAAAATCCCATAAAACGATAACGATAACGGTAGTGGGGTGGGGGGGTGGATTAAATAAAAAAATATTTTGAGGCTTTTGGTTCCTGCATATACACTGAATCACATTTTTTTTCATCCCCTTTAATAATGGTAGAGGTGGTAATGGGGGGGTGGCTAATGCCAAAAATTTTTTTGAGACCTTAGCTTCTCTTGTATACACTAAATACCAATTTTATTGACTCTTACCTGCTTCACTTACCTATTTACCCCAAATTTACCCCATTCTACCCCCAACCCTTCGACGGAATAAGATGAAAATATAATCTAGTTCCAGATCCCATTAAAGTACATACGTGTACCAAATTTAAAGTCAATATCTTAAACGGTTCCAGAGTAATCGTGCGCACAAATAAGTTACAGACCGACAGAGGGGCAGAATTTTTTCTTTCGTTCAAACTTAAAATCTCGACGTTTCATGACATTCTAAGCCTATTTGATTAATAAAAATTTTCAAAAATTTTTTTGTCGTTACTATAATACTTCCACTGAATGTGGAAGTAAAAGCTCAGTAAATTGACGAAGAGTACATTTTTAGCTTGTTGGTAATCAAATTCATATGTGAACAAATAAGATTTTTTTCAATTTGTCACTACTGGGAAATCTATAATTCCCCTAAAATATTTAAAATATTTTAGACCATATATTATTATTTGAGAACTTTCTAAAATTATTCGAATTTAGGTATGTGTAACGTATTATAGGCAACCTATGAATAAGACCGTAAATGCCTAACTTTACAACTGTTTAGTAGTTTTTCATTTTCTCCCAGCATTTTCTCGCTAAATGTAAATACTTTTCGAGTTATTTTATAAAAACCGTTTTGAAATAACCCTTTTTTAAAGCCAAATTTTCAGGTCATTATAGCTTAAAGTTTGTCAATTTATAAGATAAGTTGCATAGAGCCTTTTCTTCTCAAAATTTGATTCTTTTTCAGCTACAATTTTTTTGAGACGTGGCATCCACCCCCTATAAATCAGCAAGCCCGCATAATATAGAAAGTTTTCTCTGATGCATTTACTATTAAATTGTCAAAAAAAAAACGTAATCTAATTTATATGACATTATTCCGAAATTAAAACCTCTAGTCCCTATATTATAAGTACTTAGATACCTTGTATAAATAAAATTGTTACTAAATTTTCGTTCTTGATATATATACCTAGGAAAAATAAATGTATACAATTCACATCTACCTACAATAATTAGTATATTATATTACTAGGAGTAGAACGCACTCTTTTTTGTGTTGAGCCCAGGATTTGCGGCTGAGGCGAAGCCGAAGCCGCAAACTGGGCGAAACACAAAAAAAGGCGTTCTACTCCGTGTAATATATACTATTTTTTCTTCAAGCGTATTAAAATGCAAAAATTCATTTATTTATCATAAATGTACAAATATTCAAACTACAGTCTTACATGTTGACACAATATGACAAGTGGCTAGTGGATAGCGCGCCACCGGTGGTTTTCGGTATTAACATTATGTTACTAGTAAAACAATACCCACTGCGGTGGCGCTTTCGGAACTAACATTATGTTACTAGTAAAACAATGTCCACTACGGTGGCGTTCGGTACTAACATTTCGTTACTAGTAAAACAATGTCCTACTTCTACTTCTGTTTTTGGTGACATAATTTAAACATTTTAATACGCTTGAAGAAAAAATAATTTACTGACTAGTTGATTATTATTAGACCGAAATATCGATAGGCCGGAATTATTTTCCTTTTGAAAATACTAAAATATTTATGGTTCAACTTAAAGTGATGTTATATTATTTTCTTTTTACTTTCACATGTTTCATTTATTTGTTTTGTTGGTTTTTCTTTTAAAATTTATTTATAACTTTAATAATAGTAAATATATTAATTAAAAAGTTAAAAAGTCCGTGGACTATGGTCTTTCTACCTTATGATTTTATTTCATTATAATAATGACAAAAGATACCTTTTAAATATAATCTATATTTACCCTATTTAAAATTTTATTAGGTATATACTTTATAGCAAATAAAATAATTATTATTTTATATTAATATATTACTGTTGTGATAATTAATAGGTAACATTTATTTAACAAATTTACACTTTATGTGACTAAAAAGCTTAAAAGTTAAAAAATATTAATTTGCATTTACTACCTGCAACCGATAGATGTAGCAACCGCGACGAGCCCGTAAATACATCAATTCTCTGTTACTCGACTAGAAAGCAAGAAGTTCCGATATTTGATGTTAGAGATCCAGCACCTGTCAGGGCCTCCAAAGCTATCGCTATCCTATGCTAGCCAAATGTGTGGTTAATCCTTTAGCGTAGCGTAACCTTAAATTTAATTTAATATTCTTCACGAAATATAATTTCGTATCATGCCGTGCCCTACGTAAACAAACACGTACCAAAATCCTAGCCTTAGTTTTTTTTTTTTGATCTTGTTACATTCATGCGAGGTTGATAAATAAAGTGATAAAAATATATATGTTATCATTTAAAAAATAATCTTGTTAACCTAAATTATATGTAGCTATAGAAGCTACGTTCGGTCTTGACCTTGTGAATCATTAAATATTAAACAATTTCTAAGAAAAGTTGTGCAAAAAGCTACCTTTATAATAAAATATATAACTCCAAGGATATAACCTATCGGCAAAATTTCCAGGTTGGGGTAGCTCGTCTCCTGACGTCGATGATAGGCTTTGGTAGCGGAAATAGGCCGAGCTTTAAAAGTTCATTTTAGATAGTCACATTATTCTTTTAATTAAAATTTAATTTTCGTAATTAACATTTTCTATTTATCTTTTAAAAGTTAACTTCTAGAATACAGCAAAGCCTTTAGCGTTCTCACTGTGGTTGGTTATTAAATTTCGTGCCACTGCTTATACGTACTAAGATATTACGAAGTTGTGCAGTAGTATTTCGAAATGTTGAGAGTTGAGACCTCGTCGAGTTTATTTGCATATTCATAATTCGCGGAAAAGCGGAGGATTTACTTGAGAGTTTATTAAACTTCTGATACCAAGTTTTGGCTATCATTAATTGTCTAAACAGCGTAATATTTAAATATTTAATTACATTTGAATTAGGTATATCATTATTAAATGTATCATTTCCTTGAGGAAACCAATGTGAACGCATGATTAAAGGTCAGTAAAATATTATTTACAGATGAAAACTTTTTACATTTTTACTTAATATGAAAGTACCTATTTTTTGTATAAAAGGTTGGGCAAATGTGTGGAAACACTTTATTTCTGGCTAAACTATAAGTTCGATTAAAAAATACCCTTAACAAAAGTTCTTGTAGTATTTTTATTCTATTCAGTGACGTACTTTGATTTTCAACTGCTACCTTATTTTCGAGATATTACGTCATCGTCGGTTTTTTTAAATGGATGACCCTGTATATTTTTACATTTCTAGATAGAGAATTTTTCGTCAATTATAATGATAAAGGGTGGGTGTGCGACTTTTGGTTTTGATGATTGATTAATTGATTTACCAGCGTGCGGTAGGCATTTCTGCCACTCCCAAGGATTATACTGCTGGGCCTGCTACGTCCACGCTGGGTTGGACTAGGGTCATGATTGTTGCCAGCAGCGAGTACCACATGGCGCATGGTAAAGGAATGTGGGATGGGAGGTGTAGGTATTTGTGAGATGCGTTACCGCATTGTATCGTGAGGGAGCGTTTAAGCCTTTTTGTGTTTTTGGTTCGCCTTCTTTTTCTGAGTCTTCTGATTCCTCGGTTTCCGATACTGGGTTAGGTTTGGGTCATGCTTGTTGTCAGCAGCGAGAGCCACATGACGCATGGTACAGGAGTGTAGGGTGGGCAGTGTAGTTGTTTTTGAAATGCGTTGCAGCATTGTGTTCGTGGTATTTAATGTTTATGCTCCTCTTTTTGTGTTTCTGCTTCTACCTTCTTCTTCTGAGTATTCTGATTCTTTCGTTTCTGCTTCTGGTAGAGTATATGTCTGTAGATATATGTGAAATGCGTGGCCGCATTGTGTCATGATGTGGAAGAAGAAGATTTGTAGAATCAGAAATACAAAAAGAAGAGCACAAACATTTTTTTTATTTCTGTTTCTACAAATCTTCTTCTTCTTCTAAGTCTTCTGATTCTTCGGTTTCTGGTTCTGGTAGGGTACATATATATCACTGCGATTTCTTTGTGGAATTCATTTTATTTTTCTCCTTACTTTTCTTTCCCAGTATGTTTGGTAGTTTGTTCATGATCTTCTCGGTCGTTGTTTTCCACGTGTAACCTGGTCTCCCTGTTTTTAGTGTAGAATTTAATGTAGAATTTTTCACTTAGCAACGAGCACAATTTTGACCTGAAAAACATCACTTGATAATTTACCTAAGAAAATCTTATGAAATTAGATTTTCAACACTATATTATAACACGCACAGGGCAAAGAACATACAATATCATAAAACACACTCTTGTTAAACCAGATACCAACAAAAGTCAAAGATCAACAATCCCTATCTGTGATGCTTCTCTTCCCTTCCATTCTCCTGTCTTTTTGACTTGTGCTATTGCATTACACCAAAAAGGCTGTACCTAGGTCTGGATTATGCCACCACTCACAAAATTGTCAATCGCACGTCCCGAGGTATGTATTACCCTTCACCCACCTGACAGCTCAAAATTGCTATCACTGTTGTTTCCCTGCTTCCTGTACACAGTCTCAGTTGGCGTGTTGTCGTCTTCTTGTTGGCCGTTGACGTGAAAAGTTATGATTTCGCCCTCCTCCTGGTGTATTATTTTTGTCCTCCTCTTCAGGTTTGCTGTTGCCGCTATCGTCTCCTGCCCACCCCAGAAACCGTCTTTTCTCAGGTCTCCGATGAACGCCTCTGTCTTTTCCTTGTTGATGCTATGTTGATTTTAACAGGGTTCCGGTTCGTTGATGGATGCTAGCATGAATCTATGTTGTTTTGTATATAGTCCGGTACTTGTTTTCGTTGATTTTTTGCTTTCTCTTCTTCCTTCAGTTTATCTCCACTGTTGCTGTGGTATGCCTCTTCTCGTGTATGTGTTATCATTTCTTCTGTATCCCCCCGCTTTAACGCCCCTGACTCGTTCTCCCGTTTCTGTGCCTACCATGTGATCTTTCGTTCCTACGTTTTGTCTTCGATCCATCATTCTTGTGCATAGATACCATTTCCTAGGAAAATCTGTGCATTCCATTGAACTGCAAGAGGTTCAGCGCCCCGGCGTATTTTACCAATAGTACGCCTCTGCTATGGTTGTCCGGTTGCCCATTTATTACCCAAGTCACGGCTTGTTTATCTAAGAAACCCTGTTTATCTTAAGGAATAATACACTTCAATAATGCCATAAATTTATAGTGACAGCTGTCGATATTTTCAAGGGTTTAGGTGTACAATCACTTCTCAGATTTTCTAAGAAAGTCGTTTGAATCGGCCCCTCAGCAGTTTATTACAGCATTTATAATGCAAAATATGCCACACCACCAGAACACACTCTTTTTAATATAAATACAAATTATGTCACTCACTTAACAGTTTAAAATTATATCTTTGACACTTTGTATATAGCTATAATTTGGACCTAAAAAACACTGCAGTGGTTTTATGGCAGACACTTAGCCGTTAGTCATTAAGACATAGATAAACTTGGATAAATAAACTTGGGTGGCGGATAGGTACTTTAAAAATGAAAATATACTTAGCTTATATTCCCGTTATTTGCTGCCTGGTCCTTTAAGCTTGTTTCTTTATGCATAACACTGCACTGGTCGGTTCTGCCACTAAATAACTCTGTATTAGTTATTTTCAAATATTAATTATATTTCAACTTTGTTCTTTTGTTATCACATATCAATTTACGCGGAATGTTTTGGGCTATAAATTCACCTAAGTTTTATCAAATTTAGCGGTCTTTTATCTGGTGTACTCGCGTTTAAATGGGAGTTTTTCGGACGCGTCTGCTCGCTCGGAAAGCACAATTCGAACTCCATGGTTAGATCATATATTTATGAACAAAAAATGTCGTAACAAAATTTATCGCCAAAGCCACGGCCTTCCTGGAAAAAAATAACCAAATGTAACGGTATAACTCGGAGCGAGATACATGCGTGCGCGCATTTGAATACACATGCGTGCGCGCACTTGAATACACATGCGTGCGCGCACTTGAATACGCATGCCTGGTGTGCGACTTTTGGTTTTTTAAATATTAAATAAAATAATAAATTAAAGAGTAATAAATATTTTTTACTTAATGAAAATTAAATTTGTTATTACAAAATATTCAGCACTTTAATATTGAGAAAAAAGAAATTATTCAAAGTAAATGTTTAAACTGAAGACCTTCAGCAGCCTGACAATATCTTAATTCATATCATCAACAAAGGCTCTTAAGGAGTTTTGAATAGCATGCTGTGATATCTCTTGAACAGCCAGAAATCAGGTTTTTCCACACATTTGCCCAACCCTGTATGATACATCAATCTGAGCAGATTTAGATACTAGTTAGGTACAACAAGCTAAAATAGCCAGGATTTTGTTTCGGGGGGGGTCCGAATGTTTTGAAGGTATTACTCACATACGAGTACAGTAATCCAGTTGGGATATATGACAAAAAAATCTTTAAATGAAATGTGCTTTCAAATTTCCGCACTCTAAAAGTCCCTTCAGTCGATTTATATTTTCGAGGCGTTGCGACGCCCAGCTCATTAAAGGCGTTGAAATTCTGTCTCTTTGAAAAAATGCTAGTTGTTCCACCTATAAATCGTTTTTTACAGAATTCCAATTTCTCCATTTTTTTTTAGAGAATGGGGTATTTTCCAATTTTTTTTTATTGAATGAATGAATGAATTTTATTGAATTGAATATGTACAAACAAGCCTTCCAATACAGATTTCCGCGAAAATAATTATACATTTTTTGAGAAAACAGAAGTTAAAATAAGTGGAGCAACAGGTGTTTTAAATTGGTGACGTAGCTGGACTGTATGGATTTGTTGATAGAATGGTTTTATACAAAACAGTGTGGTGTTGCCAAGTTGAAATTCGTTCTCTAGTTCTAGCAAAGATAATTGAAGAAAACAGGAGTATAAAGCTTATTTATTTAATCAATTTTAATATATTTATCCATGAACTTTAATTTTCTTACGTAAAAAAGAATAATAGGCGTGAATTATTAAATATTTTAAATAATTTTTAATGACGATTAGATTTTTAAAAACATATTTAGCAAAACATGACAACAATGTCAACGGCTAGTCAAATGACAGATGTGTTCTAACGCCGCCGTCGTGTTGATTTGAAGCATTTCAGTTTCTTTCATCGAGGTATTTGCTGTAATTTACAAATATTAGATGTCATTTAAAAGGTATTTTATAAAAGTTGTGGAAATACAAATATAAGTGATTCGGAAAAAAAAATTGTAACTGTTCCGAAAAAATTGATATTCGAAGAACTTGGTGGCAAGCTTCCAATATTTTTGATCCCATCCCTTCAAAAATTCAAATTTTGTTATAGAAAGAATCTATCAAGTCATAATCAACTTTGGGTAAATTGGACAAATTTCCTTTCACAAAATTCAACTCCATCTTAATAATTTATTGATAAAGTAAAAATCAAACGCCACATAAACAAACAACAAATAAATCTAACCAATATATCTCTTTCACTTGTATTGTGAAAAGAAGTGTCAGCTGGTGGCACGCAAGAAATGTTGCCACATAATCCTCGCCGTAAGTTTTGTTTACATTTTCAAGATAACTTCTACATAATAACAAATATAAATACCTTTTAATTCCTTCTAAATACATGTCTATTGATATTCAAGATATTGAGAAAAATGGAAGTGTCATAGGTAAAATAATGTAAATCAAATACACAATTTGGCATTCATATAAGTTAGTTACAGTCTAAGCGAAAGTTGTCTATGACTGGTTAAATTATTTCCCGCCAAATAAAATCATTTGAAATCTGTGTCTAGACGGGCCTATTCTTATTTTTATTCAAGAAATTATTGGCTGAATTTATATTATTAATATTAATTTGGCTGGAATAAAATTGCAGGAAACCACATCACGATTTGCAACAGGGCTGGCTGGAATTGAAATTTTAAATCAACCAGAAAAATTTTCAACAAAAACCGAAAATAAAATTAATATAATAATTTTAAATATCATGTCTGTCAATTATTTAAATGTCAACTTATTTCGCTGGCTACGTCATTGATCACATCGATAGTGGGTTGGGAGTGGTTGGAGTCAAAAAAACATTGAGGCCTTTGGTTCTTGTACACACGCAAAATCACAATTTTATTTTTTTCACCCCCTTTAGAAATAGGGTGGAGATGGTAATGGGGTCGGCTAATGCTATAATTTTTTTTTTTAAGAACTTGGCTTCTCTTATGTATACCAAATATCAATTTTATGGACTCTTACTTGCTTGATTTACCTAGTTACTCTCATTTACCCCAATTTACCTCCCAACCCTTCAAAGGAATAAGATCAAAATATAATCTAGTTTCAGATTTCTTTAAAATACATATATGTACCAAATTTCAAGTCAATATCTTAAACGATTGCAGAGTAATCATGCGAACAAGAAAAGTTACAGACAGAACGACCGAATTCTTTTCTGCTCAAACTTAAAACCTCGACGTTTCCTGACATTTTAAGCCTATTTGAACAATAAACATTCTCATTTTCTTTTTACGTTACTATACTTCCACTGGATGTGGGAGTAAAAAATCGCTGCCCAAGGACACATTCAGATTTTCCATCCAAGTCTCGCACAACGAAAAAATTTTGTGTGGAAATAATTGTTTATGGAACTTTAATAATATAATATTTGAAATCGTCTACCCCAAAAATCCATGATAAGGAGGTGATAGTGGGGGTGGATGAAGTAAAAAGTGGATGAAGTAAAAAAATATTTTGAGGTATTTGGTTCTTGTACACACACTGAATCACATTTTTTTTCACCCCCTTTAATAATGGGATGGGGGTGGTAATGGGGGGTGGCAAATGCCAAAAAATTTTTTGAGACCTTATAGCTTCTCTTGTATATATACTAAATACCAATTTTATGGACTCTTGCCTGCTTGATTTATCTATTTACCCCGCAACCCTTCAACGGAATAAGATGATCTAGTTCCAGATCACGTTAAAATACATACCTGTACCAAATTTCAAGTTAATATCTTAAATGATTCCAAAGTTCCAGACAGAGAGACAGACAGATAGACAGACAGATTTTTTCTCTCGAAGTTTCATGACATTCTAAGCCTACATGAATAATAAAAATTTAAAAACATTTGTTGTCGTTACTATACTTCCACTGGATGTGGAAGTAATTAAATCAAAAAAAACCGCTGACCAAGAAATCACTACTTCCACATCCAGATTTGCTACCCAAGTCTCTCACAAGGAAAAAAAAATTGTAAGTGGAAATAATTGTTTATGGAACTTTAATAATATAATATTTGAAATCGTCTACTTCTTATTAAGAAATGTATAATGACTTCTAGACTACTAAAGCAAATATATATATTAGAAAGACTTTAAAATACAATTATATCATATTATGTCACAAGAAATTAAACTACATTAAATAATTATGAGGTCATTTTGTACTGTAAGTATTCTAATTGTGTTATCTGCACATATAATTTCGACTCTTGAAATGAATAATATTTATTGAATTTAAATAAACAAATATTCAAGAACATGTGATAACTTAATTTATGCATCATAAATTCAAGTTATCGCTGAAATGAAGAGGATTTATTAAGAAAAAAAAATTGAACATTACTAGGGATCGAACCTCTGCATAAAGAAATCAGAATTGTGGTTCATTTCAACTCCACGCTGAACCACGCTCTTTGTGGTAAGTACTGTGTACAAGTCGTTAATACAAACAAAACACTGTTCTCCTGCCACCGACAATCTAACAGAATTTAGAAAAGAGATAAACTGTAGTAGGTGCTTATATGAGAAACAGATAACGCGAAAGATTATGTCGTTGATATGTTGGCCACATAGCTTCTTAAACCAATATACATATTCGGCAAATCTAGTTTTACATATGCATCCTGAGTTCAACGAATGCAAGAAAGAAAACAGAGAAATTAGAAAAAGAAAGGCGGATATTATCCCAGTATAAAGCGCTCGCGGTTAGAAGCGATAGGTAACGGTGCTCTGCGTTGACTCACGATAAGGTGATACGAATAAGACTTCACAAAGTGTGGAGTGTGCTGGGGGCAGTATATCCGTCATGCTTTTCCTAACTTCTCTGTTTTCTCTCTTGCACTCGTTTAACTCAAGATATATAAAACTAAATGTGCCGAATCCGTATATATCTAGGGGTATACCTCACAATTTCTCAAAATTATTTAGGTTACGTTAGGTTAGGTTAATAGCTGTTTTAATTATAAACCAATAATTATAGTTGTTAAATACCCTACTTGCTGGTGTAGGTACATAGCTCATAGATTCAAAAATTATTCATAGAAATATTCACTAAAAATCATGTAACATATTGTTTGGTCGTTATTTAAAGGTTGCTATAATTTCTTGATAAATTAAAGTAACTTTATATACAATGACAAAGGAATGATTTCACTGTTTTTCAAACAAAATTTATCCAGAATATAAAAAAATGATTTTAAGATACAAACTTCATATATTTTAATTATAAAGCAATAATTATTAAGACTGTTAAATATCTAGGTATAGCCTGAAAGAATTTTCATAGAAATACTTATTAAGAATCTGGTAACATAATATTTAGTGGTTATTTAAGGTCGATATAATTTCTTGATAAATTAAAATAACTTCTTATATGATGACAAAGGAGTGAATTTCTTTTTAACAAAAATTTTTCCAGAAAATAAACACAAACGACCAGACCATCTCACTTCACAACGCAACTATTAAAAATGAGTGACAAATTAACGTGTAGTTGTGAGAAACAATGTGTTAACGGCTCTTTTAATTAAATATACAAAAGGTTGTTAATTATACAATAATTGTTTTACTGCACCTAAGCTCACTAGCGAGCTTTTATATGCATACTGCATACAACCTAATTAATCAATACGTTAAGAACATTTATTTTACATCGATGACAACCACAGAAATAAAAAAATATATATAAATAAAATATGAAACATAATTTGTTTAATACTGATTCTACACACCCATAAAAAACCGCTGCCCAAGGAATCACTACTTCCACATCCAGATTCTCTATCCAAGTCACTCACAACGAAAAAACTTTGTATGTGAAAATAATTGTTTATGGAACTTTAATAATATAATATTTGAAATCCTCTACCCCAAAAACCCATAAAACGATACCCCACATCGGTAGTGGGGTGAGGGGTGGATAAAGTAAAAAAAATATTTTGAGGTTTCTGGTTCCTGTACATGCACTAAATCACATTTTTTTTTCATCCCCTTTAATAAGGAGGTGGGGGTGGTAATGGGGGTGGCTAATGCCAAAAATTTTTTTGAGACCTCTGCTTCTCTTGTATATACTAAATACCAATTTCATGCACTCTTACCTGCTTGATTTACCCATTTACCCCAAATTTACCCCAATTTACCCCCAACCCTTCGACTGAACAAGATGAAAATATAATCTAGTTCTAGATCTCATTAAAGTACATATGTGTACCAAATTTCAAGTCAATATCTTAAACGGTTCCAGAGTAAACGTGCGCACAAAAAAAAGTTACAGACAGACAGACAGACCGACAGACAGACCGACCGACAGACAGACAGAAATATTTTTTTCGCTCAAACTTAAAATCTCGAAGTTTCATGACATTTTAAGCCTATTTGGGCAATAAAAATTTTTTAAAATTTTTTTGTCGTTACTATACTTCCACTGGACGTGGAAGTAAAATAAGCTGTTATCTGGTTATAGAAATAACCTGCATTACTCGGTTGTCGTCAACGAGTAGGCTACTCGAGTGAAAAATAACCGAATGTTAAACAGTTAATGAATCAATCATTACTCATCACTCACAAATGAATTAAATGCTAACTCGTAATGTATATAATAAACCAGTGAACCTCATTAGTAACCTACGTACCTAAAATAAATATTATATATGAATCCGAACCGATTGATCTAGTAGTCATCATAGTATCCCTATATTATTTATTTATAATTATTTTATTTATAATACTTATATTTATTATGACAAATATAATCAAACTATGAGCAATTTTATAAAGAATCATTTGATCCTGCACACTTTTCCCAAAAATTGAAATCATTCGAAGTACCTAGTATTCGGTTATTGAAGTTAATCGGTTTATGTTCACTGCTAGAAATAATTAACCATTTACTAATTAATGTTTACCTACTACCTAGAACATTTGTGCTATGCGCGCATCGGCACCAGTGATGGACGGGTAGTAATTATTCGTTACTTGTAATTATTACTCAGTAGGACCCGAAGTACCGATTACTCGATTTACATAAGTAATCGTTACTTTTCCATTTTAGCTATTATACAACGTGATCTACCAGAACATGCGGAAAATTTAACAGTAGGTTGTCCCCACCGAAAGGAGTAAAGAAAATGAAAATTTTTTAAAAAATGACCAAAAAAATTACCTTATTTTTTTGTAGGAATGCGCCGCCAACGACTTCAACTAATCTAACGTAACGCGGTACAACTAGATCACTTTATCAGACTTGGGATTGACACTACTGACAGCAAAGCTGGATAATAAGATAGAAGTGACTTTTTGGTTTTAATCAAATCACACTACAAAAATACCGAAACAAATCGAAGACATTGATCTCATGCTGAAAAGACAAGCAGATATACGACATATTTAGTTAAACCGGTCAATGACACGGCCGTGTAACTACTGTTCGACCGGAAGCAAAAAACTCGGCTCTCTAGGGATCTACACACGATCCAGTGGCACGGAGCCAGCCTTGTCGGCATGCTTTGAACTCATTCGTAAAAGTGAATTGGTCCGCTGGAATTCCAATTAAGCGTACCAACAATGTTGACTACCTGCCGCTGGATCGTTTTAATCTCGCCGGCCGGCTTCACTTTTTATGCCAATTAAGGAAGTGTAAACAACTCGAATACGTTCTTTTACCAGTATGTTCGTCGACCTCTTCAGAATTAGGTCAGGACTTACACAACATCAGTAGTGTATCTTCGCAAATTGACTAATAATTTAATATACTAAATTACCTCAGAATCCTCTAAAATTTTGCAGGGGCTTTCCCACATTGAAGACTAGCACACCATTTTATTTTCCGCATTTCTTGGTAGATCACCTTGTATACTTATTAGAACCTACATACCGAGACTAGTTATTGATTAGTAAATTTTACACTGAAAATTTCTAATCAATTGTACATTTTAATCGGGATTCGTGTAGGCTTTAACTCATAAATACAAATTTGCTTTAAGTAATATATGTTAATATAGGTACTAGCCAAACCAGACCAATATGGTATATGTACAGAATCGGAAAGCGTTTTTGTTTTGGTATTGCACTAGTTTCAACGATTTAACCGACCGCCCACAATAAAGACGTTTACCAGTTATAGCCTTATTATTGCTATATTAAAATATCATATTGGATTGTAAATGTTTATTTTGAATTACATTTTAAGATGTTAACATTTTGTGTATCTTGTTAATAATAATAATTTTTTGTTGTATTTTTTGTTTCTTCCATTTTCTTAGTTACCCCGCTAGACTTCCAGTGTGGGCACTCGCACATATCTTCTACTAGTGTAAGCGAGTCGCTAAAAGAACAATAAATCAATCAAAGTATCAATGGCGAAACGTACCTTCTTAACAGGTGTTACAGTGACATCGCATTTGTCTGTCAGTAAATATGCTGGTTTAATTCTATCATTATTTACTGTGACAGTTTTAGTTCCTTTAACAAAAGTAATTAATTTGTCTGTACGGAACAACATTTTAAACGGCCCATCATACAGCGGAGTAAAAGATTTCTTAAAACGTTCTTTCCGAACGAAAACAAAATTACAAATCAAGATGTCTGAATTGACGAATGATTTGTAATTAACATGGTGAAAAGATGGAATGAACGTTAAATTATCAAAAGAAGTACGTAATTTAGTAATAAAACAAGGAATATCCGTACAAGTATATGATTTTATAAAAAATTCACCTGGTAGTCGTAAAGTTTGACCAAAAACGAGTTCTGCGGAGGAACATTGCAAATCGTCTTTAGGGATGGTCCTGAGAGCTAATAGTATGACAGGAAGTTCATCTACCCAATGTAGTGTAGAAGTTTTAGCTCTCAGAGCAGTTTTAAGAGATTTATTAAATCTTTCAATTTCGTTCGAGGAAGGATGATATGGTGTCGTACGAATTCTATAAAATCCCAAAAATTTTGAAAATTCTTGGAATAATTTCGATTCAAATTGAACCCCCTGATTCGTTGTCACTGTGACAGGAACACCGAATCGGCAAACATAATTCTGAAATAACGTACGCGCTACAATTTCTGCAGTAATATCCTTAAGTGGATAAGCTTCGGGCCATCTAGTAAAACGTTCGATCACAGTAAGAATATAAGAACAACCTTTAGGAGGTAATGGTCCTATTAAATCTATATGTATGTGGTCGAAGCGTCCTTTAGAAATATCGAAGTTAGCTATCGGACTCCTTGTATGTCGTGTCACTTTATTCGTTTGACAGCTAATACAAGTTTTTGCCCAGAGATTACAATCTGAAGATATTTTGGGCCAAAAATAATTTTTAGAAATTAACGTTCTAGTCTCTTTGATAGCAGGGTGAGACAAACCATGAAAAATATCAAAAATTGTCCGTCTGTAAACGATCGGAACGTAAGGACGGAGTTTAGGGCGGGAAACGTCACACCAAATAAACTTGTCAGAACATGGTACTCTTTGTGTTTGATGAAGTATCTGATAATAAAAATTTATGGTCAGAATCATTTTCCTGAGCTTCGCTCAATAAATTTAAGTCAAAGTTAATATCAACTAGGTTAGACTTTTGGGTAACAATTGGGGAAATGCATTTTTGTAAAGAAGACGTATCATGCTCACGTGATAAGGTGTCTGCAACAATGTTATTTTTCCCTTTGATATGTCTGATTTCGCATGCAAATTGAGCAATGAATTCTAAATGTCTAATTTGCCTGGGAGATCTTTCAGTTTTAGTGAATAATGCTTTGACCAAAGGTTTATGGTCAATAAACCAAATAAATGTGCGACCTTCAAGTAAAAACCTGAAATGCTTAATCGCTGTGAACAAAGAAAGAAGTTCCTTGTCAAAGGCACTGTATCTTGTCTGTGCTAAGGTAAGTTTTCGCGAGAAAATGGCTAATGGAGCAAGTACACCTTTGTCATCGCTCTGTTCAAGAACTGCCCCCATAGAGACATTTGAACAATTAACTGATAGAAAAAAAAACGAGCTATCATCACAACGAGGATGTGCTAAAAAGGTTGCACCAGCTATACTGCCCTCCTAAGCCAAAAAGACGTATCTCAAGGTTTCACTGTTTTGAGATATAAGGCATGTTTTGAATCTTCGAAATCGCGTCAATATTTTCAAATATTTACTAATATTTTTTTTTTGTAGTTGTACTAATGTAGAGGTTAATAGTGGTGTAGTTATGAATTTATATTAATTAGATTACTAGTTTTTTTTACAATGGGATACGTCTAATTGGCTAAATCGCTTAGGTTTTCTCATATTTTTTTAGATACGTCAAACTTTGTTAGCACTTTAAAAATACTTAACGATTGAAATACGTTTATTTCGCTATGGAAATATATAGAAAATAGCTCCAACTATCCTAAGGTATAAAAATATGCATTTCGGCCAAAACTTGAGATACGTCTTTTTGGCTTAGGACGGCAGTATAGTAGCTTTGGCTTTGGAAAAACTGTGAAGACAGTCGGCGGGCCAATCATTTATTATTTTAACTTTATCATGTAGTAATCTAGTACATAGAGCATGTAAAGGAATTAATATGAAACGCTGAAGTTGTTTAACTGTAGTTGGTAAGGGAAAATCATTTATGACATCAACACATTCAGAAGGTAAAATACCTGCTGAAGAAATATTGTGTCTTAAAAATGTCAAATGACTGACACCTAATATGCATTTTGACGGTTTAATATTTATGCCGTACAATTCTAACCTCTGAAAAACAAGTTTCAAGTGCTCTAAATGTTCCGAATTAGATTTACTTGCAATCAGAATGTCGTCTAAATAACGAAAATGAAGGGCAAACCTACTAAAACTTCGTTCATGAAACGTTGGAAAGTTTGACCGGCGTTACGTAAGCCGAAAGGCATACGCTCAAATTCAAACAAACCGAACGGCGTAGTAATCGCTGTTTTAAAAACGTCACTTTTTGCGACAGGTATTTGGTGATAAGCACGTACCAAATCTATTTTTGAAAAAATAACACAACCGTGAGTTAAAGTCGTGGAGGTGTGGTAACGGGTATCTATCAGGAACCGTAATTGAATTTAGACGATGATAGTCTCCACAAGGCCTCCAATCGTTATTTTCTTTTTTTGCCACCATAGGCAATGGTGAGGATACGGAAGAAGAAGAAGGTACACAAATACCTAATTCCACCATAGCATTGAATTCATTCTGAGCTATCTTAAATTTAATGTTATCCAACCTACGTGGTCGTGAGAAAGGTAAATGACCTTCTGTTATAATATGATGCTCTACGGAATGTTTAACGGGCAAATTGTAATTTGGCGAACTAATTAAACTAGGAAATTCTAAAAGTAATGCAGTGAATTCATTTGATATGCTAAATAGCTTAGGAGTATGTAATGGACCATTGTTAGAAAATAAATATGTTGATAAACTAGTCACATTTCAATTAAACATTTATGTTTCAAATCAACAATTAAACCAAAATGAGTTAAAAAGTCAGCTTCGATAATGGGGACATTAATATCTGCTATATTAAAAACAAAAGGAAATAACCTACGTAAGTTTAAATCGATTTTCAAAAATTTTTTTCCGAACGTGTTAATTATAGAACCATTAGCAGCTGTTAGTACAATATTAGGGTTTTTCTTAGTATCTGTTAACAGATTCCGAGGTAGTATCGATAAATCAGCGCCTGTGTCAATGAGAAATTCTAAGTTATTAGCATTATCAAATATAAAAAGACGACGTTTACTATCTGAAATATTAACGTCAGTTGTCAAAATATTATTGACTTTTAGTCATTTTTGATTATCTGCTTTGACATCTTTGGCGAAAGTGCACCAATCTCCGAGACATTTAAATGCTTTACGACCATAAAGTTGATGGTAATAGCAAACTTTGGCATTAGAAGGATTATATCTAACGCGGGTACCACTTCGACTATTAGAACGGGGCCTTGAGCCACTGCGATTTTGGGAGTCGAGGCGACTTCTGCAACTATCGCAATAAGTGCTAGAAACTGTAGGAGTAGCGGAAGTTATTGAAGAAACTTTAGACTCTATAGCATGCATTGAGATGTAAAAATTTCTTGTTTGTGTAATACCTGATTCAACGTGTCTTGAAAGGTTGAAATCAAATTTGACGTAGAAACTGTGAGATTAACGTTACAAATTGTAGAGGTAAGGGAATTCATAGAATTTTGACACGAGTCCCATATTCGATCAGCAATGTCTATTAATTCCTTAATCTCAGTCTTTCCGAATACGGTGATTGCAATGAAGATGGTTTTAGGCAATCGCCGTTTCCACAACTTGACTAGGAGCTCCTGGCTCACCACATGGGATTCTCCAACAATTGACAACATCGACCGGTAAAAATCGGACGGTTTGAGGTCCCCCATCTGGGAACCAGAGAGCAAGTCCTCTAATCGCCTTTCCTCGCTTGAGGTCAAACGAGAAATTAGAATAGTTTTTAAATTCTCATACAAATCTCTCTCGGGTTGATTACTGACGTCAGAAACCGTTGTAATAATTTCCGGAGGTAAACTGGCAATGACATAATCGTACTTTTTCCGATCATTAACGATCCTGTGTTTAGAAAATTGACTCTATTTGAGTGAACCATATTTCCGGTTTATTAATCCAAAAAGGAGGAAGTTTAATAGTATAGATATTCGCAACATAATTACGGTTCGGTATCACTGTATCTGATGTAGCTGGTTGATCGTCTAACAAAATATTCTCCGTAGGAGGTGCCATTTAAAAAAAAATGATTGATAGTGATGAATGACAAAAATTATTGATTTGATTGATCAATTATTCTCAAAACGAAAGAAATATGGAAACACAACTCACTTACTTAATAATAAATCGATGATGTGATAAATTCCATAATATTCAATCAATCTAAATCAAAATCCAAATATAGATGTACCATAAATTCAAAAATAGGCTTCGGAAAATCAATTTAAAAACTTTGAGTTGGAATTATTTATTTATTTATAAATGTTGCATCGGGATCATCAAAGGAATATTAAGGGAATACCAATCCATAACTTCGAAACGTCGAAAACGTATATTTTAGGAGAATTGTATCTCACGTCAAAGACGTATATATTAGAAGAACTGCGTCTTCAGTTGGGGTATCCAATTTCCAATCCAATAATTTATAATATATCTTCTGTCCAGGTTACCAAATATAGACTCAGGAGGTATACGTGAAAAGGAGGTCACCAATTTATAGCCTCTGGGGTCACCAATTTATAGCCTTATTATTGCTATATTAAAATATCATACTGGATTGTAAATGTTTATTTTGAATTATATTTTAAGATGTTAACATATTGTGTATCTTGTTAATAACAATAATTTTTTGTTATATTTTTTGTTTCTTCCATTTTCTTAGTTACCCCGCTAGACTTCCAGTGTGGGCGCTCGCACACATCTTCTACTAGTGTAAGCGAGTCGCTACACCAGTGCTTTAGCAGATGTAAACAGCGACACGCCCATCAAGAGAAGCTGTACACGATTGCATGTTTCGCTCTCGCTTGCTCTTATTGCCATCCCAAAACCAACATTTTCCGATACTGTACATTATAGAAATAGTAGTAGTGAGAAACAATCTCTCAGTTTCATCTCATTAATTATTTCAATTAATATAATAAAACAAATGAAGTAATTTTGCCAGTTTTTTTTTTTAAATATAGAACACTTACCTACTATACCCACCTGTAATAAAAGCTCATAGTTACTAAAAATATTGCTTACTTATCTGGCAAGTGGGAATAGCAGAATAGGAAGTAGATTGAGATTTTGGTTTGCATGTGTCCTATTAATTTCTGTTATTAGTGTTATTTCAGGGCAAACGAAAAGAAATAATAATGATAGTTGGTTACGATGTTCAAAGAGTGAAACAGAACCTCCTCAGCATTGGAGATTAAAATAACAATTTTGAATTCTGTCAAAGTAACGATTACTGAGTAACGATTACTTTTTCAAAAGTAAGGATTGCCCATGATCACTCAAAAGTAACTATAACTTCTATCAATGGTCGACGACACAAATAGTGATATATCAGGGGCTAGACGCTACTTATTGTATGTACGATAAAGCTACAGAGGTGACGGAGCAAGGAGGGAGCTATCAACGTATCATGCTAGCCAAATATCTTACTTTAAGAAATCCTATCCTTATAAAATTATAGTCAAAACAGATAAATACTACTTATTAAATATGCTTTGCTTAAACTTTGGTACTTTGAGAATATGTAAATTAAATGAATAAACTTTATCTAAAAGTTTGGTTTAATCGCTGTTAATAGCTTCGGTTTATTCAAAACGAAACTGCTGTCTTCGGTTGATTAAATATCAACTAATTACAGTAGTTTTATATGAAAATATAATTGGTCCCTAGTGTATGACACAAATAATTCCAATCAAAGCCGAATGCAACTTATTATGTGTTCTTGTATCGTATCAGGACGAAGTGTGACGGCATCGATCATTGCGTACCAAAATTTTGATACAATGATACGCAAACGACTCGATCGCTCTTTTGTCGGTCTTTGCCGTTACATCCAGGGGATGACACGCAATGCATGGGATCCAATCTGGACGTGCACGTGCATCATCATACCGTTTCTTAAAGAAACAATATGCAGGGGCGGCTCAAGGTAAATTTTCCAACCGGGCGGGAGCACTTTTTGGCGCCCCTCCCTAAGATAATCACGGAAATTTCACAGACGTACTACGTCCAAGGATACCCTTTCGAGCTCTCCGATCACTACTTTTTAAGTTAACACAAAATTGTCTCTCGATATTTATGTGGCTGATAGTGCATCCAGAAATAAGGATACCTTCAATGAATAATAAAGAAATTATACCCCTTTAAAGGGGAACAATAAATGTCAGTTGTTCTTCAATATCTAACGACCGCCTTAAAATATAAAATTCATATTTTAAAATGGATATAGCCCGTCTGGACATCAGTTTATCCAACCCCCTCTTCTGCTTAACGGGTAGTTTTAGGGGGTGGCTGTCGGTATTTTACCCGACTTTTTTATTTTTTACATATTTAATGTTCTTTAAAAAAATAATTTTCAGATTAGAAATAAAAAGGATATTCTTATTGCATTTCGATAAACCATTCTCAAGTAATTTATGTTTACACATCATTGTGCATTTACATTTTATTAATAACACAGGTCTACAAAGAAAAAAAGTCTCATCCTAATGTTCTCATCTAACTTTTCTGAACTTTTCTTCGACGAGCTGAAACCAATTTTGGACAGAACAATTTTTCTAACATGTCAGTTTCCCCCTTTTATCCATTAAAAAAAGCCCAGAAAAAGGTCTTGTTTGTCCTAAGATTCTGATCCAACTTTTCTGAAGTATTTTGACGCTTCAAAAGAAAAAAAAAATTGTTTTCTTCTATCCCCTAAAAAGGGGGGCGGAAAAGATCTTGTCGTAAGGTTCTGATCTAACTTCTCTGAAGTGTTTTGAGACGCTGAAGGCAATTTTGGACACAAACATTTTTTCTATCATGTCAGTTTCCCTCTACCACCCCTTTCATCCCCTAAAAAAAATAGCAAAAAAGAAAGGCCTTGTACCAAAGGTTCTGACCTAATTTTACTTCCACATCCAGTGGAAGTATAGTAACGACAAAAGAATTTTTAAAAATTTTTATTGTTCAAATAGGCTTAAAATGTCATGAAACGTCGAGATTTTAAGTTTGAGCGAAAAAAAAAATTTCTGTCTGTCGGTCTGTCTGTAACTATTTTTGTGCGCACGTTTACTCTGGAACTATTTAATATATTGACTTCAAATTTGGTACACATATGTACTTTAACGAGATCTGGAACTAGATTATATTTTCATCTTGTTCCGTCAAAGGGTTGGGGGGTAAATTCGGGTAAATTTGGGGTAAATGGGTAAATCAAGCAGATAAGAGTCCATAAAGTTGGTATTTAGTATCTACAAGAGAAGCTAAGGTCTCAAAAAAAATGTTGGCATTAGCCACCCCCATTACCACCCCCATTATTAAAGGGGATGAAAAAAAAATGTGATTCAGTGTATGTACCATCCACCCCCACTACCACCCCTCTATCACCACCCCCACCCCACTATCGATGTGGGGTGTCGTTTTATGGGTTTTTGGGGTAGAGCATTTCAAATATTATATTATTAAAGTTCCATGAACAATTATTTCCACATACAAAATTTTTTCGTTCTGAGTGACTTGGATAGAGAATCTGAATGTGGAAGTAGTGATTCCTTGGGCAGCGGTTTTTCTGAAGTATTTTGGGATAGAGAAACTGACTGGACAGAAAAAAAAATTGTGTCCAAAATTGGTTTCAGCGTGTTAAAATACTTAGAAAAGTTGGATGAAAACCTTAGGACAAGACCCTTTTTTTTGCCCTTTTTTAGGGGATGAAAGGAATGTTACATGAAAACGACACGACAGAAACAATTTTTTGTTCAAAATTGGCTTCAGCGCCTCAAATTACTTCAGAGGAGTTAGAGACAGAGTTTTGTTATTAATTTGTAATATAAAATTTTTGTCTACACCATCTGAACGCTCTTATAATGAAAGGACCACCGATACGAGTTTACTTAGAGGAAGGTTCCTCTTTATTATTTTAATATTTCGTGCAAAACAATTGCAATTTATTTATTTTATTTATTTATAAACAGTAAATTACGTAAAATATGAATTACAAACAGCTAATGTTGGTATAACAATTTTCTGAGTATTCTGAATTTTTTATGAATGAAAGTGCATGTTGCCGGCCTTTGTTTATGCAAAATCTTTAATGATCGACTCCGCGTCATAGTGGCGTGTGTGAGTCGGACGAACATGTAAATATTTTGAGCCGGAACAAGATTACCTTCCCCCCCGTTTTCGAGGATGCTGAACACGATGGCGGTGTCAGAATTTCTTTTTGGGGTTGCGCAAAACGGCCAAAAACCACCCGCGAGAGGGGTAAAACGCGCTTCACTCGATTTCCCTGCAGAAAATAACCTTCCCCCCGTTTTCGAGGATGCTGAACACGATGGTGGTGCTGGATATCGCCTTCAACCCCAACCAACCCCTCCACCGGCCAATACTCGCCCCCGAAAGGGGTGAATTTTTTTTTTTCCGTAATATCAGGCAAATTGCATTTCTATCCGTTTTCGAGGATGCTGAGCACGATGGTGGTGCTGGATATCGCGTTCGACCCCGACCAACCTCTCCACCGGCCAATACTCATCCCCTAGAGGGGTAAAACGCGCTTCACTCGATTTCCCTGGAAAAAAAAACCTTCCCCCCGTTTTCGAGGATGCTGAGCACGATGGTGGTGCTGGATATCACGTTCGACCCCGACCAACCCCTCCACCGGCCAATACTCGCCCCCGAAAGGGATGAATTTTTTTTTTTTTTATATCAGCGGGAAACATTTATTTCCGTTTTCGAGGATGTTAAGAATAGGAAAAATCGTACTTCTCTTCTTGGTTGCAATGCTCTTTCATTCCGGTCCAACTGAAAAATATCATCAAATACCGCAAGTAGGTCTATTGAATGATTGATACATACTTTGATTTTTACAAATAAATAATTGAGAACATTTATTACGATACATGACATTAAGCTTCAATAAAGTGCTACCACCATCGTGCTCAGCATCCTCGAAAACGGATAGAAATGCAATTTGCCTGATATTACGAAAAAAAAAATTCACCCCTTTCGGGGGCGAGTATTGGCCGGTGGAGGGGTTGGTTGGGGTCGAAGGCGATATCCAGCACCACCATCGTGCTCAGCATCCTCTAAAACGGGGGGAAGGTTATTTTCTGCAGGGAAATCGACTGAAGCGCGTTTTACCCCTCTCGGGGGTAGTTTTTGGCCGTTTTGAGGGGTTGCGCAACCCCAAAGAGAAATTCTGACACCGCCATCGTGTTCAGCATCCTCGAAAACGGAGGGGGGAGGTAATCTTGTTCCGGCTCAAAATATTTACAATTTTCGGGGTTTTTTCCGACTCACACACGCTACTACAATCAATAATGGGGCGGGAAGCTTGAGATATGAATAGTGACTTATCTCATAGCTAAACAAAAATGTTTGTGTTACATTTCTAAATTATTTAGGTAGTTTTAATGTTATTCAACTGCTCTGCATTATTACCATTTTAAATGACATAGGCACTGATATTATTTGATATTATCTTCCAAAGAAAACTAATAAAAAGGTACAAAAAAAAAATTAAACAATGTTTGCCCTCAGTTTGGCGCCCCTCTGAGCCGGCGCCCCGGGCGGTCGCCCGGGTTGCCCGGCCCTTAAGCCGCCCCTGACGATATGAGAAAAACCGGTATGACGACACTTTTTTCTCAGTTCTAGTAAAGTGCACAAGATAACATCAGAAGGTATTTAAATTATCGTTTCTTGTGTTCTTTGTACTCAGCCTAGTTGATTGAAATTGCTTTTTATTTGTTTAAGAAGGACAGCCCCTTTAATACCTAAAATCTGAGTTCAAACTGGAGATTCACGCTATATTAAACATGTGATTTCTTTTTGATTCTGAATACACAGTAAATATATAAGAGACAAATGAACCATGTTGCATCTTGCATTGTGCTGTATCACTGCATTGAAACACAATGATACGGTATGAGGACAAGTCTGAACAAGGTTAATATTAAATAGTGGGATTAAAACAACGCTGTTTCAACAAATCGTCATGAATGGCTACAAACTTTTATATGTGCCCTATATGTTATCAACAAAATAATACGAGCAACCGCTCAAATAAATAATAACTACTTTGCGATTTGCACAACTGTCAGGAATGATCCAAAATTAAATTAAATTATTTTATTATACGTTAAAGCCACTTTACATTAATGCAATATTGCACGTGGCATGCAAATTTTTATTGCGCGCATGCGTACATCGAGCTATTTCGATCAGCTGATGGCAATATTTTTCATTGCATTGAATTAGCGCGTGTTCTAATTTGATTGCATGGCAGATGCAATATAGTTACTTTATATGGGAATATTTGGGTTGCCAACCCAAGTATTAAAGGAACTGAAGCAACAAACATAAGTTATATTTTAAAGAGTTATTGTTTGTAGAAAACACAATAGAACACGAAAGTAAACAATAAGCACGTCACTATTTTGTACCAACAGATCATATTCGGGGATTAATAATTTGCTTGTTTACTGCGAACATTACCTCATAAAAGTTTTTTCTTTTCGTTTGGTTGGTAGGCTCAAAGATTTCACAAAATATTGCAGTAGTGTAAAGCGCTTTCAAGGTGCAAAAATTTTCGCGTAAAGTTTTGCATGCCATCCTTTTCATTGCATTGCATAAATGTAAAGCCGCTTTTAGAAAACAGAAATTATTTAAATTATGTAATTCTTAGAGTCATAACTTCGCGTATAGGCAACGGAGGTAATAGGATATTTCCGTTGTTTATGCAATCTTTCGTATATTTTTTGGTGTTCTTCCATAGAGGCATTGCTCTGGCAATGAACTCGGAATATTGCTGAGTAAGGAAGAGCATGAATAAGTACCGATGAAAGAAATTAGTAGAGATTCATTATTGCGTTAGCTCCGGAAGGAGACGATTAGCCGGGAGTTGTCGAAGAGAAAAGTCCCGAAAGGGTAAAATTATAAGTCCACCCGCCAGCCGCCTGTCCATTATGAAAGTGCCAAGAAGTATACTTTTGTAAGTACAATCTTTTTTTGTGTATCAATTTTGAAATAAATTTTATTTGGCGTTCACTAACAAATATTTTCATTTGCGTGTGAGTGTGAGTTGGAAATACCCGGTTCCTCGGGAAAATTGGATCGAGCACCCAAGTGAGTACCCCATTTTAAAAGGGGCCGCCCCCCGAGACTCGACACAATTTCAAAATACGTTACATTATGGCTGGAACGGGAAGCAAAACAAGGTTACTTGGTTTAACCTAGATGACTTGCTTCCAATGTTATTATATCATAATAAATTTTTAACAGTATGAAACGCATGTAGTATTAAGAACTAAATACATACTAGCAAATGTGTAACATATAATTTGAACATTAATTTTAACCACTGTATAATTTGACAAGCATTTAATGATTAGAGGATAGATAGGACGTGCGAATAAGTGCTAACTGCTTTAATCATTAGATATTAGATAACAGGTGATACTTACTCTGGATGCTTTTGTTGAAACTTAGTTGTTCTAACGATAATGATTTACATCTGTCTCAACACATTTATTTGCTAATGACTGTTTTCAGTTTTCAGGTTGTCAGAAATTTGCAATAATTCAATATACTTATATGTATTAACTTTTATATTCTACTAAATGGCAAATATACAGGTTGTCTCAATATGGATTGCAAATTAGGCGTGTTATAAATCTACTTCAGCCAAAATGATAAAGTATTTGTCAATTGTCGTTCGACTTTCAGTAATCCTCGATGAGAGGTTGGGTGTACCTACTTCGATTAGTCTTTCTCTGTCGCTATTTATTTATGATTAACATTATCCAACAGAGCTTACATGAAATAATATCTGCTGGGTTGTGTAATGTGGGACCAGTTTGATTTTAATGATGATGATTTTAATAATGATTAAATAATGTAATGATGATAATGATTTTAATATAAATATTAACTTAAAATAAATTATTCTATAAAAATAAAACAATAAATCTAAAAAAATATTTTTTTCTAAACGAATATCTAATGGAGTGGCTGAAAAATATCACCATGCTTTGCTAAACAGTATCCCAGGCTATCATAAAAATTTTGCCTCACATTTGCAAGCATCACAGGAGTAACAGTTTGTGAGACGTTGAGTATTTGTTGTCGTAATTCCTGCAAATTGCTAGCCCCCTGATCTTGATGTCCATAAAGTTCTTATTTAAGAAACCCCCACAAAAAGAAGTCAAGAGGAGTTAAATCTGGAGATCGAGCTGGCCAAAGAATGTTTACGCGTCCACCAATAACCATTTTCAAAGCTTTGATTTAGTAAAGCATGAGCTATATTGTGCGCGGTACATCCGTTATGCTGGAACCAAACTTTATCCAGCTCGATATCCTGAATATTCCTAACTGCAGGAAATACTTGATTAAGCAATAAGTGCAAATATTCTTGTCCGCTTGGGGTGCCATCAATAAAAAATGGTCCTATGATATGATCACCTAAAATACCACAAACATTCAATTTTTGTGGACACTATGTTCTGAGGGCTAAAAAACGATGTTTATTTTGTTGTGACCAGTATCTCACAACAGATGGATTGCGACTGCCATGGGTAGGAAATGAGCTTTCGTCAGCCATAGTTATGGGGGACTTCAATGCAAAATCTATACAATGGTATGAACGTAACTGATGAGAAGCCGCGTCCTAACTGAATGGAAGGCAGAAAATGACCTAATATGTGTAAATGAGGGAAGTGCACCAACATTTCAGAAAAACGAATTCTCGTCCATATTAGACCTAACTCTGATTACTGACGACATTAAGAACAAAGTAGCTAAATAGGAAGTGAGCGACAACGACCAATAACTACATATTTGAAGTAACAGACAATGGGAAGAAAAGAGCTAGGGTAGCGCAAAACAAAGGGTGGCAGACGTGGTTAAAGACCTTTACCCCCGTTTTCGAGGATGCTGATCAAGAAAAAATGGTTTTAAGCTGGTTCGACCCTTCCTTCACCCTTAAATTGTCGGAAATCACACCTTTCATAATAATAATAATAATAGGCTGGACTTGGCTGACATTAGGGACTCGTACTATCATTTTATTTTTTTTGCCGCCTTTACTGTTTTCTGGGTAAATCTTGTGTCCTCGAGGTATCTGCAGTCCATCAATTTCAAATTTTCATAAGATCAATTATTTCCTGACTTCTTTTTTTAAGGACTATAACTGTAGTTAAGGGCGGATGTGCTAGACGATGGGGACGTATAAAATTAGGTTTACGATGTAGCGTTTTTTGTAAGACTTGTCAAGGTAAATTTTGTGAGAATTGTGCGCCAGAGGATGAAGATGATGAACCAAGCATAGAAACAAACGAATCCATTGATAATAGTTATGATAATGCTGTAAACTTCTTGAATTTTATACCCGAAGTGTATATTTCCGATCATGAATAGGAAACGGACGACGTGTGGGATGAAGAAGGATAAATATCCTTGCGAGGATAGGTTCATTTTTGATGAGGATGTGAAATGGACAAATGGTGACTTTGAAACCACTCCCACTAATAAAACAAATTAGAAAATAAAAAAATTCAACCCCCCGAGGTTGTCACAATTCACTCTTACCATTGTCCTTGATCAACATCCTCGAAAACGGGGAGTAAACGTCTTTAACAAGAAAAAGAGAAGACACAATTTTACACCTCCTGACAGGGTAGACCCCACCCTAAAGTGGGGTTGCGGTCTACTACCTGACATCACCTACCACCATCTGTTATATCCCCATGAGAAAACAAAAAATCCTTGCAAAAATAGTCGATGCCAAGCTGTCATGAAAAATAAGCAAAAAAAGGTAGTTTTTGGCCATTTCAGGCATGACTAAAAACTTTTTCACCTTGTTATTTGTGATCAGCACCCTCGAAAACGGGAGAGAAATAGATTTCATAACTTTAGCACGACTTTGCATACTTTCCTACTCCTTACTTCCACTACACTAAAATTAGGCTTTTTGACGTTTGCTATGTTAATAATGTCATTTTGTAACACCAGTGATAAAAGTGAGTAAATTTAACATTACTTACCTAGATTGTCTAGCTTCATAACACAATGTCATTTTTGACAGACAAATACAAATACAATATTTTAAAATTTTGCAATAATACGCAGATTATGTTTTAGTAGCGTTCATACAAAAAACAGTGTATGAATGTATACTCCAGGCATTAGATACTATATAGGGCCCTAAAAAAGGTCTTTTGACATTTTAACGTTGAACGAATGGGAAGCGCTAGCACGCCTCGAAACATGAGCCTCGGCGCATGTTTCGGGACCCACTCGCTCCCCTCCCGTTCGTCGTACGTCAAGATGTCAAAGGACCTTTTTTGTTGTAAATTTTGTTTGCTTTTTGAATATCTGGGTATTTTTTATCTAAAACAAAAAAAAAAGAAAAAGATAAACCAGTTTTTTTGTTCTTTTTTTTTAAATTTGAGGGGGTTCCGGAGAGAATTTTTGGTGGGAAGTTGAAAATTTGGAGTCAGTGAGCAAAAAAACATAAAGTAAGCTTATTTCCAGAACTACCATGAATTTTTCCAGGTAAAATTCTCTAATGCCTGGAGTATACGTGTTAAAAGCGATTTTATTTTGTTCTTGAGGTTGTTGCTTCATTCGCTTCGCTCATTCCGCAAACTTCCCCACTAACAAAATAAAATTACACTTTTAACACATATCATAGATGACTATGTTCTACGACTGTAAAAAAACGGTACTTTTTTCATTATACGTTAAACATATTATGTTTATGGTAATAGTGAAAAGAAGCAAAAAGCATCAAGAAAAGTAACAATATTTCACTCATATGTATAGCCGGATCCATGAGTTCATTGAAAACAATTGTGCTTTAGAAACGTCAAATTATGAATTTTTATTTTGACGTTTAAGTTATTTTGAAGTTTATTGGTCTGAATGTGGAAATTGAGGACTGTCGTAGAAAAAATATTATATGAAACTCATGCATAAAGAGTCATTTTTTTCACTCGAAGGATTGCCGCATCAAACTTCCCGTTCCTGAAAAAAAGTATCACTTATGCACTTGTTGCATAAATTATTAATTTCCTTTTACATTTTTTAACGGTTCCATGGTGCGATCACGTGACAAGATTTCCAAATACTTGTAATTTAAAGATTTGAATGAATACCTAATATCAATTACTTTGACCGGACTAACCTTAACCCATTCTGCCTGGATTATCCTAGTTGTCGACCGTGAAGCAGTTCTCATTGTACCGAAATCTCTCGCACTTTATCAAACTGGCAGAGATAAAATGTAATAAATCGTAATTAATTCGTTAACAGGTTAAACTTTCGTATAAAATTTAATTATAGCTATGGAAGGACTAGACTTTTAAATCGTCTGAGATTATTTCCTATATTTAATGAGTAAATGTTAACTTCTTGTAAATGTGTTCGAGTGTATTCGGATAACCAACCGATTTCGAAGTTGTGGGAAACAGCTGATAAATTTAAAAAAACGACCGAGCACGCTCTCTCTGAGCTAGGTGGCTTCCTTTTTCGTTTCTACCGTTCAAGCAATCACATGTTTTAATTACTCCCAGAATTTATTAGTGAAGGTAATTAACATTATATGTTAATGAAGCATCGATGATGGATTTGAATCTACTAAATTGGTGTTGGAGTAATTGTTAATAAAGAACCTTATTATTTAATAATAGTAATAATAAAGGACTTTATTTACAACATTAACAGTTCAAAATGCAGACAACTTTATTGGGCGAGGTTCAGTAATGCCTAATGGCGCTCTGTTCTTACACCTAACCCAAACACCCTAATAAGGTAAGGCTTTTATTTTATTAAATCGAAATATAATTCTAACAAAAGTCGTTCTCTTTTCGGTTCTTTTCTTCTTCTTCCTTTTTTTCATCTTTTCATTCCCTTTTTTTGTCTACGTTTTTTGCGTAAATACCTTCGTTTTTGCTCATAACTATGAAGTATGGTTCCGGCAGGACATTTTTTATGTAGTTTTTCTTTGATGGTTTTTTAATAATCTTTGGAGCATTCTTGTGATGGGAACTCCTAACTTAATCTTGTATGGAAAAATTTTTCTACGAAAATAACTTCGCCAGAGGAGGTTGATGACGCACGAGGTAGTAATCTATTTTTGATACCTGCATCACTCAAGTCGGCTGTTATCTGTAAGGAGATTTCATCCCCAAATCCTGTTGGATAAGATTGTGAGAATCATTGATTCACCGAGGCAAATAACAAGGCGCACATGAGGTAGAGGTCATTTGAAATACTTAACTTCCCCGGCAAACCTGGATCGCAATACTAGATGTTGTCCCACCTCAACATGGGAGTATTTAAGTTAAGTACCTATTATCTTATCTAAATCTTATTTAAAACCTGAATAGAAAAAGTACTAGACTACATTTATTAACATTACCTCCATTTTATAAATTTACTATTTTTTTGTCACTGTTACTGCCATTTTGTAGTTTTAATCTTTACTTGTGTGTACAGTTCGGTAGAAACATGATTGTTAATATAATTAAGTTTGTTTAACTATTTCTACAAATTATTTTTAACTAAATATTTTAACAAGAGTTTATACCTAGTGTTACTGAGAACCTGGTGCTTTTGCATGTATCTTTATTCTCACATGACGCTAAGTTGATATCTACAGTTACGTTTATCTAAATAGTTCATTAAGGAATTATACCTAGTGTTACTGAGAACCTGGTGCTTCTGCACGTGTTTTTATTCTCAAGTAACGTTAAGCTTGAAAGCTGATTTCTTATTACCTAGTGTTAACTTGTTAATGCTGCGGCATTATGAATTAACTTGTCTCACCGTGTGTATATTTTTGCCTGATCACTTTTCTAAATTTTATGCTTTGCCTTTACACTGTCATAGTCACTGTTTATATCTTTGGCCTAGAACTTAAGTATACCCGTGTGTAAATATCAAATATTTTTAACCATAGTTAAACTTATAGCTACGAATAACCTTTCTCAATCTTTAGATTTTCGGTTTTTGCTTACTAACCTAGTATTAGAAATATTGTGGAGTAGTTAAACTAATGTGTAATTGTACAGTTTATACATAAATTTTATTTATACAAAATCCTTTTACCGAGGTAAAAAACAAGGTTAATGAGGTTTCTGGTTCTTGTACATACACTAAATCACAATTTTTTTCATCCCCTTTAATAATGGGGTGGGGGTGGTTAATGCCAAAAAAAATGTTGAGACCTTAGTTTCTCTTGTATTTACGAAATACCCATTTTATGGACTCTTACCTGCTTAATTTACCTATTTACCCTAAATTTACCCCAATTTACCCCCCAACCCTTCGACGGAACAAGATGAAAATATAATCTAGTTCCAGATCTCGTTAAAGTACATACGTGTACCAAATTTCAAGTCAATATCTTAAACGATTCCAGAGTAAACGTGCGCACAAAAAAAGTTACAGACCGACAGACAGAAATTTTTTTCTCTCTCAAACTTAAAATCTCGACGTTTCATGACATTCTAAGCCTATTTGAACAATAAAATATTTTAAAAATTTGTTTATCGTTACTATACTTCCACTGGATGTGGAAGTAAAAGTAATAATTTCTACTGTCACCGAACGCAAAAAATTCAGTAAATAATTAATTTCTAGCTTATCACTGAGAAATTAAAAAAAACGAATTTACAAAACAGAAACACATACTCGATACCAACCGAATGGCTAAAAAACATTTCAAATTTTCCTTATACTAAAAAAGTTATTCACTCATTTCCAACGAAATGTTTAAGGAAAGTGTCACCAAACGCGCAAAAGATTCAGTTAATAATTGCGTCGCTGAGAAAATCAGTCACAAAGACATTTAGAGCTAAGCATGCCATTAAGGACTATTAAATGGCCGCAAAAAAATTCAATTTTTTCTTAAAATAAAAAATTTATTCACTAATACCAATAACATTTTTAAGGAAAATGTCACCGAGCGTGCAAAAACTTCAGTTATTAACCGCTTCGATGAGAAAATTAAAAGACAAATTAACCAGAAGGAAGCACATCATAGAGGACTAACAAATAGCTGCAAAATATTTCAAATCCTTCAAAAGCTAAAAAAGTTACAACCACTTTTCAATAAAATATTGGACGGGAATTAATTCCTAGGGGGCCTTTTTGAGCAACCCCGACAAATCTGAAATTGTTTACAATCCTGGAGAGTATAAAAGAAAAAATTTATTCATCACGGTCAGTTCCAGATAGTTCGTCAGTTCGTCAAGTTCAGCAACAAGTCAACTACAACTCATCTTCACTAAGGCTTGTCTATACAACTAGACACTGCCGCCACATACACAAGACGTTCCAAAACGCGCTTCGCCGATGACTAAGTTCCACTGCGGACGATACGAAAACCACCGTCAAATTACCTGTGCCAACAACGGTTACGATACTGACTTACCCTCAAACAGCGATTGAACATAGAAGATTTTCAGACAGTGAATTAAATCAAAATTTTCGTGTTTTAAAACTGAACATAGCCGAAATTTTGAATTAAAATTATTCTCCGTGTTCTTAAAAATGACTTAGCCGGAATTTCAATTAAAAATTATTTCTTTGTTTTAAGATTGGACATAGTCGATTTTTCAAATAAAAATTATTTTCCAACTTTTAAAAAATAACTTAGCCGGATTTCAATTAAAATAAATTTTTGTAGTTTTAAGGCTGGACATAGAAAATTTTTTGACAATTTTTTTTAAAGTGAAAGAGTCAAACCTAAACATTTTCTCAGACTAAATTTTTTTCAAAACAAAACTGAATCGCCCCAACGACATTCACGATCGAGTGTTAGGCTTGCTATCATCCTAAACTTTTATTACGAAATACTTGTGTTTTATTCTTAAGCTTAAGTGAAACATAAGGGCACAAGCGCCCGACTACTTATGATCTCGGACCTTCAGGGCATAATCAGTTGTCCTGAACTCTCCGCCAACATAGAAGCCACATCTTCTGTCAACGCTACAAATCGACCCTGAGAGCTACACCCAACCCAATCAAGAAGCTGGCAGGACCTTTGGATTGCTGGCGCCCTTTTTAAAAATTCAAAGTTTAGGGGGTGGTACCGAAACCAACCCCCAAAACGCAATCCAAGGGCGAGTTTCCTGTTACACTACTTTGAGGGAGATTTGCTAAGTTTTGTTTCACCATATTTTTATTTTTATTGAAGATTCCATAGTATTTCCTTCATATTTTTTTTTAAAATAAGCTAATTTTTTAACTACAACTGTTTGCAATTTTAATCAGCTCCCAATGGTGTCATCTCGATTGGCAAAAAACGCTCGTCAGTTTACTATTCAGAACTTTTGTGTTTGTAGAAAGGTTATAATACTCTTTATGAGCACTTTTTCTTTCAAAAACAATACGGTTCGTCCTCTAGCTAACAGAAAATTACTGTCCTTTCACTCGAACTTTTCTGTCTTTAGTTGTGCTCACAAGAAACGTGACATGGACGAACGGACAGACAGATGGACAGATGGTGTTTTAGACATGTGTCGATCAAATACAATTTACTTTCCGTTTTCGAATTTGCGAGCATAATAACAGTTAGGTAGATTGACGCATGATGTCATATTTATATTATTGTTTAAGCGTTTATGAGGAGAAAATATACAATAATTTGTTCTTTCTTTCTTATGAGAAAACAAAATCGACAACAAAACCGAAACCCATATGGGCTTTTCTAAATCAAAAAGCCATAACACATCCATTTTACCCACCGGTTTTTTTTTTCTAATGATGAGTTTTTGCGCCAACCCTAGTTTCGTGTCTGTTGGATGTTGTACAAGTACAAAATACCTACCCTTCTTACGAGAAGAGATTACACAAAATTTCCAAATTGGTGATTGCTAGTCTCATGGCGTGGGTATTGACTGTCTAAATAGGTCTACGTTAAATAATTGAATAAAAAACCATAAGCAGTGAGTAAATATTTATTTTCGACAAATATTAAATACTGTCAATAGTACTAATACTTATTAAAAGGTTGTTGTGCATATATCGATTGATTATCTGTGTGAATATGTAAAATGTATTTTCTGTACTACTGAAGCCATATTATGTTTTTCTTAGACGTATTTATTACCTTTAATAGGATAATGCAAAGTTAGATAAATGAAAATACCACATTATAGACTTAACTGTCATAAGTAAATACTATTTTGTTAAAAATATTTTATACCTCTTAAAAGATAAAAGTATAGTATTACAACGCCATTAACTACAAACAATGCCAACCAAAGAGTTCATAGTTTTTAAAATAATAATCGAAAGTAACCTAAATAATTGTGGTCAAACTTATTCCGTAAGAGTATATTTTTTTAACCAACTCGGTAATGTGATGGAGAGTAGGGCGTCCTTTCACATAAACACGACAGGCAATCAGGCCCCCACATCAAATTATGGGCTTCGGTACCAAATTCACTGGCGGACCCCCGCGCTTAATAACACAGCCCCACAAAAAAAAAAGTTCAGACCAGCGAACCAGACCCATGTATCCCTATGTATTTTCGGTCGCTGAATCCGAATCCGAGGTCAAAAAAATTCGTACACCCCCAAAATCTTGAGCTAGAGCCAAAAAACACGCCTGGACTGGGGTAAAAAGAATATTAAGCTACGAGAATAGTTGTTACATCCTAATCTATCGAATTATACAAATTAAGGTTAAACAGCAGCGTACATACAATAGATATGAAACACACCCCCAGTGAGGAGTGAAAACTAGCCCCCATTTATAAAAAAATCGATCCAAAACAGCAGTGACTGTTGAAAAAGCTCGAAAGGTCTAAGTTTTGTTAAAGTGCATCAGATCCGACGTAATCTTCATAAACTGCCCGTATAGGGTTGAGAACCACCCTTAAGTTTAAAGGACACAAAACAACAGAAAATATAAAATCCGACAGGATTTCTATTTTGCGTAGTACTCTAAAATAGAACTAGAAACTTACGTACCATCAACGCCCTACAGTGTCAACCCTCAGATGGTGTGAAAACTACCCCCTATGTAAGATTTATCTATAAAAAGTTACAGTGACTTCTATAAAAATTCGAAACACCTTCGTTGTGTGTAAGTGAGAAGAAACTAGACTATGTTCGGCGCTGTGCTTGAAAACCACCCCCATGGGGTTGCGAGATGCTACCCCTATATCCGTAGGACACTGGAAGTGTGCATCACGATTTTTGCTAATCATAGCATAAAAATGTAAATCCGGTTAGTTTCTCTCTGTTTTTCCAGCATCCTACAGATATAGGGGTGGTATCTCGCAACCCCGTGGGCTGGTTTTCAAGCATAGCGTCGAACATAGTCTAGTTTCTTCTCACTTCCACACAACGCAGGTGTTTCGAATTTTTACACTACATTTTTATACTGTAACTTTTTAGTTTAGGGGGTAGTTTTCACACCCTCTGAGGGTTGACACTGTAGGGCGTTAATGATACGTAAGTTTCTAGTTCTATTTTAGAGTACTACGCAATTTCAGCCAATCATAGCATTCATGAAAATAGAAATCCTGTTGGATTTTACGTTTTTTCTTGTTTTTCTTGTGTTCTTTAAACTTGAAGGTGGTTGTTCTCAACCCTATAGGGACAGTTTATGAAGATTACGTTGGACCTGATGAAGTTTGTTATCACTTTAACAAAATTTAGACATTTCGAGCTTTTTCAGTACTCATTGATGTTTTCGATCGATTTCTCACCACTCCCTGGGGGTGTGTTTCATATCTGTTGTATGTACGCTGTTGTTTAAGGCTCTAGCTCAAGATTTTGGGGGTGTACGAATTTTTTTGACCTCGGATTCGGATTCAGCGACCGAAAATACATAGGGATACATGGGTCTGGTTCGCTGGTCTGAACTTTTTTTTTTTTTTGTGGGGCTGTGTAATTGATGAGCGATGGGGAGAAATGTGAAAAAAAAAATTTATCAAGATCTCTGGCGTCGTCCCCCGCACTTTACCAATTGATGAGCGTGGAGGTCTGTAGAAATGTGAAAAATTTTTTTTCTGTCAACATCTCCAGCGTGCCCCCGCGCTTAATAAAAAGAGGAAGAAATGTGAAAATAAAATTTTTGTCAACATCTCTGGCGGGCCGCTCGGAAGCCCGGGCCTCTAATCTCAGTATCCAATAGCCACGGGGGCCTGCAAGCAACGAGCAACTTTCGCGAAAAGTTATCAACATTTTAATGAAAATTTATATTCATCACCAATTTTATACAGCGGATTAACTTATTAAACTGATGGAAATTGTATCTACTAGGTTTGGGATTATTAAGAAATTAATTGATGTGATTGATTGATTTACCAGCGTACGGTATGCATTGCTGCCACTCCCAAGATATACCGCTGGGCCGGCTACGTTCATGCTGGGTTGGATTTAAGTCATGCTTGTAGTCACCAGCGAGAGCCGCATGATGTACGGTACAGGAGTATGGGATGGGCAGTGTAGGTGTTTGTGAAATGCGTTGCCGCATTGTGTCGTGATATGATCTGTTTATGCTCTTCTTTTTGGATTTCTGCGTCTACAAATCTTCTTCTTCTGATTCTGTTAGAGCATATATCGTTGCGATTTCTTTGTGGTATTCCTTTTTTTCCTTGCTTTTATTTCCCGGTATGCTTGGTCATTTCCTGGTTTGTTCCTGATCTTCTCGATTGTTGTTTCTTGTTGTTCACTATTAGCGCTTGCTTCAGTAATACTTTATTGTGTACATTTCTATCCTCTTTGTAATCATTTTCCCTACTAGTAATGTTGATGTTTTATGCCGTTGCTTTAGTCTTATTGTTTTTGCAAGTAGTTGGATGATGTCCCTTTCAGCTCTTTTCAGGTTTTTCTTTTGGCTTTTGCCACTGCCCCGTTTTTAACTCCATATGCCATCGATGGCAGTGTGATAGCTGTGTATACTCTCTTGATCAGGCCCCGTTGTGGTTTATTTTCTCATAAACGATATAATTGCCCTTGTAGCTCTAGATGTCATTTTATTTCTCTCATTTACAGTTTCTCTCCTTTTCGGGTATTTCAATGTGCTCCTGTTTTGTATATTGTCTGCTACTTGTTTTCGTAAATTCTTTATGGCGTTGGTGTATGGCTGCCTGCTGGAAGCGTCCTCAAGAACCCCGCTGCGTGGGTTTGTAGGCCGGATTGTGATATTTGTAAGTTGTTACACTTTTATTGTTATTGTTTTATTTGTTACTTTATTATAAACATACACATATTGTATTGTTAAAATTGATTGGATGTAATTTGGCGTTTTCCTTCAGATATTCTTAATTTACAGTTTTAGCACGTTTTAAGCGTGACAGTAATACGGGAGTGTCATCTCTAATTTTTGTTAAGAGTAGCTAAATATACATAGTGGATGAGCTCAAACATAATAAAAGTGCGCTAGAATTGAAAGTTCAAATAGTACTTTAATTTTTAAATTTCGCACCATATGAAACTGCAAAAATCGTTTGTTGCAGGGGTTTTGTATGAAAAAATTCACTAAACTTGTGTAAATAGTAAATTCGCGCGTTATTTTTTTCCAATTTTCAGAATTAAATCAAATGAAGGGAAATATTTTTAAATATTTTTTTAAGTTTGAGAAATACATTAAGTTCATCACGTTTAACATCATGTTTAATAAAATTTTCGAACAAAATTGCAATAGTTTTATTTCATATACAACTCGCAGGGGAATAAACCAGTAAGTTTATTGAAAAACATCCGGTGTACACTGAAATTATCTGATGCCAGTATTTGTTTACACTTTTTAAGTGGTAGTATTGGTTACAAAGTAATTAATTTTTGAATTACCCTTACATATACAATCAACGGCTCTGTCCGGGTTGCCTCCATGCACCCCCCTTCGCTTCTCTTGAAGCTCACAGCGGGATACTTTGTTTTTTCTTCGATTCCCGTTGAAGTTTCTCAATATACAATATAGTAATAAAGTTTAATGAAACCGAGAATTGAATTAATTATTATTAAAAACAATTTTTCTTACTTTATACCTAAATGTCTATCGAGTGTCTGTGGTCGTCCAAACCACTGAATCTATCGACTGCGCTCAAGTTTTGCATGCTTGTTCGGAGTGGTCACATCTCAATATCGATATTGGGTAACACGGTACATGTGTTAAGTTAGCATTACCACTTGTCGTGAAAGAAAAAAATTTATCGCGTTTCATTTTTTAAAAATAACCCTTGGTAATGCTAACTTAACAGTCAAGATAGCATTACCACCTATAAAAAACAACGGGTGTGAAATCATCCACATCCACATTTTAAAGTAGGACTATAATCGATAAAGTCGTGGGTTTAAAGAATAATTTGATTAATTGTCGCCTTTTTGTCGTAAATTTGTCGTGAAGGAAAAAAAATTGCCGCTCCGCTATTTTTAAAAATAACCCCTGGTAATGCTAACTTGACGTTAAGTTAGCACTACCACCCATGAAAATCTGCTTAAATAAACGATAACATTAACTTCAATGGTTGGATTAATTGTCGCTTTTTTGTTGTAAATTTGTCGTGAAGGATAAAAATGTCGCTCGCTCCCTATTTTTAAAAAATAACCTCTGCTAATAATAAATTGGCACTCAACTTAGTATTACAACTTCACAAGTTCAAAGTCGTGTTAATTTATTGATAAAGCTCATAAAAATATGAGTCAGGGCTCATTGGATTCGGAATGACATCTAGAAAAATGTTCAAAATTTTCAAACCCGCACATAAACAATTGCAAAAGTTATAAACAAATGAAGATTGAAAAAATAACGAGTTTTGTTTTTAGTAAATAACTCGAAAACTATTAGTATTTAAAAAAATTTAAAGAAAGATTCTTAAAGAGGAAGAAATTTCCAATAAAAAAAGTTCCGACTCCCGAAACTTTATTTCTATTATTAATAATTTTAATTTAATGTTGAAAATAGAGCTACGCGCGGCGAACACTAGGCCGTTACGATGCTCTGAAACCGGCCGTAATAAGTAAATTTTTTTTTGTTTTGTTATTATATTAATTTAAAAATTTTTGAAAATTATTTTATTATTTAGACACTTAAAGGAACAATATCCCGTTGTAAAAAAATTTTTTCACCGATTTTTCATAAAATGAGCCTATTGTTAATTAACAAATTTTTTTAGGGTTTGCGTTTATATTTCAAGTCGGATAATTGTTAAACAAAAGCCACTAAAATTATTTCGCTTCGTGGAGACCCTATGTCAACTATACTTTATGGGATTATGATATTGCGATGTTTTTAATTATTTAAACTAAAAAATTTAACTAAAATATGAAAAAGTGAGGTTGAAATTTTTTTTTATTAATTTTAATTATTATTACTCTTTTTATATTCAAAAGTACTATAAGATCACATAAACTTTAAATTTTCATTACTAATTGTTTAAACAGATATTATAAACAAATAGATAAATTACGTATTTTTGAAAAAATTTTTTGCCATTTTATTGGTTATAAAATATTATGGTTAAAAGAAAAAAAATTTTTTTTAATTGTCTGTAATCATTTTTTTCCTTTTTTCCACCTATAAAAACGCTTAAATAAACGATAATGCCAACTTTAATGGTTGGATTAATTGTCGCTTTTTTGTCGTAAATTTGTCGCGAAGGAAAAAAATTGCCGCCCCGCTATTTTTAAAAATAACCCCTGGTAATGCTAACTTGATGTTAAGTTAGCACTACCACCCATGAAGATCAATTTAAATAAACGATAACATCAACTTTAATGGTTGGATTAAATATCGCTTTTTTGTCGTAAATTTGTCGTGAAGGACAAAAATGTCGCTCGCTCCCTATTTTTAAAAAACCGCTGCCCAAGGAATCACTACTTCCACATCCAGATTCTCTATCTAAGTCACTCACAACGAAAAAACTTTGTATGTGGAAATAATTGTTTATGGAAGTTTAATAATATAATATTTGAAATCCTCTACCCCAAAAACCCATAAAACGATACCCCACATCGATAGTGGGGTGGGGATGGTGATAGGAAGGTGGTAGTGGGGGTGGATGAAGTAAAAAAATATTTTGAGGTTTCTGGTTCTTGTACATACACTAAATCACATTTTTTTTAATCCCCTTTAATAAGGGGGTGGGGGTGGTAATGGGGGTGGCTAATGCCAAAATTTTTTTTGAGACCTTAGCTTCTCTTGTATATACTAAATACCAATTTTATCGACTCTTACCTGCTTGATTTACCCATTTACCCCAAATTTACCCCAATTTACCCCCCAACCCTTCGTCGGAACAACATGAAAATATAATCTAGTTCCAGATCTCGTTAAAGTACATACGTGTACCAAATTTCAAGTAAATATCTTAAACGGTTTCAGAGTAAACGTGCGCACAAAAAAAAGTTAGACAGACAGACCGACAGACAGACAGAAATTTTTTTTCGCTCAAACTTAAAATCTCGACGTTTCATGACATTTTAAGCCTATTTGGACAATAAAAATTTTTTTAAATTTTTTTGTCATTACTATACTTTCACTGGATGTGGAAGTAAAATAACCTCTGCTAATAATAAATCGGCGCTCAACTTAGTATTGCAACTAAAACAAACAATTTAAATTTAAATTTGATAGGCTTATGTATTATAACGAGATCTGGAACTACATTATATTTTGATCAAATTCCGTTGAAGGGTTCAGGGGTAAGTGAGGTAAATAGGCAAAGCAAGCAAATAAGAGTCCATAAAAAGAAGATGAGAACAAGCTCCATTTTGATGCCGATCGTCAAAAAAAAAGATCAATAATCTGGATGTGGAAGTAGTGATTCCTTGGGCAGCGGTTTTTTATAAAAGGAAAATAAAGTTAAAAAAACGGGAAAAAAAGGGACATAAGATACGAACTCGAAACCTCAAGATTACTAGCTTCACAAGCAAGCAACAATTATTTATTTACATTAAACTTACAGAGTATGTACCTACCCGAAATCTGTCCCGGAGCCAGTCAGACAACCATAGCACGCAGCGCCGTGGTGATTGTAGGACTGGGCGGGGCACGTCCGGTTTGGTTTAACGAGAAGTAACTTAAAATTAGTACTCCTGTCTGCCACAGGCACACTTAAAAACTAAATTAAAAATAAAAATGTGTCCGCATGGACCTAAAGCTAATTAAAAGAGAACACTGTAAAGAATTATCACTCGCTAGATAAGGTACTTATTTAATTTTGGTTGTTGGCACGGGAAAACAAAACTCGAAAAAACCCGTTCGAAGCAATTCCAACCTGGTGGTCTTCCTGCCGTTAGGAAAATGTCGTGGAAATTAAAAGAAGATATATAATAGTTCTAAATATTTTTGTTTTTGAGAACTAGCTTCACACTCTATCGCTCGACTATCCCGATACCTAACCGAAACTCATACAAATTATGCAAGCCATTTTCGTATCGCCGAGCGTAGCGCATATTATAAAATAACTGGCATTTTACAAATTATAACAAAATGTTATTTTACAGATATGAAAGGGTTAAATATATAATTTAAAAAAGTACATACCATGGTCGATTCATATTTATCATTACGTGCTTTATTATTAAGGAATTCATATCAAATTCTTTACACAAAAGTTTTGAAGAGAAATTTTAAACTGGCAGTTTATGATCATTTTCATTTTTGTACCAGTAAAAATATGAGAAATATTTGTACTAGTAAAGCAATACGCTCTTCCTACAGAACGTGTCCCATTATGTAATGTAAGTACTGTTATACGCTTCAAGAAAAAAATATATAACTATACAAAAAGAATTCAAAAACACGGTTTCATTAAAAAAGCACCATTATTTACATTTCATTTTTTTGTCATTGTCCAAATGCATTGCAATTGAAGTTACTGTTACCTACCGTTAATTTAAACTATATTATTTAGTTATAATACTAAGTTGAGCGCCAATTTATTATTAGCATAGGTTATTTTTTTAAAAATTATATAAAAAAAGCATTTTTAAGAAAAAGCTTTTATCTGAAAAAACTACTAAAAAGTAAAAATATTTTTTTTTTAATTCATACACATGGAAACCAAAAGCTTTGGGGGCGGTCATATAGTGATATTGCATAGTTACTTTGCTCAATTGACCACCCCCAAAGCTTTTGGTTTCCATGTGTATGAATTTAAAAAAAATTATTTTTTACTTTTTAGTAGTTTTTTCAGATAAAAGCTTTTTCTTAAAAATACCTTTTTTATATAATTTTACAAAAACAACACAAAACCCTTTCATTCGCCACCGCCATCCACCCCTCCCCTCTCCCGTCTTCTCACCCCTCAAACACTACTTCCCACTTCTTCCCTCTTTTCACCACTTCCCCTGCCCTTCCCCATCCCTCTCCACCTCTTTCCACCCTATTCCCACCTCTTCCCGCCCCTTCCCACCCCTTCCTCACCTCTTCCCACCGCTTCCCACCCCTTCCCCACCTCTTCCCCACTTCTTCCCACCTCTTCCCCACCTTTCCCCACCTCTTCCCACCCTTTTCCCACCCTTCCCACCTCTTTCCCACCTCTCCCACGTCCGCCATATTGAATTTAGAATGACGTCACACACTTTATCGTATTTTACTCATCAAACTCTTTCATTTGACACCCATATCAACGGGGTTGTGACTAAAAAGCAGATCCGCCATCTTGGGACGTCCGCCATATTGGATTTAAAATGACGTCACATTGTTTATCGTATTTTACTCGTCAAACCCTTTCATTTGATACCCATATCAGGGGGGTTGTGACTAAAAAGCCGATCCGCCATCTTGGGACGTCCTCCATATTGGATTTAGAATGACGTCTCATTGTTTATTGTATTTTACTCGTCAAAAACCCTTTCATTTGATACCCATATCAGGGGGGTTATGACTAAAAAGCCGATCCGCCATCTTGGGACGTCCGCCATATTGGATTTAGACCGATAATGGCTATACTATGTTGCATTGTCACCGGACTTATACACGTGAGCCAAATTTCAAAGCTCTAGCTTAATTAGAACTAGTCGAAATTCAGCTTGCAAGATTTGACCTAAACCAACAAACAAACATTGCAAGTTAAATAAAAGCTTTTAAAAATAGGGTGCGAGCGACATTTTTGTCCTTCACGACAAATTTACGACAAAAAAGCGACAGTTAATCCAACCATTGAAGTTGATGGTATCGTTTATTTAAACTGATCTTCATGGGTGGTAGTGCTAACTTAACGTCAAGTTAGCATTACCAGGGGTTATTTTTAAAAATAGCGGGGCGGCAATTTTTTTTCCTTCACGACAAATTTACAACAAAGAAGCGACAATTAATCCAACCATTGAAGTTGGCATTATGGTTTATTTAAGCTGTTTTTTATAGGTGGTAATGCTATCTTGACTGTTAAGTTAGCATTACCAAGGGTTATTTGTAAAAAATGAAACGCGACATTTTTTTTTCTTTCACGACACCTAACAACATAACACACGTTAACACGGTTCAATTAATTGGGCGACGCGCAACGGTGAAGTTTTATTTCATAATTTTTAGCGAGCTTTCCTGAAGGCGGTTCAATTTTTTCATTCAGAACTTTTTTTCACATTTTTTAGTGGCCTCTTAATTTAGCTTCTACACTGTAAAATAGCCGTCGTTGTGATTTTTGAAGCTTATATTTTAGGCTCGTTATCATAGAGTTTTGAAATCACTAGTATCAAATTTCATGCAAAAATATTGCAATTATCGCAGCCATATTGGATCAGATTCATTATCAGCTACTCCTAAAATACCTAACTACCAATTTTAATGCACATACGACGGAATTTAAATTTTTTATCACAATAATGAAATTAAATTATCACTAGTAGCCAAGGAGGTAGCGACTGTTTTCGCGAGGAAAGGAAAATTATTCAACCCCCTAGAACTTTTTCCCTGTCGTGCGATTATGAAGAAACAAAATGGAATTTGTTCGCTGTTATCTCTGATACTTGAATGATTAATTTTTTTAAATTTTTTCCATATAAACAAATTTGTGGTAGGGGAAAAACTTTTTGCAATTTTTTTCAAATGCGTTTTTTTACGTAGGAAAGGGTTCAGTGGAGAAACTTTTTTACAAGTAAGTGAGGATCTTTTTATCTTTATTAAAAATATATATATATATATTTGTCCAGCAAATAATGCTGCGTCCGTACATGTGCACGATACCATACACTGTTGCGTCCTGTACAATACTGCGTCTGTATACCGGACGCAGTATTGTTTTTCCATGTTATCTTCAACAATTCTCTGAAATGGGCGATTTCCAGCACATCAAACTGTTCTTCGTCTCCTGGGTTATATGTAAACATAGAAATAAGTTCCGTTACGTTTTAATTGAGCAAAATATCGACCCAAGTTTTTTTTGGATTCGGACGCAGTATCATATGTTCCGTAAAACTAAAAGTATATTTTTAGTTCCATCGAATTATGTTTGGGGGCGCATAGATTTGTGAACAGAAATATACTTCAAATATTCTCTATTCAAAAATCGAATAATGCTGCGTCCGACACTTGACAACACTGTCACTAATAAATATCTAGTCATTCTTTCATTCTTACTTGGAAAGCCGGTGAGTTCGGACGAGTGTAAAATTCTTGTGAAAATGTATTTATGTATGTTTCATATTCAAACAGTTATCTTCTTACTTATAATCTGAATGTTTTTATCTCAGAAATTTATTTTCACGAAATGAAATTAATTTCAACGGAAAATAATTTACAAATATTTAGTTATATATAATCATAAAAACAATACCTCCGCCAAAATTAAACTATTAAGCCGTTATTTTGTGGTAATTAATCGTGATGATATAATAATGAAACACCAACATTTGCTTTATTTCTTACCGCCAAATTATTGTAACTTGCACCTTACTGCAGTTCGGCACTCAACGTGACATTTTCAGATGATTAAAGTGAATAACTTACAAAGGCAGTCAGCCTACAGGACATTATACTAATTTTATGGTTACTGTAGCCTGTCCAATCGACGTAACGCACTTCACGAAAGTGTGGCTCTGTCCAAGAGAAATTCTTAAGTTAAATTAAATTTTACAGTTAATTTTATTAAAAAACAAACTGAGTACCTAATTTAAACAAAATGTTCTCAATTTAATATTCATTGTCATAATCGTAGATAAAGTATAGTATTCAACTTGTGTTAATGGTAATAACTCACTTGATGAATTACAGCACTCGCCTGCGGCTCATGCTGTAAACTTCATCTGCATGAATTATTACCTACATTACCGTTCGTTTAATATAGGTACTATAAGTTTATCAAATATTTTCAAATAGTGTGGTTTATTATAAGTCTAATAACTATAAATAGAATCATTATTATACCTTTTTGTTTGATAAAAAGGGGGTTGAAATTTTAGGTTTTTCCGGAAACGGTTAGATCTAGATGCATGAAATTTGGCAGAAATATTTTTTGTTGAAATCTATTAGATCGCGTAAGACGAAATTTCGATTTTCACTTTTTGAAGAGGTGAAAACGGTTGTGGTAGATGGTTTAAAGCGCACCTGTATTTTTAAAATCGCGTAAGGCAGAAACGTGATTATTCGAGCGATGGACTCTTCTGAGGAAATAAGAAGACACGCACGTATTCGATGGTCTTCAAAAAGAGACCCCCGAACGGATGAACGGGGAGGGGGAGGTTTTTAAGCCTTTTGGAAACGGTTAGACCCAGAAGCATGAAATTTGGCAGAAGTACTCTTTATTGGAATCTATTAGACAAGAGTATTACGAAATTTCGATTTTCACTTTTTGAAGTGGTGAAAACGGGGGTGGTAGATGATCTAAAGGGTACCCGTACTCTGAAATCGCTTAAGTCAGAAACGCGATATTCCAGCGATAGGCTTTCCTGAGGAAATAAGGAGACACGTATTCGACGGTTTATAAAGACACCGCGATCGGGTGAACAGGGAGAGGGATGTTTTTAAGCATGAAATTTGACACATACCCGCCCATGTGCTCTATTGTGGATTAAAATAATGATTTTTTGTTTTGTTTTGTGCGCAGTGGGTTTCCTCGAGTGCAATGGATGAGCAGTGGGTTTCGCCGAGTACTATGGATGCGTAGAAGGTTTCCCTGAGTGCAATGAATGTGCAGTAGGTTTCTCCGGGTACCATGGATGCGCAGTGGGTTTCCACGAGTACTATGGGTGCGCAGTGGGTTTCCTCGAGTATCATGGATGCACAGTGGGTTTCTTCAAGTGCAATGGATGCGCAGAAGTTTTTCTTGAGTGCAATGAATGCGCAGTGGGTCTCTCCGCGTAACATGGATACGTAGTGGGTTCCCTCGAGTGTACTTCCTAAGTACTATAGGAGTACACAGTGAGTATGATGTACTTCTTTATAGGCATAAGTTATTATGGTAATGTTCTTAATTCTACACGGTTGAAGTCTTCCACGCGAACGAAGTCGCGGGAATCAATTAGTTATATATAAATTTAAAATAAAATTTTTGATTAAGTACTAAATTACGAAGTTGTACATATATTGCAGTATGTCTCTCAGGTTCGAATGCAGTTTACGTATTAGGTGATATAAAGTATAATTATTTTGCAAAGGCGAAGTCCGCAATAAAATACACAGGTCTGTAAATAAAGGGATCATGAATGTTGTTGAGCAGCTGAGGGTCATTTCCGAAGTAAGTTTTCGCGCTGAATCAGAATTAGCCCATCACGTCAGGATTTTGAAATATTTGAGGTTAATTGTTTAAAAAATGGATTTTTTAGCAACTTTAGAGGAAGAATATTACTAAATGATGTGTTTATTAGAAATAAGCTGAAAATTTTTTTGAGTTCTAGACATAACTTCAAAAGTTGCTAAAAAGCCATTTTTTAAGTACCTACTCAAACTCAAATATTGCCGGTAACTAGAATGTTCGTATCATCAGCATAACAGATCACATGAATATTTAGTATTTTTTGTATAGACGACTGACCACATAGTTAGTAAATATTTTATATTAAAAGTGATGCCAAAATTGGCCCCTGTGGAACTCCTTGTTTATCACAAATATTACTTTCAACTCCACCGGCCATTTTTACAATTTGTGTCCTTTGTTTAAATAGGAGGAAAATATTTGTAAGTCAGTTCCTCGAATAGCGTATAGTGCTAGTTTGGCTAGCAGCTGATGGTCTACCAAATCAAAAGCTCGTGAGAAATCTTCGAAAAGACCCACACCTGATTTCTTGTTGTCTAAAGCTTTAATGATGTGATGAAAATCACACAACGCAGAGTTAGTGCTTTTGTTTGTAGTGAAACCATGTTCAGCAGGAGACAGTAACATATTCTGATATAAAAAATCTGATAGTCGCTCCCTTCTTGTATAATGGAGAGACTATGGCTCTTTTAAATTTACTGGGAAATATACCTTTCTCTATAGAAAGATATATTATATGACATAATGGACCGCTTATCGCATATTTGCATTTTTAACCAAATTATTCGAAAGACTATCATGACCACTAGAGTTTGAAGACTTTAATTTACTTACAAGTAGTTCAACATCCTTAGTTGAAACTGGAGATAGATAGATAGAAAATAAATCCCCTCTTTTTCCAATAATTGGTTTCTGGTTTAGAAAAGAATTAAATTAAATTAATTCATTGAACTGATATGAGCGCAAAAAGTTTTATCTTCATAAAAACAGTTTTTAAAAATTCTAACGTGGTAAAGTGTGGAAGCCACCTTTTTCTTTACTAATTTTGGGGTGCTGAAAACGAATCCGTCGCCCGTTTTGGCGAAAAATCTAGAGAACACATTAAAAAACAACCCTTATTTGGGTGCCATAAAGTGGTTCTCTTGTTCTCAACCCAAAGTCATGTAAATAATTTTAAAAAATTTTAATTTAAAAAACAAGTAATATTTTCTGAATAGTCATATGCACACCGTATACCCCAACCCAAAAATGTGAGAAATATTCAGTTGTGAGAAATATTCATCTAAATTGACTAAATTATGATAAAAAAAAAACATCAAATTTGGTGATTAGGGATTTATTTTGCAATTAAAACCAATAAAAACTCTAAAAAAGTCAAATCCACCTTAATTGGTGAGGATGGGTGTAAGAGTATTTAGAAGTAATCACATTATAACCCGATAATAGAGCCATTTAACGAGGAGTAATACTGTAACTGTACACCGTTCTTAAGGGTGGTGAAGGGTGGTGAAGGATAAGGGAAACGAGGAGGAATTGAATTGTGAATTTAGAATTTTCGTTTCTTTTTTTACTTACCTAATGAAACTGAGTATTTTGAAAGAAGTTTCCTGCACTAAAGAATAACTTTTTGTTGCAAGTTCTAATATCAATTTCAATACCGCCGCCAAATAAGAGTTGTTTTTTACTGTCTTCCCGATGTTTTTAGTCAATTCGGATGACAGAATCGTATTCAGTACCCCAAAATTAGTAAAAAGATGTTTTCCACGCTTTATCGGGAATGGGTCAAAAAAGGGCTCTCCCTCTCGTTTCCCTCACCTTTCGCTACCCATAAGAACGGTGTAAGTTACAATATCTAATATACGGTTATTTATTTATTAAAAAAAAAAGCAAAATTCCTCATTCAGGTTATAATGTGATTATTTCTGAATAATCTTACATCCATCCCCACCAATTAAGGTGGTGGATTTTATCTTTTTAGAGGTTTTATTGGCTTTAATTGCAAAAGAAATCCCTAATCACCCAGTTTGTTGTTTTCTTTATCATAATAAGGTGATTTAGTCAATTCAGACGAATATTTCTCATCCCTGAATATTTCTCACACTTTTGGGATTGGGCTGTACGGTGTGCATATCACTATCCAGAAAATATTACTTGTTTTTTATATTAAAAAAGTCTTTAATTATTTAAATGACTTTTGGTTTGGAAAATGAGAATCTTCACTTTATGGCACCCAAATATGAGTTGTTTTTTAATGTGTTCCCTAGACTTTTCGCCAAAACGGGTGACGGATTTGTTTTCAGAAGCCCAAAATTAGTAAAAAAAAGATGGCTTCCACACTTTACCTCGGATGGGCCAAAAAAGCCCTTTTTTTAACATTGTTCTTTACAAAAAAGTAAATCCGAAGGCATTTATTATCGAACACTTACGTACTTCACGTACTTCAAGAAATATGTTTTTCAACTTCCAAGACGAAAACGCTTATTATTCGAGAAAACTGCAAAAAGCAAAAGCGAGAAGCATATGCTCTCGCTTCTATTCTAAGGTGAACTCATCGCTTCCTGAAGGAGTAAATAAAAATGAATATCTATGCAAAATTCCATTGATCTCCAAAATTCATCAATTTATATTGCAAATTTGAGGCTACTTTTAGTGCATAATTGAAAAACTGATCCTAAAATAATAATCGACAGAAAAACATATTTAGAAATAACTGACGGCTATCGATTTGTTCTACTACAAGTACAATAAAACTATTAGGGTAAATATGACAACCACGCCGGACGCAGTAATATGCTAAGTTTCACAAAAAGTAGTCATCTCGGACGCAGCATTGTATTGAAGAAAGATAACATTATTCTCGGACGCAATAACGTGCTGTTTTTGAAAAGACGCAGTATTGTCCTGTATATTAAACTTTTTTATTTCTTGAGTTATTACAATTTTGAAACCAGATGTTAACTGAATTTGATTAGCAGATTCAATATACTTCATTAGATTTGAGCTAACTAGCTAACTAACGTATTTCTGGGAGACGCAGTAAGGTTGGCTTGTGAAAGGACGCAGCATTGATAGCGGGATGTATATATATACTCTCGTAGTGCTCCATCATGTCTGTGAATATAGGCCGAGACAGCGTATGTCGGACAAGCCGACAACAAGTGCATAAGTGTCTCCGGCGCCCTTCAGTAGGCCCTGCAGTTTACATCAGGGACCTCCATGCCCAAGACATGACTTTGATAGACGAGTGTGTTGAAGACACCATCCTGGCAAGCCATAATGAACCCTTCGGTCTCAGACTTCAGCCCAGCTGACCTTAGGAAAGCAAAGGTCAGCTTCTCAGATGAGCCCCTGTCTTCAGTGTTCTTGTAGAAGACTCCATGCAAGGGCTTGTCTTTATGCAGCTGCAGAAATTTGCGTTGCTCTGCTGCTTTTAAGCGGGCTCCAGCTCGGTGACAGAGCTCGGGTTTACCCGCCCAGTGTCGAAGTCGAGGCTAAGTTCATCGGCTGCTCTTTGTGCTGCCTTAAATAAGAACGCTCCTATCCCTGCATTTTCATGGTCGCTAACCATGCAGAGAAGGGGATCCGAACTCCTGATGATCTTGCAAGCTCCATCCAGAGCCGACCTGCTATGTAGATACTCCAAACTCAAGATGCTCTAGTGGGTACCCCACCTTCTTCCGCTCAATTTTCGGCAAATTGAAGGTCATATTTGTAATCAGCATACCAAAAAACATAAGATAGTACACTTTTCTAAGGTGGGTGCATTGGGCCCAAAATTGGCATCCTTTTTAGGTACACTTATGTATTTTAACGAGATCTGGAACTAGATTATATTTAGACTTATTCCGTTGAAGAGTTGAGGGTAAATGGGTAAATCAAGCAAGTAAGAGTCTATGAAATTCGTATTTAGTAAATATAAGAGGAGACAGGGTCTCAAAAATTTTTTTTTGCATTATTACCACCCTCCTACCTACCTATAATTAAATAATTAAAGGGGTGTGAGAAAATATTGTGATTTAGTGTGTGTACAAGAACCAAAGTCATCAAAAAATGTTTTCACTTCATTCACCCCCACCACCACCACCCCCACGACCGATGTGACATATCATTTTATGGGTTTTTAGGGTACACGATTTCATATATTATAATATTAAAGTTCCATAAACAATTATTTCCACATAGTGGAGTGCAAATGTAGTGTATTTTCGTTGTAAGAGACTTGGATAGAAAGTCTGAATGTGGAAGTAGTGATTCCTCGGGCAGCGGTTTTTTAGTTTGTGACAGTAATATTAGCGCTTCCTTCAGAAAATGTGTCGGATCCCTTCTCTGGGCATGTGCACAGTACTTCATGGTATATGTTTCTATCCACTTCGTAATTGTCTTCCCTCCTATTATGTTGACGTTTTATGTCGTTGCTATAGTCCTAATGGTTTTGTATGTCGGCTTTCAGCTCTTCTCAGACTTCTTCTGTTCTTCTGTTGGCTTCTGTCGTTGCCACGTTTTTGACCTCTTGTGTCGTCGTTAGCAGTATGATAGCTATGTATATTGTGTTGATATTTTTCTTGTTGAATCCATAGGTGACTTCTCCTTTTTTAACTTTTCTTGCCGCGATTTTTATTTTTGAACTTGTTATCCAGTCTGGTTCTCATCCTGTTAATTGTATTTATATTTCCTTGCAATATTTCTTCTGGATATCTTCATACTGTAGTAGGTGGATATTCCAGGTATTATGTATTTTTGTAATTTCCAGTACGTATTTTCTCTTTTCGTATTTTCATTTTCCCATATAGTATTTTTTGTTGTGTTGACTTCTGTTGTCCTTTTTGCTTTAATGTTTTGTTAACAAGTTACATATAAGTATAAGGTTTAGCAAGTACATAGACAAACTTCAGGGGGTAATTCTATGGTCAATTTTAAACTGTACATTTGTAAGTAGGTTTTTAAATAAAATGGCTACACAAAGTTTTAAAGAGCTTTAAAAACTATCGTAAATGTTTATCCAGAAAATCACCAGAAAAAAAGAATTGTTGAATCGTTTGCTACTCTCTTTCATATCATCTTCAAATAACAATACGGCAAAAAGGCCTGTCCCATTGTCATCTTAAACTACTCTCACTAAAAAGCGAGACCAATGGAAACAGAAGAACTTCAGATCTTGACTAACATATCCAATAATGTTTCAAAAGAAGGACGGACGTATGGAACCAGAGGAAACATCTATAAATTCTGATCTTGTCATATATATATATATATATATATATATATATATATATTTATATATGTATATATATATATATATATTTACTAAACGTAATTTCTCTCTGAAGCAACCCTCTATACATCCTTATTTTAAAAATAAGGGAATTGACCAGACTACAACAAATTGCAAGTCTGGCGCGTTAAGTGTAATAATCACATATTAGCAAACACCGACCGAAAGACTTATTCCTAAATTAAAGGAACTCTCGTGTCAGCCACTGCACACCACTTGCAGACTGCAGTTTCGAGCTGTTGGCTCTCATCAGTGCAAGGTAGGCATACAGTGACTGGCAACGAGATTTCGGGTGACATGGTACATGTTCACAATCTTAAGACTGCGACATGCAAAATAAATCGAAGGCGCCATCTCGCGGTCGCTGTTCACTACAATCGAATTGGTTAGCCTGAGATGGGCAGCAAATGTTCAAAAATATGCTTCTAGAAGGCAGAGTATTTACTAAACGTAATTTCTCTCTGAAGCAACCCTCTATACATCCTTATTTTAAAAATAAGGAAATTGACCAGACTACAACAAATTGCAAGTCTGGCGCGTTAAGTGTAATAATCATACAGTACTGCGAAACGCTGTAATTCGATATTAGTAAACACCGACCGAAAGACTTATTCACGAGAGTTCCTTTAATTTAGGAATAAGTCTTTCGGTCGGTGTTTGCTAATAATATCGAATTACAGCGTTTCGTAGTAATATGTGATTATTACACTTAACGCGCCAGACTTGCAATTTGTTGTAGTGTAGTCTGTATCGAGGGTTGCTTCAGAGAGAACTTACGTTTAGTAAATACTCTGCCTTCAAGAAGCATATTTTTGAACATTTGCTGCCCATCTCAGGCTAATCAATTCGATTGTAGTGAACAGCGACCGCGAGATGGCGCCTTCGATTTATTTTGCATGTCGCAGTCTTAAGATTGTGAACATGTACCATGTCACCCGAAATCTCGTTGCCAGTCACTGCATGCCTACCTTGCACTGATGAGAGCCAACAGCTCGAAACTGCGGTCTGCAAGTGGTGTGCAGTGGCTGACACGAGAGTTCCTTTAATTTAGGAATAAGTCTTTCGGTCGGTGTTTGCTAATATCGAATTACAGCGTTTCGTAGTAATATGTGATTATTACACTTAACGCGCCAGACTTGCAATTTGTTGTAGTCTGGTCAATTTCCTTATTTTTAAAATAAGGATGTATAGAGGGTTGCTTCAGAGAGAAATTACGTTTAGTAAATACTCTGCCTTCTAGAAGCATATTTTTGAACATTTGCTGCCCATCTCAGGCTAACCAATTCGATTGTAGTGAACAGCGACCGCGAGATGGAGCATTCGATTTATTTTGCATGTCGCAGTCTTAAGATTGTGAACATGTACCTTGTCACCCGAAATCTCGTTGCCAGTCACTGCATGCCTACCTTGCACTGATGAGAGTCAACAGCTCGAAACTGCAGTCTGCAAGTGGTGTGCAGTGGCTGACACGAGAGTTCCTTTAATTTAGGAATAAGTCTTTCGGTCGGTGTTTGCTAATATCGAATTACAGCGTTTCGTAGTAATATGTGATTATTACACTTAACGCGCCAGACTTGCAATTTGTTGTAGTCTGGTCAATTTCCTTATTTTTAAAATAAGGATGTATAGAGGGTTGCTTCAGAGAGAAATTACGTTTAGTAAATACTCTGCCTTCTAGAAGCATATTTTTGAACATTTGCTGCCCATCTCAGGTTAACCAATTCGATTGTAGTGAACAGCGACCGCGAGATGGCGCCTTCGATTTATTTTGCATGTCGCAGTCTTAAGATTGTGGACATGTACCATGTCACCCGAAATCTCGTTGCCAGTCACTGCATGCCTACCTTGCACTGATGAGAGCCAACAGCTCGAAACTGCAGTCTGCAAGTGGTGTGCAATGGCTGACACGAGAGTTCCTTTAATTTAGGAATAAGTCTTTCGGTCGGTGTTTGCTAATATCGAATTACAGCGTTTCATAGTAATATGTGATTATTACACTTAACGCGCCAGACTTGCAATTTGTTGTAGTCTGGTCAATTTCCTTATTTTTAAAATAAGGATGTATAGAGGGTTGCTTCAGAGAGAAATTACGTTTAGTAAATATATATATATATATATATATATATATATATATATATATATATATATATATATATATATATATATATATATATATATATATATATATATATATATATATATATATATATATATATATATATATATATTTACTAAACGTAATTTCTCTCTGAAGCAACCCTCTATACATCCTTATTTTAAAAATAAGGAAATTGACCAGACTACAACAAATTGCAAGTCTGGCGCGTTAAGTGTAATAATCACATATTACTATGAAACGCTGTAATTCGATATTAGCAAACACCGACCGAAAGACTTATTCCTAAATTAAAGGAACTCTCGTGTCAGCCATTGCACACCACTTGCAGACTGCAGTTTCGAGCTGTTGGCTCTCATCAGTGCAAGGTAGGCATGCAGTGACTGGCAACGAGATTTCGGGTGACATGGTACATGTCCACAATCTTAAGACTGCGACATGCAAAATAAATCGAAGGCGCCATCTCGCGGTCGCTGTTCACTACAATCGAATTGGTTAACCTGAGATGGGCAGCAAATGTTCAAAAATATGCTTCTAGAAGGCAGAGTATTTACTAAACGTAATTTCTCTCTGAAGCAACCCTCTATACATCCTTATTTTAAAAATAAGGAAATTGACCAGACTACAACAAATTGCAAGTCTGGCGCGTTAAGTGTAATAATCACATATTACTACGAAACGCTGTAATTCGATATTAGCAAACACCGACCGAAAGACTTATTCCTAAATTAAAGGAACTCTCGTGTCAGCCACTGCACACCACTTGCAGACTGCAGTTTCGAGCTGTTGACTCTCATCAGTGCAAGGTAGGCATGCAGTGACTGGCAACGAGATTTCGGGTGACAAGGTACATGTTCACAATCTTAAGACTGCGACATGCAAAATAAATCGAATGCTCCATCTCGCGGTCGCTGTTCACTACAATCGAATTGGTTAGCCTGAGATGGGCAGCAAATGTTCAAAAATATGCTTCTAGAAGGCAGAGTATTTACTAAACGTAATTTCTCTCTGAAGCAACCCTCTATACATCCTTATTTTAAAAATAAGGAAATTGACCAGACTACAACAAATTGCAAGTCTGGCGCGTTAAGTGTAATAATCACATATTACTACGAAACGCTGTAATTCGATATTAGCAAACACCGACCGAAAGACTTATTCCTAAATTAAAGGAACTCTCGTGTCAGCCACTGCACACCACTTGCAGACCGCAGTTTCGAGCTGTTGGCTCTCATCAGTGCAAGGTAGGCATGCAGTGACTGGCAACGAGATTTCGGGTGACATGGTACATGTTCACAATCTTAAGACTGCGACATGCAAAATAAATCGAAGGCGCCATCTCGCGGTCGCTGTTCACTACAATCGAATTGATTAGCCTGAGATGGGCAGCAAATGTTCAAAAATATGCTTCTTGAAGGCAGAGTATTTACTAAACGTAAGTTCTCTCTGAAGCAACCCTCGATACAGACTACACTACAACAAATTGCAAGTCTGGCGCGTTAAGTGTAATAATCACATATTACTACGAAACGCTGTAATTCGATATTATTAGCAAACACCGACCGAAAGACTTATTCCTAAATTAAAGGAACTCTCGTGAATAAGTCTTTCGGTCGGTGTTTACTAATATCGAATTACAGCGTTTCGCAGTACTGTATGATTATTACACTTAACGCGCCAGACTTGCAATTTGTTGTAGTCTGGTCAATTTCCTTATTTTTAAAATAAGGATGTATAGAGGGTTGCTTCAGAGAGAAATTACGTTTAGTAAATACTCTGCCTTCTAGAAGCATATTTTTGAACATTTGCTGCCCATCTCAGGCTAACCAATTCGATTGTAGTGAACAGCGACCGCGAGATGGCGCCTTCGATTTATTTTGCATGTCGCAGTCTTAAGATTGTGAACATGTACCATGTCACCCGAAATCTCGTTGCCAGTCACTGTATGCCTACCTTGCACTGATGAGAGCCAACAGCTCGAAACTGCAGTCTGCAAGTGGTGTGCAGTGGCTGACACGAGAGTTCCTTTAATTTAGGAATAAGTCTTTCGGTCGGTGTTTGCTAATATGTGATTATTACACTTAACGCGCCAGACTTGCAATTTGTTGTAGTCTGGTCAATTCCCTTATTTTTAAAATAAGGATGTATAGAGGGTTGCTTCAGAGAGAAATTACGTTTAGTAAATATATATATATATATATATATATATATATATATATATGACAAGATCAGAATTTATAGATGTTTCCTCTGGTTCCATACGTCCGTCCTTCTTTTGAAACATTATTGGATATGTTAGTCAAGATCTGAAGTTCTTCTGTTTCCATTGGTCTCGCTTTTTAGTGAGAGTAGTTTAAGATGACAATGGGACAGGCCTTTTTGCCGTATTGTTATTTGAAGATGATATGAAAGAGAGTAGCAAACGATTCAACAATTCTTTTTTTCTGGTGATTTTCTGGATAAACATTTACGATAGTTTTTAAAGCTCTTTAAAACTTTGTGTAGCCATTTTATTTAAAAACCTACTTACAAATGTACAGTTTAAAATTGACCATAGAATTACCCCCTGAAGTTTGTCTATGTACTTGCTAAACCTTATACTTATATGTAACTTGTTAACAAAACATTAAAGCAAAAAGGACAACAGAAGTCAACACAACAAAAAATACTATATGGGAAAATGAAAATACGAAAAGAGAAAATACGTACTGGAAATTACAAAAATACATAATACCTGGAATATCCACCTACTACAGTATGAAGATATCCAGAAGAAATATTGCAAGGAAATATAAATACAATTAACAGGATGAGAACCAGACTGGATAACAAGTTCAAAAATAAAAATCGCGGCAAGAAAAGTTAAAAAAGGAGAAGTCACCTATGGATTCAACAAGAAAAATATCAACACAATATACATAGCTATCATACTGCTAACGACGACACAAGAGGTCAAAAACGTGGCAACGACAGAAGCCAACAGAAGAACAGAAGAAGTCTGAGAAGAGCTGAAAGCCGACATACAAAACCATTAGGACTATAGCAACGACATAAAACGTCAACATAATAGGAGGGAAGACAATTACGAAGTGGATAGAAACATATACCATGAAGTACTGTGCACATGCCCAGAGAAGGGATCCGACACATTTTCTGAAGGAAGCGCTAATATTACTGTCACAAACTAAAAAACCGCTGCCCGAGGAATCACTACTTCCACATTCAGACTTTCTATCCAAGTCTCTTACAACGAAAATACACTACATTTGCACTCCACTATGTGGAAATAATTGTTTATGGAACTTTAATATTATAATATATGAAATCGTGTACCCTAAAAACCCATAAAATGATATGTCACATCGGTCGTGGGGGTGGTGGTGGTGGGGGTGAATGAAGTGAAAACATTTTTTGATGACTTTGGTTCTTGTACACACACTAAATCACAATATTTTCTCACACCCCTTTAATTATTTAATTATAGGTAGGTAGGAGGGTGGTAATAATGCAAAAAAAAATTTTTGAGACCCTGTCTCCTCTTATATTTACTAAATACGAATTTCATAGACTCTTACTTGCTTGATTTACCCATTTACCCTCAACTCTTCAACGGAATAAGTCTAAATATAATCTAGTTCCAGATCTCGTTAAAATACATAAGTGTACCTAAAAAGGATGCCAATTTTGGGCCCAATGCACCCACCTTAGAAAAGTGTACTATCTTATGTTTTTTGGTATGCTGATTACAAATATGACCTTCAATTTGCCGAAAATTGAGCGGAAGAAGGTGGGGTACCCACTAGAGCATCTTGAGTTTGGAGTATCTACATAGCAGGTCGGCTCTGGATGGAGCTTGCAAGATCATCAGGAGTTCGGATCCCCTTCTCTGCATGGTTAGCGACCATGAAAATGCAGGGATAGGAGCGTTCTTATTTAAGGCAGCACAAAGAGCAGCCGATGAACTTAGCCTCGACTTCGACACTGGGCGGGTAAACCCGAGCTCTGTCACCGAGCTGGAGCCCGCTTAAAAGCAGCAGAGCAACGCAAATTTCTGCAGCTGCATAAAGACAAGCCCTTGCATGGAGTCTTCTACAAGAACACTGAAGACAGGGGCTCATCTGAGAAGCTGACCTTTGCTTTCCTAAGGTCAGCTGGGCTGAAGTCTGAGACCGAAGGGTTCATTATGGCTTGCCAGGATGGTGTCTTCAACACACTCGTCTATCAAAGTCATGTCTTGGGCATGGAGGTCCCTGATGTAAACTGCAGGGCCTACTGAAGGGCGCCGGAGACACTTATGCACTTGTTGTCGGCTTGTCCGACATACGCTGTCTCGGCCTATATTCACAGACATGATGGAGCACTACGAGTGCTGTACTATCATCTGCGGCACTCGTATGGGATAGACGAGACACCAGTGCTGCCTTACGCTCTGGGGGATATTGAGTCCGTAGTGGGGAATGAGCGGTGCCTAATTTATTGGAACTACTCGTTTTCCAACCTCAGGCAAATACAGGCCAATAAACCTGATGTAGCCCCCTCGCCCACCAACTCAGGACAATGTTTGTCATTGAATTCTCCGCCCCAGGGGACACAAACATTGTTCTGAAAGAGGAGAAAAAACGGACTAAATATCGAGATCTTCTCTTCGAACTCCGCAGACTCTATCCGGACCACACTGTTAAACTAGTGGTTCTTATCATAGGATGCCTCGATGGGGTGAGACGCACACTGCTTTCGGAATTGAAGACGCCTCCGGCATGCAGAAAGTGGGCAGAAATCTCAGCCGGAAGAATGCAATAGGCTCGTTACGCCTGCTCAGAGCACACGATTCACGGACTCAGTGACCACTGACCCTACGGCGTAGGGAGTGGTCTGTGGTATTACCAGCGTACCCTCTCTGGCATCGGAGATAGAGAGAAGGGCGACTGGCTTCACAAAAAAAATTAAATAACACGCGTCTCGAATCCAGAGTGTGGTGGAGTATATAACACCAGCTAACTTTGGAGACTCCTTGACAAAAATTGAAATACCTAAAGAAATGCACAGTTTAATACAGAAATCTGTTGTTCTTAATACATGTTACATTGTTAGAAAACATTTGAGTCAATGATATTTTCTTGCATCCAGCCGAAGATATCATTCAAAAACCGTATTAACGAAATATGGAGATATAATAATAATAATAATAATCAGCGTATTGGGTAAGGTCGAGAAGACTAAGCGGCGTGTACAAAAAATCGAGGTAAAAATTAAATCGGCGAGACAACACGCGTCTCGAATCCAGAGTGTGGTGGAGTATATAAAGGCAGCTAAGTCATTCACGCTGAAAATTCGGCGTATAGTTGCCGGTATAAGACGACAACACCACACCCTAAATCGGACAGTGCTGCAAACCATCAAACAGCACTGTCTAAATAGGATTCGAGCACTCATGGCCATTAAAAAATCTTTGGTCAGACGAGCACGGGCCATGGAACAAAACCACCTGTTCCAAACAAGTCCCTCTCGTCTGTTCCAAGAGCCAACGCGTGTTGTTGAAAATCCGCCGTCTGTTGAAACTGTCGAAGCTTTCTGGAAGGGAATATATGAGACTACGAGTCCATTCAACAGCGACACTCCAGCGATAGCACGCTTCGGGGAGCTCTGCAATACACTGTTGGGAGAGCAAGACGAAGTGTGTCCGGCGATTAGTACCGAGGAAATTCAACAAGCACTTGTTGGCACTATGAACTTCGCTGCCCCGGGTCCAGATGGCATAAACAACTGGTGGTGGAAGAAATTCCCTTCCACCCACCGCCATCTGGCTCGACTTTTCAACTCATGGTTGAACGAGGTAGCTGATTCCGGGCTGGTTCGCTGAGGGGCGTACTGTACTAATTCCCAAAAAGGGAAATCTGTCCGACCCAAAGAATTATTGACCGATCACCTGCCTCAATTCCTGTTAAAAGATATTTACACGTATCTTGTATGCCAGGACATTGAGGTCAGTTGAGCAGGTCTACAGACAGATACACGAGCAGCGTGGTGGCAAGAAAGGTGTGGCAGGCTGCAAAGAGAACCTATCGATAGACCGCTGCATTACACATGATTCTGCGCAATACAAGGGTAATCTATCAATGGCGTGGATCGGTTGCCGCAAGGCATTTGACACAACATCTTATGCACTATTGTTACACTTGCTTCACTGCCTTGTGATACCTGCCCCACTAGTGAGATGCATCGAATAGATGATACCACTCTGGAGAACCCGCTTCACCATAACATCTGATGCTCAGCGGGTATCGACATAGTTGGTAACATTTTGGAGAGGAGTTTTCCAGGGTGACTCCCTGAGCCCTCTCCTATTTTGCATCTCACTGCTGCCGTTGTCTGTCGGACTCCGGTAAACCCGCGGATACCAATGTGGTCCACTCAGCAATCGGAGGCATAAGGTCACCCATCTATTTTATATGGATGACCTAATACTTTATGCCTCCGGAGAGTGCGAACTCCAAAACTCTCTTAGGGTGGTCCAAGAGTATTCGCGGGCCATTGGCATGGAATTCGGGTTGGACAAGTGTGCAATCGTCTACCTCAAGAGAGGACGAAGCGGGATATTCCTTGAAGACGCGCAGCTCGCAGACGGAAGCATCCTACGACATCTGGATGCCGGAGAGACCTACACGTACCTGGGTGTGGAACAACATCACATCCAGGACGTGAAACAGATTAAGGATACTCTTCGCGGCAAGTACAGGCACCGGCTCCGAAACATTTGATCTTCCGAACTTTCGGGGAAAAACAAGGTGTCTGCAACTAATATGCTTGCCGTTCCGATTCTGCTCTACTCCTTTGGAGTAGTTAAGTGGACACAAGATGAGTTGCGCCAATTGTATAGAGATACGCGCAAGATGATGCATGTTCATAGGAGCATTCATCCTACGTCGTCCGTTTCTCGAGTATACCTCCCACGCCAACGGGGGGGGGGGGGAGGACTCTTGAGTCTGGAGAGCACGCATGGCAGAGTAGCGCTGGATGTGGCATGCAACATCCTCAGGAGCTCGGACCCACTCCTGCGGTTCGTGAGAGATCATGAAACTGTAGGAGTTGGTGCATTTTTATTTAAGGTAGCACGCAAGACCGTAGATGATCTCGGTCTCGTGTTCGACTTCAGGTGAGGAGGCCGGCGAGGTGCTGCTCCAGAATCAGTAACTGAGCTTGTGCCAAATCGTCTGACAGCCTAAATCAAAGCTGCCAAGCAGAGAAATCTGTTCAGGCAGCAAGTCGATAAGCCCATGCACGGTGTATTCTATAACAACATAGAGACACTGGTTTTATCGACAAAGCTGACCTTTGCTTTTCTACGGTCAGCAGGGCTAAAGTCGAAGACCGAAGGATTCATTGTGGCCTGCCAAGATGGTGTTATTAACACGTTGGTCTACCACAGTCGCATTATGGGTGTGGAGGTCTCTGATGTTAATTGTAGGACCTGCCGTCAGGCGGAGTCGCTCATGCATTTACTATCTGCATGTCCGATTTATGCGACTTCAAACACCAGTGCTGCCTTATGTCCCCGGAGAGATCGAGTCCGTTGTCGAGAACGAGAAGTGCCGTATCTACTGGAACTACTCGTTCCCAACGGTCAGAGAGATTCATGCAAACAAGCCTGACATAGTCCTCCTCGACCACCAAACCAAGATGATATATGTCATCGAGTTCTCGGCATCTGCCGAGACAAACATCATCTTGAAGGAGGGGGAAAAACGGACTAAATACCGAGATCCCCGGTATGAGCTCCGAGTGCTAAACCCAGATTACTTGGTCAAGATGGTCGTCCTGATAATCGGTGTACTTGGTGGAATGAGGCCTACGCTGCTCACGGAATTGAAGGCCATACCAGCCTGCCAAAAGTCAGCGGAGTGGTTGGCAGGCCAAATGCAGAAGGCAGTTAACCTGGGGTCCCTTCATCTCCTTAGGGCACACGAATCTGGCATCTACAGTCACTAACCCTGAGGGATGCGGGGAGTGGCTGTGGATAATTCGCTGGCGCTTCTCCCGTGAGAATGTCGGAGACACGGGAGAACTGTCCAGCCTCGCGCACGCGAAAAAATAATAATAATAAATATTACACTTAGTGTGCCTGCCATAAATGGAGTAAGTGTCCTGTAAAATATTATCTACGCCTTATATAATATGTTTGGTGATTGTTGTTGTGCTGATTTGACTTCACTCCACAAACATGTAATCTAAGTGGTAAATCATTCGGTGACACCTGTACATTTTTATGGTGATATGGATCCAATAATGTTATGTACGCTTCTCCGTGATACATTAGTAAAAATAGTATATTTTTCGAGATATTTTTATTGAAAACCATGCATTTTACGAGCATTTTTATTAACACGAAACAAATAAATCTTATTTTTGTCGAATAAAATGAATTTTGGTCATGCATTTTAATCATATCAAAATAGTTTTAAAAATACGATAAAAAAAGTAGCAAGAAAAGTACCGTCAACGCCCTCTACAAAATGCAGAAATGCTTCTACCCTCATATTGTTCGGAGTCTAAATCGTCCTAATTTTCAGCTTGATCGGTTGTTTGATTTCTGGAATATATCCAATACATTTTTTTTTCTTTAAAGCCCCATTACTTCTTAAGGAAGAACTTGTGGACTAATGTATTGGTTTTATCCGAGGGGCAAGTCACGGGGTGATTTTTTGTCCCTTACCGAGGCGATCCAGGGCGATCTAAGAATAATCTGAGGCGATCTGAGGGAATATACTTCAAAAGCGATCCGAGGTGATCAACGGGCGACCTGGGGTAATCTGGAAGGAATGAGATATAGAGGCGTTATTTCGTCCTTCAGTTCTCGCTTGAGTTACCCTTTGGTTTAATCACTTTATTAAATTTTTAATTTCATTTGCCTCAGCAAGCGAAAGGTAAGTCATGGGGCGATTTTTCGTCTGTTGCCAATACAGGGCGATCTAAGGGTGATCCGGGGCGAATTATGCTAAGGTGATAGGGGGAAAAGCAAGGTAACCACGGGAGATCTTGGTCAATCTGAGGTAATATACAGGCGATCTGAGGCGATCAGAGGGGCGATATTTCCCGCAGTTTTCACGTGCAAGCGAATAATATTGTTTTTTGAAACAGGTTGATTTTTGTTCTTAAATACTAAAAATACTACACATTTTTTGACATACCTACATGTCGAATTCATGACATCATTCGTGTTGAAGTTGTGACTTCATCGATTCTTTTTAAATAGCAATAAGCGAGCCAACAAGGATAATGTGACACTTCTCTTGAAAGGACTTTATAGTTCTCTATCGAACCATATTAATTTTCAAATATTTCAAATGTACAGTTACAAAAAAAATTAAAATGATGTTCAAAAATAATGTACGATCGTACTAAATATATATTTTAGTAAAAAATTAAACAAAAGAAAAATAAACAAATATTGTTTTATTAAGAAATAAAACAAAAGTCCAACAGTTCCTCTACAAAACAATTTAACTAAAAAAAAATATCCTCAATAAAAAAAAAGTAGATCACAATAAATATCCAAGCTGACACCAAGAATTAAGAGACAAAATGTAAATTCTTCTTGAACTCTGTCGATCACTTCCGGAGTTATTTTTGAAATTTTCACTTTGATGCGTTCTTTTAACGTTTCAAATTGTAACGTCTATTAAAATGGACTTTATTGTTTAAATATCCCCATAAGAAATAATCCAGAGGTAATCAAATCTGGAGACCTACGTAGTTATTGAATTGTTCCTCTTTGATCTATCCACAAAATATATTTATTTTCAATATCTAAACAAATATAATACGAAAAAAAATGACAGTCTTTATGATAGGCTTTATTTATGATATAATAATAAATCCGTTGCTTAAAATATATTCGCAGGAAAACTAGTGTTGGATGAATATATGCTATTTGATTTTTGGATGGATCGAGGAGTATTTAATGAATTTTAATTCGTATTATACATATGCAATATTCATTGAAAAGCAAGAAACTGTTTCTATTAGGAACACATGAATTCGAGTTGAAAAGTTTTTACTATTTTCTATAAATAATATCTAAGTACCGAAAATGTCTCTAACCTGACATGTCTTGTCTGATTTCTTTATAAAAGTTTAATTTATTTCTTAATTTCTTGCTCACAATAATTGTTCATTCCTTGGTATTATTAAAACTAAAAAGACAAAATAATACTGAAGGCAAATGCAACGATAAATTCGAAGTCTCCCCCCTGCCCTTTTTCTATTCAAAAAATCCCGCTCTTAGCTACCGGACATGTGCCTGCAGCGATCGAAATGTTCAAAAGTGACGTTGGCGACAAATGAATCAATCGCGCCGTTTTGTTTAGCTTCAGTCTCAGTTGGTCACATGGTCTGTTAAGTGTGGCGGTTTGTCACTGAAAGTTGTTTTTTCCCTGGTATGAATAAATTCAGTATTTTTAGTGCATTATTTCTTGACTACTCATGCACAAATACATATTAATGAAGCATTTTGTTTAATATGAAATAGTGATTAATATGTAATTAAATTCTGTAACTATTTAAAATTATACATGAATTCGTATCGCCCCTGGTGACCATCCCCTGACTTTATTAGGGCAGATAGTAAAGCCAGGGGAATGACTGATTTCTACATTACTCTAATTAGAGTAGTAACCTAATGGAAAATGGAAAGAGAAATGGAAAATTGGCCTGAAATCTTTTGTTTCCTTTAGTTACTGAGTGAAGACATGGCCAACATAAAAAGAAACTAACATGTGAAGAAAAACTTGAAAAAAAGTGGCCGAACCATACGTTATGAACGTATTAGAAGTGGCCCTGAACAAAACGAAAATGAAAGGAAAAGTATTAAAAAAAAAAGAAAAGGGAGAAGTTAAATCTGTAAAGGATATGACCTCGAGAGTAAAAAGGGTCATAAGGAAGGTTTTTAGGGAAAAAACCAGGAAACGTCGTGTTCGCTTGGCTCTTCAAGATTTAATCGAGATTTATCTAATACTCCGGTTACAGCTTACTTTTCTCTTTCTTTTCGTTTTGGAGGTTCTCGTGTTCAGATAAGCCTTTACACTTTGTTCGTATACAAAAAAGAGTCAACTGAATGTCCCAGCTATATGGGCACACCTTCATCCTATAATTCAGTCATCACCAAATTCAATACAAAATATTCATTTTCTTAGCGATGGGTCTGTAACACAATACAGAAATAAACACATGTTCTACTTCTTAGCCTGTCAGCTGACTATGAATTATCAAAAAATTAACAATTTCACCCGGAATTACCATGAAGCAGGTCATGGTAAAAGGTGCGCCTGATGTTGTGGGAGCTATGTGCAAGATAACTGCCGATAAACTGGTGGTTACAGGTACTGATATTCCTCCCATGAATTCATTTTCAAAGGCCATAGAAGAAAATTGTCCAGGAGTTAAAACATATATCATCACTGACGTTATTATATTGCTAAAAGAATCCCTAATAAATAACAATGAATCCACCGTTTTACGTTTTGTTGGTATTATCAAAATCCACCAAGTTCAAGGAAACACACTGTTACCAAATAAACTGAGTATGAAAAGTTTAAATTGTTTTGCACATATTATCACTAGGAAAACTATCTTATTCTCACCAGAGCTGGGCAAAGTACTCATTTAAACTACTTCAAGTATCAAGTACCAAATAGCTAGTTGGGGTACTTGCTGCATCAAGTATCAATTACTTTTCCGAAAGCAGAATACTTCAAGTATCAAGTACTTCGAGGTAGTACTTGCAATTTTGGGTGTAAGTACTACTTGTACTACTTCAATTGGTCATTTAATTCTAACAAGTACATTTAAATACTTCAAGTATTTTCTTGTTGTATCAAGTATCAAGTACTGTTTAAAAGTAAAACACTTACAAGTACATTCAACTACTTCAAGTACTTTAATTTTTTTATTTTTACCTAAACCAATCTTTATGTGTAAATATTTCTATACATTGACATATTTTTTATATTTAGGGTATATTTAAATAATGATAGAGTTTTTTGAAGTTGTTTTATATATTTACTAAACGAGAAAAGTTTGCTCCTAAAAAAACATAACATTCCATTTCATTAATGTATTCTAAAATAACTAAAAGTAAAAACTTTTAAATAATTTGTCAGATTTGACAAAATTTCTTGAATATTATAGTCTAGGAGATAGCTCGATAAATGGGGCCTGGGATATAACACGTTGGCATTGCTGTTATGTTTTGGCACATATTTTGGCGAGTATTTTATCTTATGTGAGTCAGACCTCCCACCCTGCCCGTTTTGGCGCTAGCCGCTCCAGAAAATATTGTGAAACAGAGTATAACATTTTGGGGCTTGTTGCTAGTTCAAGAGGGTATATTACCTATCAACATTCGATATATGCCAACATTTTTTCTCCGTGCAATTGGCAGCACCGGCGACATCAATTAAAATTGGAATGTTGTAATAGTATAACACTTTCTGACCAAGCGAAAAATTTTCGTTGTCAATGCTCATTGCTGGAAAACCATATGCCAACATTTTCTGCTTGCCCATTTTCCAGATTTTTGGCCAAAAATTGGACTTTTGGCCAAAAACGGGCTAAAACTGGTGCCTTTCAAAATGTTGGCACCTTGTCAAACTTGTAGTTTCGGTACCAAAGAATACCTGAACATATTTACATTAACACATAATATCAACACTCTCAATATAGGACTAGTGATCAAATACTTTAAATACTTGAAGTAAATTGTAACGTACTTTAAATACTGTAATTTCGTTTAACAAGTATTAAGTACTAATACTATTCTAAAATATCTGCAAGTATCAAGTACCAAGTACACATTTCTTCGAATATTTGAAGTAAAATACTTCAAGTAATAAAAGTAATTGAAGTACAATTTATACTACTTTTATTTGAAGTAGTGCCCAGCTTTGATTCTCACAATAATGACGTTACGTAGGTGTATGCTGTAACTGTAGATGATGAAGAAATTTCTGTAACATTTCTTAGAACATGCAATGATACCGCAACTTTATTTAAGGTTAATGATTTGTTGTTAATATTGAACAAATTTGTGATAAACTACATCAACCTAGTCTTGTAGTAAAAGGTGATAGAGTATTTCTTAAGTTTACAAAACCAGTTAACATTTGGAAACAAGTACTTAGAAGACTTAGGTATGGCTAAATAATTTATTTGTTGTTTTTATGTTTATGAAGTATATGGAGGATGTTGATTTTACAATATGATATTTTTAATAGTGTTCTTACCAAATTAGCATTGTGATGCAATACGTAATATTCTTATGATTATATTGTAATCTAGAAGTTAATATTCCTCGTTTATTTTAAGTTGATTAAGTTTATTATCACTATTTTAATGTCATTCCTCTCGCCAACTGTCACTACATCGTCTATAGAGTCACTCTACTGGCTTGTAATTTCCCCCTGGTTGCGGTAAAACTTAGAAAATGTGTAATAATTACTGGCCCTTTAAATTAGCATTAAAACAGGGTTCACTTTTATAAAATACAAATATAGACTTAAACTCGTATTTTTTGTTGGTTGAAAATATGGATATAATAGCCAAAACACAAATAGCATACATTCACCCCGAGATTCACCATTTTATAGATTGATTTAAGTCGGCGCTAGTGTTGTAGCATGCACATAGCCACCTTATAAATTTCATAATAATTATTTAAAACAGAGCTGTATCATCATACTATAAAATCGTTTAGTTAAATTTAATTCATAATTAGTGGGAATCTAAGCGTAAGGGATAGGCAATCAAATGAGCATACATTGTGTATTGGCTAGTTTAATTTAGTCAAATAATAAATTGCGGTCAAAATCTCGTAGAGATCCGCAGATGCCACAGCTACCGAATTTTCGGTAGATCTACCGAATTTGGATAAAGTCTACCGAAATACCGATTTATTCTGAAATTCTACCGAAAATTCAATAAATACAAATATACAAATTAAATTTATTGCTCGTTCGGGAATCACTGATGACCTGCGGTTAAATAAAACGTCTGCGTTAGTCATTTAAGACGCACCACAGACTAAGGGTGAGTTCACATAACTGCGAAATTGCGGATTTATTTCTGCGCAATTAATGTGATTGGTGGAAATTATTCAAAATGAAGATATTCAAACGTGGAAATTATTCAATATGAATAATTTCCACCAATCACATTAATTCCGCAGAAATAAATCCGCAATTTCGCAGTTATGTAAACTCACCTTAAATGCTCACACAGTTCGCGCCGAAACTTTAGTGGCTGGCGCAAGGTGCAGTGTTCTATTAAGATTTAAATAAAAAATGGACATTTGGTTAAGCTCAATAATTTTGGTTAGCATAATTCAAAAATCGGCTCTCTTACGTTTTTTTGAAATTAAATAACGAGTACTTAAAAAAAAAATTATCCCAGTCGGTTGCGAAGTGCTCTAGATAATTTTGAAATAGATATTTGCGCTACAGTTATTTATATTTTCATTCAATTTCTCTTCTAACAATAATTCCAATTTATAAAATATTTATATGTGTGTCCCATGTCAAGTTTGTATTATATGATGTAGTGCGTTTCGAATTTTATTTTTTTTCGAAGTGTTGCACCAACTTTTTTCTAACGCAACTTTTATGAGTAATAGTGCATATAAAGTATTACAACATTTCAGTGATTGTAAGTCATAGTGAACACGGAAATATTAATTATTATATTTTTTATTTATTTTTTAATGATGTGCGTAATTATTCCAAAAATTCAAAAAAAAAAAACGAAATATACTCTCTAGGGTTACCTAAAACCTCCCGTTGGCTTTACCTCTCTAGCTCAATTAGTTTTCGGGATATGTATTTTTGAACGATAGTCATGCATGCGCTCATTTTTTTTCCATATCTCAAGGTCAAAGCGGACTACGGCGGCAAACCACATATAAATCGCGTTCATACATCAAGTCGATATTAAAACATAAGTTTCGATATACGTTGCCATTTGGGAGCCGACTCGTCATGCTTACCCGGCTCTGGTGATTTTTTTAAAATCTAGTGATTTGTCGAAAACTTTTATGAAAATGCCCATTTTTAATGATTTTTGAATCATCAAATTTATTGCCCTCTACTGGTAGGTAAACTGGATGATAGATCCTGCCTTTATAGTAGTAAAGATGAAACACAAAACAATATGTAAAAATAACAATGTACCTGTTTCATGTCGTTTTTTTTCTGAAACGATCAGTTTATGTTATTTTTTCTACGACTATTGAATAATTCATTTATTATAGATACGTTTTTGAACATGTAATAGGTCTCATTACTAATGGTCGCGGATAATAATTCATTACTCAATAGGTTAGGACCAATCACAAGAGTTCGTATTCGTTATTCAACAGACTTGGACCAATCACAAGAGATCGTATTCATTATTCAATAGTTTTCATGGAGCAATCGCAAGAGACGATTTAAAGTTCAAAAAAATCGCGTGTGCCATAACTCAATTCAATCTGTTATAATAAGTAGGTCATCGATTTCGCCGAAAGTCAAAAAATGTCACTTTTCGTACGCTCCTGTAGGCTCGAATTATCGATTTCGCCGGTGCGATTCACGATGTGCATCACATGCAATTCTTCCTCTTTCAATAATGACATAGTATGGCCCTTCAACTCATATATTAAAAAAGATTTGAACGTTCAAAGATTTCGTGTCTCGCCTTCTTTGCAGATTGGGAAAACGGACATCTCAACACGGTTTTTGTCGAATAAATCGAAAAGTATCACTCCTAGCAAAAAAATAAAAATCTCCGAGGTAAAGATAAATCAAGGAACAATTTACTTTTTTCAAATCTTCGCAACTTTTTGTTTTTTCGTGGATATGGAAATTTAAAAATGGCGTCAAGCGTTTTTGAGTCAAAATACCTCTTTAAAAGTTAAATATCTCGGAAACTAAGGCACTTGCGCCAAAAATGTTAAGAAACCAAATTAAAGATTATCGCTTAAGCTAAATGCATTTTTTTAAATTTTTTCTTCTGCTTAAAAATAAATAAGTTTTAACCGATACAATATGCGTCTTCGCATCTTTCCTTACAAATCACGTCATTTGTCGGCAAATTTACCTTAAAGTGCACCTCCCTGTCGAGTAGTCGTAGAAAAAGTATAGCATTCTACTTGCGCGTAATAGCTATTACTCACTCGGATGAATTACGACACTCGCCTTCGGCTCGTAAACGTCATCCTCTTGAGTAATAGCTACACGCTCGTTGAATAATATACTATTATCATTTTGTCATTTATAATATTTTAAGTACTTGTCGAGGTACTTGTGATATTAGAATTTATTTTTATTTTTAAGAAAGAAGAAGTTAGTTATTTTCTGTTAATTTTATATTTCCGTTTTCCTTGATTTATTTACAATAAAATTTGTTGATTTTAAACACATTATTTTATTCTTTTGCCATTTTATATTAAAAAAGTAACTATGTTGTTAAAATGTACGTTAATATCTACCGAAAAAATGTACAAAATCTACCGAAAAATTTCAACCTATTCTACCGAAATCGCCGGAAAGACTGTGGCAAGAGATCCGCAGGCGAACGAATAGTTTAGTTTTTCATAACTCCGTTGTCTCAGTTGCTGCGTCTCAATTTACCTCTCGATAATTATTATAAAATAATTATCTATATTGAAAATATATTACCAACTATACGTCGGGCCTCGTTCTCCAAGATTAAACAATGTAGTACGCCGATTCCGTGAGGTGTCGCCACTAGTTTCAGAGTTAAGAAAATTGGTGTGTCAAGGGTTTCCCCCGTCGCGCGTGCCTTCGTTACTTCCAGTGTTGCCGTTTGGCGCATAATTATGCGATTTGCGCATAATTTAACCGCCCAGATAATAATTTTCGCACTCTAAATAAAATCGCTTAATTTCGCATTTTCCTACAAAAATTGCATAATTGCAAATCTCTAGCTTATTACAAACATTTTGCGACAAGAAGTTAGTTTTTCCCATAATTCTACCCCCCCGCTCATCAATTTTGAGAGAAAAACGGACACATATTTTTTTTTCAGATTTCTCCCCCCCCCCCCCGCTCACCAAAATTTTTTTAGTAAATCGCACTATGTTGCACAAAATCGCATAATTATTGCCAAGGGGGCGCATAATTTTGTTCTTAACCAGTGGCAACACTGGTTACTTCATAGTTGATTCTAGTGCGATTGAAACCACATGTGCCACAATGCCACCAGCACGAAAAAGAATTCGCAAAATCAGCAGTACTTCGGAAGAAGATGATAGTTGTGATGTGTGGCTCTCCGATAACAACAGTAAGTAATTTAAATATTCTAATTCTGCTATTTTAAATCAAAATTGTTAATTAAATTAATAATAAAGAAAGAAAATAATTCATCATGAGACAAATCAGTCAGTGAGTTTGTTTCAAGGCTTAATAAATGTTGCAAAGTTTCGCCTATTCAGAAAACATAAACAGTGAGTCAACACCAGACGTTGGACAAACTGAAATTTCTGATTCTATGTTTTGCTGACAATGGACTAAAAATAATTCATGGAATTGAAAGATTTTGTAAATATATAAAACAGTGAGCCAGTACGAGAGACTGCACAGGCTGTAAGATTTCTTCTTCGGAAACATAAGTCCTAAAATAGAAAGAAAATAATTCATAAAATTGAAATTTTTTACAAATAGGAATGCAGTGAGCCAGTACGAGAGACTGGACATGCTGTAAATTTATTATATCGGGAAAAATAATTCCTGAAATTAAATGAGTTTGCAAATATATAATACAGTGAGCTAGTGCGAGAGACTAGACAGACTGTAAGTTTATATTTTGTGGAAAATAGTTCACGAAATTAAAGGATTTTTCAAAAAATGATAGACATACTGTATTGGAACACTGAGTTGGTGCAGGAAACCAGACCGGCGATAAGTTTTATTACATTATCCAATTGTAAAATACAGTGAGCCAGTACGAGAGAATGGACATACTGTAAGTTCATTTTTTTTTCGGGAAAATATTCCTGAAATTATAAGATGTTGCAAACATATACTACAGTGAGCCAGTACGGGAGCCTGGACAGACTGTTATATTGATACTAATAGCAACAATAATGTAGTTTATTTAAAAAATACTTGATAAATAATAATATTCAAAGAGGAGGCGACGTTTAACCGAATTGTTTTTTCACGCAATTCATTCCTTTTACTTCATGCCCTGTTTGTTGTTGGTTGTATAATTTCTATTGGGGGGGGGGGGTCGATATATAGCTGTGTACTCATATTCAATGCAAGGTTACCAGGGTGTTAAAACAGCTTATTTATTTCAAGATATGGAGATTTCACATCAAGAGGGTGCCAACTTGGATCCAGCCATAATGAAAATTTTGAGTTATCACATCGATGATGCTAACTGAAATAGACCAGCCTTACACGCTGATTTAGTATCAAAATGGAATAGTATTTTAAGTGAGGGCTTAAATAAAGAAGCTGTAGATGAATTGGTGAAAGAATATCCTATAAACGGAGAATGCAATCTAGGAGCTCCGTTAATTAATAAGGAAATGGCAATGTCTCTCAATGACCATATCATTAAAAGAGACAAACATTTCATGGATTCACAAAATGCCCTGGGATCCGCCATTAGAGCCTTAGGAGAAGCAATTACCATGGTTCTCGGTGAAGAAGAGGTGGATAAACTTTCGTTATTAAAAAAGTTATGTGACTCAGGCCGATTGTTTACTCATATACATAATAACTTTTCAAAAATGAGAAGAGCTTTTATCAATCCTGGACTTCTTGCCGAACACCAGTATCAACAGGAAAAGACTCCAACAAAAAATGTTCATCAAGAAAAACATCTATCAGAGTCCTTATCAAAAAACAAAGGGCAAATACAAATAGAGGTAGGAAAATTAGCGGGAAAGTTAAAGCATCATGTAGATCAAAGGAAAAAAATTACGAAAGATAGTCATGTTTTAAGATACATTAATGGGTATAACATAACATTCTCAAAGAAATGTAAGCAAATTCGTATTCCAAAAGAACCTAAAAGGTCCCTTAAGGAGTTTACTGACTTGAATAATGCTATAAAAAGTTAATTACATTAGGGGCAGTAAAATATTGTTCACAAAAAAAGGGACAATTTATATCAAAATATTTTCTAGTCCCGAAACCCGATGGATCTTACCGTTTTATTTTAAATTTAAAACTAAATAAGTTTGTACATAAAACTCATTTTAAGATGGAAGATATAAGAACAGCACCGAAAATAATTAACAAAGATTATTTCATGTATCTATTGATATACAGGATGCTTACTTTTTAATTCCGGTAGCTAAAAGGAGCAGGAAATATTTAAGATTTATGTTTAATGGACGATTATTAGAATTTACTTGTTTACCGTTTGGACTGTGTACAAGTTCTTACATATTCACTAAGGTTATGAAACCTGTTATATCATATTTAAGAAATAGAGGTTTTTTATCCACAATCTATTTAGATGATATTTTATGTATAGGAAAAACATTTAATGAACGTGTTAATAATGTTACCGAAACGCTGGCTCTTTTACATAATCTAGGTTTTAAAGAAAATGATAAAAAATGCCAATTATCACCAGGTCAAAGGTGCAAATATTTAGGGTTTATTTTAGACACAAAAATTGAGTTTAGAATTAACAAACGACAAAAAACAAAAGATATTAAAACTGATAAGACACTTTCGATCTGTTCATACTTGTACAATAAGACAATTTGCTCAGCTTGTAGGCAGTATAGTAGCCAGTTGTCCAGCCATTGCATATAGTTGGGTGTATTCAAAATTATTTGAAAGGGAGAAATATATAGCTCTTATAGTAAATAATAATGATTATAACAAACAAATAAACATATCAAAAATATTAACCAAAGACTTCGATTGGTGGGAAAATAATATTTTACATTCATTCAATCCGATACGACACAAAAGATATGTTAAGGAAATATTCTCAGACAGTTCGTTAACAGGTTGGGGTGCATTTTGTGAAGGAAAAACCACATACGGTTTTTGGAATGTGGATGAAAAACTTTTGCACATAAATCATTTAGAATTATTGGCTGCATTTGCAGCCTTAAGATGTTTTGCTGAAAATTTAAGAGATTGTGAGATCTTATTGCGAATAGACAATACCACTACTATCGCTTATATAAATCGGATGGGGGGGGTGCAATATCCAAAATTAAACGAATTGGCCCGTACTATTTGGCAATGGAAAGTAGACGAATATGGATTTTCGCATCCTATATCGCTTCAAAAGATAATATAAAAGCGGACAAAGGATCAGGAGTGAAAAATATCGACACGGAATGGGAATTATCGAAATCTGCCTTCCAAAAAATTGTAAAAAGATACGGTATGACAGACATTGATCTTTTTGCATCCCGAATAAATAAAAAATGTGAAATTTTTTACTCTTGGATCCAGACCCAAGCAGTTTAGGGGTAGATGCCTTTACACAGTATTGGAAGGACTGGTATTTTTATGCTTTTCCTCTATTCTCACTAATTTTGAGGGTGTTGCAAAAAATCATTACAGATAACTCCACTGGCATATTAGTAATACCTTTATGGACTTCACAATCGTGGTATCCTCTATTCAAGTCAATTTTGATCTCAAAACCGATAGAATTTGCACCTAATGCCTCTATTTTGTTATCTCCGTGTAGGACACTTCAGCATCCCCTGTGCAGGAGCCTTACGTTAATTGCAGCAGTTGTCTCAGGCAATCCTACAAACTTAAAGACTTAACCAGAGGCATCATTAGAAATAATGGTAAACTCCATTTCCAAAGCAACATTAAAACAATATAACAGTGGTTTGAAACAATGGTGGTCATTTTGTAAAAATAAATTGTTTGACCCGTTTAGGGCATCAGCTAACAATGTAATAGAATTTTTAAGCGTAAAATTTAAAGAAGGGGCCTCGTACGGTACATTAAACACAATGAGATCAGCAATAGCTCTGATATTATTAGAGGATATTTCTGACAACAAAAATGTGAAGAGATTTTTTAAAGGTATTTATAAAATAAGACCAACTAAACCAAAATATGTTCAGTTATGGGTCATAGGAATTGTTCTAAACTATTTATATAAACAGTATCCATTAGACTCCTTATGTTTGATAAAATTATCAGAAAAAACTATTACACTGTTGGCTCTAGCTACCGGACATAGAGTCCAGACTTTCAGTCTTATTAAAATAGAAAATATCCTCAAAACAGATGCAGGATTAGAAATTAAGATACCAGACCAAATTAAAACATCTGGTCCGGGCAGATACCAACCTTTATTGTACCTTCCCTATAACTTAGAAAAACCTGAGCTATGTGTAGCCAAATGTATAGAGTTTTACATAGAAAAAACAAAGGCTTTACGCAGTAACAACAATTCACTTTTTATCACTCTTAAAAAGCATTATAAAGCCGTAGGTACACAGACGCTAAGTAGATGGATTAGAAATGTTCTTAAAGTTAGTGGTATAAACAAACTTGTATACTCCTCACAGCACTCGACATGTCTCTACGTCAAAAGCCTTCAGCAATGGAGTTGATTTACAAGTAATTAAAAACTCCGCAAGTTGGTCCAAGAATTCTGAATCTTTTGCTAAATTTTACAATAGACCAACAGGTAAAGAACTTAATTATACGTTAACTGTTGTTAATTCATAAACAAAAGTTTAAGTTAAATCAAAGTTAAATTACTAATATTCTGTTTACACTAATGTGATTATTTTGTTATGATTAGATTAGATACTTTTTGTTTGATTTATGGAAAAATAAAAAAAATTACATACATACTCTGAACATCTACATTGTTTAATCTTGGAGAACGGGGCCCGACGTATAATTAAACGATTAAACGAACTTACCTAAGTGATGTTCAATCGTAATTATACGAGGGCCTCGTTCGAGAAGATTAAACCCACCCTTTTTCCTTCCCCAGAAAAGTAGGCAGCCTTTTCTTCCCAATGTGTAATTTTTAGCTCTAAACTATATGAAGTAACGAAGGCACGCGCGACAGGGGAAACCCTTGACACACCAATTTTCTTAACTCTGAAACTAGTGGCGACACCTCACGGAATCGGCGTACTACATTGTTTAATCTTCTCGAACGAGGCCCTCGTATAATTACGATTGAACATCACTTAGGTAAGTTCGTTTAATCGTTTAATTTTACATAGTGGCTAAAACCTATTTACCAGCATCATTCATTTACTGTGATGGGCAAGAAAGCAAAAGATATGGTAAGATTAATTTTATTTTGCTTCACAAACATGGCGTTATTAATGGCGTCCTTTCATTTCTTAGCGTCGTTACATACCGAATCATAAGCCATATCGATTTCAAGTTCCATCTCAAACGTAAACGGGTAGGGCGATAAAATGATAACACCGGAATGATTTCGTAAGTATAATTATAAAATAAATTTAAATTAACAAATTTGCGTCAGCCATTTTAGCGAATCGCCATGACATTCCCTTCGTTTCTTTTTTAGCGTGTTTTAGTTGGTTGTTTTTTAATGCAATTTTATTGCTAGATGTTAACATTAGCAGTAACTATTATAGTTATTTTTACAACTAATGCTATAGTAATATTAAGATGTATATAGAGGATCTGAGAGCATTTGGAAATTGTAGGCGGTAATATGGAACCATAGCAAAGCAGTTTACGGAAGTTTGGAGGGGTTTAGTGTGTCACAGGGAACTCCCTGGGTTCACTAAAATCGTCTAAAGTACAGGGTCCGGACAAGTAGGTAAATTGTATCTTCCCGTGTTCATCCCCGATAAGTTCGGTTTGGAAATTTGACTCCAATGTCAGGAATATCCAGCTGGCTACCATTTGCAAATTTCATTCCTTATTCAAATATATATTTCATGTTCTTTAACATTATCTCATTCTACCAAGTGTGAATATATGTTAATTATATTAATATTTCGTAGAATCATTTCAAAATATTAGAATATTATTATTATCACTATTATTAAGGAAACAAAGCCTAGCCTTATATACATTATTTATACTTAAATTTATTATATCATACTTCAAGCTAGATGCAAAAGTATACTTATTTTGTGCGGAACTTATGATCACAATCAATTTTAGACGAGGAAAATAGCCCCAGCCTTCAAATTTTTTGGCAGTAAGTCGGATTGAGATGGGGTCTCGGATGGGGGTTCTTGCATTCGCTTCGTTAACTCGTCTAGAAACTTTGTATCATATTTTGGTACTTTTTTGAAATTGCATTGCTGCATCGAAAAGTGCATTCTTATAAGTGGATCTTTTTAAGTGATGAAGAAAAAATTTATATCTTCCAGAAAAAACTCAAGAATCATACGAATTTCAGCACCTGGGGGTTTCTTGAGTCCCTCGTCCCGAATCTGACATCGGCAACCTCCGCCGGAGGACCTGGTGCGCGCGATCTGGCTAATAACGTCATCTCCTGGAGTTTTACTGAAATTACTTATCAAATCGATCGAAACTCGTTACCCGGGGGGTTTTTCGGGTCGCTCGTCCCGAAGCTGACATCGGCAACCTCCTCCGGAGATCCTGGTGCGCGTAACCTGGCTAATAACGTCATCTCCTGGAGTTTTACTGAAATTACTTATCAAATCGATCGAAACTCGTTACCCGGGGGTTTTTCGGGCCGCTCGTTCCGAATCTGACATCGGCAACATCCTCCGGAGGACCTGGTGCGCGCGACCTGGCTAAGAACGTCATCTCCTGGAGTTTTACTGAAATTTTGTCGTCAAACTTTCTAACATTGCTTTAATGAATGCTAGTTAGTATATTGTTATGGTAGAACAAGTTTTCCACTGCAACCTTCTTCATCATTTCGACGTAATATTTATGACGCAACAAATTATAAATGATTATTAGTTAAAAATAAAAATAATTATTTATTTCTGCACCTATTTAATTGTATGATAATTATTAGCTGCTCAGTGGAATTCAGTTAGTAGAAATGTTCAGGTACAGAATATACTTAGTGACAGTTGCCAGCAAGAAAAAGATGGATATCGGCACGGATATCGAAAAAATCGTTCCTACGGTAGATGCCCTCTATAGCGTTATCGCTATAAATAAAATTAAAATGGAAGTAAATATACTTATATTGTTTTTAATACATGTTCATATTTTATGTGATATTAGTATTTTTTAGTATATTGATATTATATTTTTATATCGAATGTTTTTTATTTTTCTTAGCGACTCCATGGAAACTTCTCCATTATGGATCGAGTTTTCCTTTTTGTTTCTTAGCGACTCCATGGAAACTTCTCGCATTTGGAACTTCTCGATTTCCAGTGAGTGAGTCGCTATAGTCGCTATATACACCCCCTCGTTAAAAAAGAAAATAGTCAATCAATCAACGTGTCGATTGCAAAACGTACTTTTTTAATCGGGGTAGGCAAAGTGTCACATCTGTCAACTAATACAAAAGCCGGTTTAACCCTATCAATATTGACAGTTATGACTTTGTCTCCTTTCTTAAAGGTAAATAACTTATCTGAACGAGATAAAACTTTAAACGGTCCTTCATATAAAGGAGTAAATGAACGTTTTAAACGTTCAATGCGAACGAAAATAAAATCGCAAGAGGCAAGATCTGAACTAACAAAAGTTTTGTAATTGCCATGCGAAGTTGGAGGAACAAATTTTAAATTATTAAAATAAATGCGTAATTTGTCAATGAAATAAGGAATATCTGGGGAATTATACGATTCAACGAAAAATTCGCAAGGTAAACGAAGGGTTTGACCATATATGAGTTCAGCAGGTGAACATTGCAGATCTTCCTTGGGAGTTGTCCTAAATGCTAATAAAATGATGGGTAATTCATCTGTCCAATGTGATGTATTGGCTCTAGCTAACAAGGAAGTTTTAAGTGAGCGATGAAACCTTTCAATTAAAGAGTTGCCTTCTGGGTGATATGGAGTTGTACGTATTCTATGAAAACCTAAAAACTTTGCAAATTCATTAAATAATCTTGACTCGAATTGTACTCCTTGATCAGTCGTTACTGACAAGGGAACACCGAATCGACAAACAAAGTTTTGAAATAAAGTACGCGCAACTGTTTCTGCTGTGATGTCGCGAAGAGGGTACGCTTCCGGCCACCTAGTGAATCGTTCAATCACCGTAAGAATGTAAGAGTTACCTTTGGATGGAGGTAATGGTCCTACCAAATCTATGTGGATGTGGTCGAATCTGATTTTCGGAATGGTGAAGTTCCCGAGAGCACTTCGCGTATGTCGACTGACTTTGACAGCTTGACAGTTAATGCACGATTTTGACCATAAATTGCAATCTGTGTTCATTTTCGGCCAAAAATAGTTATTTGAAATCAACAGTCTAGTGGCTTTAATACCAGGATGAGATAAGTTGTGAAAAATATCGAATATCGTTCGTCTGTAAACAAGTGGAACAAAAGGTCTGACTTTTGCACGAGAAACATCACACCAAATAAAATCATTTGAATCTGGAATTTGTATCTTTTTTAAAATGAAATTGGTTTTAGTTAGTGATGATTTATCTGACAATAAATAGTTGAGATTTGAATCTTTCTCCTGAGCTTCACTAAGCAACTTTAGGTCAAAGTTAACATTAAGGAAGGGAGAATTTTTAAGTTGAAGTGGTAAAATATCTTGTTTTAAGGAAGAAGTGTCGTAAATACGTGACAAGCTGTCAGCTATTACATTATGTTTTCCTTTAACATGTTGTATTTTACAAGAAAATTGAGCTATGTATTCTAAATGACGTATTTGACGAGGAGATCTTTCTGCTTTTGTGAATAAAGCGTTGATTAAAGGTTTGTGATCTGTAAAACAATTAAACTTTCGACCTTCAAGTATAAACTTAAAATGTTTAATTGCAGTATATAATGCTAAAAGTTCTTTGTCAAAAATCGAATAATTGGTTTGTGCTGTGGTTAATTTACGGGAAAAGAATGCTAAAGGAGCAAGAAATCCCTTATTATCTTTTTGCTCTAAAACTGCACCCATGGCAAGGTTAGAACAATCGACTGAGAGAGATAAGATAGTATCGTCATTATTGCAAGGATGAGCTAAAACTACTGCATTACTTATTGCGTCTTTGGCTTTCGAAAATGCGTCTAAACATTGATCAGGCCAACTATTTATTTTTGTAATTTTATCATGAGATAAACTGTTACAAAGAGAATATAGGGGAAGTAATATTTCAGCAAAATGAGGTATGAAACGATGATAAAAATTCACCATACCTATGAAACGTTGTAGTTGTTTGAGAGTTGTCGGTAAAGGGAAATTATTAATGACTTCGACTCTCTCAGTTGATGGTAAAATACCTGATGAAGAGATGTGATGACCTAAAAAGGTTAAATTGTCAACTCCTAAGATACATTTAGATGGTTTAATGTTAATTCCGTATGTGTCTAATCTCTTGAAAACCTTTTCCAAATGTTCCAAATGTTGTACATCTGATTGACTTGCGATTAATATATCATCCAAATAGACGAAAACGAAAGGTAAATTGACAAGTACTTCATTCATAAAACGTTGGAAAGTTTGACCGGCATTGCGTAGACCAAAAGGCATGCGGGAAAATTCAAACAGTCCGAATGGAGTTGTTATAGCTGTCTTATAAACGTCATTTTCAGCGACAGGTATCTGATGGTACGCTCGCACTAAATCAATCTTGGAGAAAATAGTGCAGCCGTGCAACTGAGAGCTAAAGTCGTGGATATGAGGTAATGGATATCTGTCTGGAATGGTAATCGTATTTAGTTGTCGATAATCTCCACAAGGTCTCCAGTCATTCTCTTTTTTCGCCACTAGATGGAGTGGAGAGGAAACTTGAGAAGATGATGGTTTGCAGATACCTAATTCTACCATGTTATTAAATTCTGTTTGAGCTATTTTAAATTTAAGATTGTCTAATCTACGAGGTCGTGAAAAAGGTAAATGACCTTCAGTAACTATATGATGTACAATAGAATGTTTAATAGGTAAATTGTAATCTGGGGAACTAATTAAATTAGGAAATTGTAAAAGTAATTTGTTATATTTATCTGTCAAAGGAAATAATTTAAGTGAATCTAATCTACAATTGTCTAAAGGACTATTTTTAATAAAACAATTAACTGACAAATTAGTCTTGTTATCAATTATTCGAGCTCCTTTAAGATCAACAACTAAACCAAAATGAGACAAGAAATCTGCTCCTACTATCGGTATGTCAACGTCTGCTATATTGAAAACGAAAGGAAATAATCTACGTAAGTTTAGATTGACTTTTAACAATTTCTTACCGTAAGTAAAAATGGTTGAACCGTTAGCCGCGGTTAATATCGTATCGAAATTCTTTTTTAAATCTGTGAAAGCATTGCGTGGCACCACAGATAAATCGGCACCAGTGTCAATTAGGAAGTTCAGGTTGTTAGATCTATCGTAAATAAAAAGTCGACGACGTTTGCTGTTAGTAATGTCAAAATCAGACGTCATAAAATTATTATCAAACTTCAGTCATCTTTGAGAATTATCAGATTTTTTACAATTCTTACTGAATTTGCACCATTCACCTCCACAACGATAGGCATTGGCACCATAAAGTTGATGGTAGTAACAAATAGTATTGTCTGTACGATCAAATTTATTGGAAACATTATTACGGCTGGGTGAACGATTGCGATTAGTGGTACGAGTTTGTGAATTGCTTCTACTTTTGCAATTGTTGCAGCATGAAGTAGAAGGTTGAGGCTCGAAGGATTGATTGGAAAGTCTGGATTCTAAAGAGTTTAATCGAGAATTAAAAATTTCTTGTTTTTGTAATACTTGATTAATTGAATCATGAAAAGTGATTGAAAAATTTTTGATAGTAGTAGTTAAATCTGATAACGGGGTTGACTCAGAGTCAAGAGGATTTTTGGAGTACGATGCAACCATTGAATTTTGACAGGACTCCCAGATCTGATCCGCAATATCTAGAATCTCTTTTGTGTCTGTTTTCCCTGAAGCTGTATATACTGTTTGAGGTAAACGTCTTTTCCATAGCTTTATCAATAAATCTTGACTAACCATGCTGAATCCTCCAACCATATTCAGCATGCATCTATAGAAATCTGAAGGTTTCAGATCGCCCATTTGGGAACCTGATAACAGATCATTCAGACGTTTTTCCTCACTCGATGATAAACGTGAAATTAAAACTTTCTTTAAATTTATATAGAGATCCGTTTCCGGGGGATTAGATATTATATCGTATATATTATCTATCACATCTAATGGCAAATTAGCTATAACCTGATCATACTTTTTCTTGTCATTGACAATTTTTGCAACAGAAAACCGTGATTCGATCTGGGTAAACCAAATTTCTGGTTTTGATTTCCAGAATGGGGGTAATTTGACAGACGTGACATAATGGGTTTGAGGAAAATCCTCGTCTGAAGGCATAACTAATCGATTGTGATTGATTGATTGATTGTTTTCTTAGATAAAAAGGGAATGTACTTTAACTCACTCACCGATAGATGACAGTACTTGTAATGTGTACAACTTCAGTTGATTGAATTAGGAAATTACCATAAATTATAGGAACATCTATTCAACTTTGGAACCTCTATTCAAAATTCATTTGGAAAATTCTTCTCTTCATAAAATGGTCAATTTATAACGGTAGTTGATATATTGAATCTCTTCTTGTATATATTTATCACGTTGGACATAAAATTTTCACTTCTGGCATATATTTATCACTATCATTTTTAAAATGATCACGTCGGGGTCACCAAATTTATAGCGTTATCGCTATAAATAAAATTAAAATGGAAGTAAATATACTTATATTGTTTTTAATACATGTTCATATTTTATGTGATATTAGTATTTTTTAGTATATTGATATTATATTTTTATATCGAATGTTTTTTATTTTTCTTAGCGACTCCATGGAAACTTCTCCATTATGGATCGAGTTTTCCTTTTTGTTTCTTAGCGACTCCATGGAAACTTCTCGCATTTGGAACTTCTCGATTTCCAGTGAGTGAGTCGCTATAGTCGCTATACCCTCACTCAACATCTTAAACGGGTTTATTTACAAGTACAAAACTGGTTGTTTGGAGAAGAGCATCACCTAGATCCAACAGATTGGGGTTGGAAAACGAGAACAATAAGCTGATCCCCATAAGGATGACACAACCACCTGGCCCACCGAATATAATGAAGTTGATATTCTGTGGATGTAAAACCGACTGCGGTTATTCCTGTGGGTGTAGGAAGAACGGACTGATTTGCAATATCGCTTGCAAAAATTGTGCCGGCTCAAATTGCACCAACGTCGAGAAATATTCCACAGAACAATTAATTGCCGCCGAAAATGACACTCTCGATAAAGAAAGTACTAACGTATCAGTTGATGAGGCGGACGATATTTAGAATAAACTGTAAAATTAAGAAAAGTTTTTTTGATAACTTAATGTATTTGTAAAAAAAAAACATAAAGTTCAGATATTCTTGAAATTGTGCCTGCATATATTTGCACCCATACCTTTCATTTATCCCTCGAATAGTTTCAATTGAATCAACTATTCCAACTCTGGTGATAAAGTAAGTTCATTGAAAAAGAGAGGACATAAAAGTTGCCGATGTCAGATTCGGGACGAGCGACCTGAAAAACCCCCGGGTAACGAGTTTCTATCGATTTGATAAGTAATTTCAGTAAAACTCCAGGAGATGACGTTATTAGCCAGGTCGCGCGCACTAGGTCCTCCGGAGGAGGTTGCCGATGTCAGATTCGGGACGAGCGACCCGAAAAACCCCCAGGTAACGAGTTTCGATCGATTTTCCAGAGTTTACAGGGAACTCCAGGTGATGACGTTCCTGGTGCCGTCCTGACCTCCAGGTGCACAGGGGGCTCATTTGGACATCACATTCAGGTCCAGTGACTCAAAGAACCCCCAGGTGCTGAAATTCGTATGATTCGGGAGTTTTTTCTGGAAGATATGAATTTTTTCTTCATAACTTGAAAAGATGCACTTATAAGAATGCACTTTTCGATGCAGCAATGCAATTTCAAAAAAGTACAAGACCAAAATATGGCACAAAGTTTCTAGACGACTTAACGAGCGAATGCAAAAAACCCCATCTCAATCCGACTTACTGCCAAAAAAATTGAAGGTTGACTGCTATATTTCCTCGCCTATTTAGAGAAATGCGCGTTTGACTGTCACGGGTATTTTCATTCTTATTGACAGGTGGTGACAATTTTTTGGTGGTGACGAACTGATGTGATCATCAGATCGACGCGACCGACTGATGATACAGATAACTATGTGCAAACGTTGCGTTCACAACTCACGTGGTTTCTAAGGGGACGGTGTACCAAGTGTCTTACCAGAAAAAGCATAACAAAATTAATCAGCTTTAGCAATTGAATGGAATGTGACGTATGTGTTTTTACTTCACAAAATCCCTATTTTGCTTAACTTTATGCTTCTGGTGGTAAAGGTAAATATCAACCATATGGGTTGAAATTATTATTTTCTTCTTTTTATATCAAATATATTTAATTGAAGTGTAGTGTATTGGAATTACTTGTACCTAACGTTGACAAGTAATGAAGTATCATCGAATGCTAGGTGGCGCTGTGTAGCTGACGGCCGGAGAGACGGCAGTTGATGTCGGGCAGCGGTGCGAGTGGGTCGGTGGTGTGAAACTAAGTGAAGTGTCTTATTCTGACAGTATAAGCGAAGTGAGACATAATCGGGCATATTACAAGTGGCGACGAGGATAAATTTAACAATAAAATTTGAAAGCAAGTCCCTTAAAATAATAATAATAATAAATACATAGAACTTAAAAAAATAAATAAATAAATAAAACAAACGTGGAAGGTAGATAAAGTTGACATACGACCGATCATACAGGAATACAGGAATAATATCGCGAAGCACAGCGAAACAAACAGAAGAACTGGATATAAAATATTTAATATCTCATTTACAAAACTGTTGTGCTGGACACATGTCACATGGTAAGACGTTTCTTATCAATTTCAAATTAATATGCAGAAAGGCTTGACAATTGCCCGTCTGAAGCAACCTACCATCAGAAAGACTACCGTTGAAAAACGAGACTGCGAAAATAATAATAGTAATAATTTTAAAATAATAGAGTACCTTAGATCATGGTGATCGTAAAATCTAAAAATTTTAAACTCGTATTTTATACATTGGGACGAAAGATCGTAGATCTCACACAGGAAGTCAAAGTACCTACATTGTGTACCTTAGGTCATGGTGATCGAGGAAAACTATTAAGGAATTCTTAAATTCTAATTCATACATTGTGTATGAAAGATCATAGTGATCATATAGAAAATCAAGGGTACATTGTGTGTCTAAGATCAAGGTGATCTGGGGGGAAAATATTAAAGAATTTGTAAATTCAAAATTTGCACATTATGTGTGGAAGGTTAGAGTGATCACAAAGAAAAGGAATAATATCAGAGTACATTGTGTACCTCAGATCATTGTGATCGAAAAAACAAAAGAAGAATATCAGAGTACATTGTGTACCTTAGATCATTGTGATCGAAAAAAACAAAAAAAAGAATATCAGAGTACATTGCGTACGTTAGATCATTGCGATCGCAAAACAAAGGAAGAAAATCAGAGTACATTGGGTACCTTAGATCATTGTGATCGCAAGAGAAAAAAATCAAAAACAAAAGAAGAATATCAGAATACATTGTGTGCCTTAGATCATTGTGATCGCAAAACAAAGGTATTTTAAATCTTAATTCGCACCGTCTGTATGAGAAATCATGTTGATAGCGGAAGAAAACCCCTTCCAAATATTATTTAACACGTATTTGGTGTACGGAACTAAAAAGAAACGGAGTAATTTTCTTTGATATGGTATATATGTTAGATCACACTAGAAACTCAAAAAAAAAAAATGGTGTTATGTGTTGCTATGTAACGCTGAAAAAATTAAAAATAAGTTACAATAAAGAATATGTTGTAATTATGGTTGGAAGCATACGCCTCTGTTCTATTTTCCTTATTTGTATGTATTTTGTTACCTAGACATACATTAAAGTTTTTGTCGAATGGAGAGATAACATCATTAGTTTAAAATAAATAATATTTATTTTCCTTGTATTATAAGTATTTCATTACTATAAGTATACCGATACTACCTCAACATTAGGTATAGAGGAACGGCTGTAAATCGAAGAAAGAAGAGCTGCGAGCACCAAACAGAAGACAGAAAGGAACAAAAAAAAAATAAAAAAAAAAATAAAAAATAACAATAATAGTAATAGTAAAATAAATATATAAAACAAAATAAATAGGGCAGAAATCGGAATTAAACAGTATCAGTGCTACAACATTGTAAGGCGTTGATTAAGGAAAATTTGGGAACATGAGTCTCTGGACCTATATTACCCCAATTTATTTCTGAGAATATAGGCAACTGATTGTAGATTGTTTAAGGGGTCGCTTGGCCCTGATTTGGCCTTTCTTCACCTAGATCTAAAAGATCTTTTGTGATTTACTCTACATCTAGTTATTGCCCAGGATTCCAAGACTTTTGCAAAGCTTGTGATTTTCCTGAGAGCTAATTTCCCTATGTCTTCAGGAGTTAATTCCGTCTGTTCTAGGTACTTTAGCCTAATGCGGATTAATACCTTGCATTCGCAAAGTATATGTTCTTCAGTCTCAATTGCAGCTTCACAGTATCTGCATTTGTCATCTTCTGCCATGCCCATGTTCTTGAGATGATATCTCAAAGGGCAATGGCCTGTGATCAGCCTTAGGTCGAACTTTTCGAGTTCGAGTAGCCTTGTGGTATTCTTTGTCGAATAGGTTATAAACATTTTCACTTGTGTTTAGCCACTAGTATTCCTCTAGTGGGACTTCTTTTGAAGGTCAAAGTTATCTATGACTTTCCTATAGCCCTTAACCATTTAGACCATCCAACTTTACGGAAAAATTAACCACTACAATATTAATGACTCCACCATTTTGTTAAAAAAAAAAAAAAAACTGATGGCTAGCTTATAGCAGTTCATTTTGCACGAGGGGTAAGTCATGGGGCGATTTTTCGTCCCTTACCGAGGCGATCCAAGGGCGATCCGGGGTGATCCAAGGGCGATCCGAAGTGATCTTGGGCGATCCAAGGGTGATCCGGGGCGATCTAAGGGAGATCCGGGGCAATCTAAAGGCGATCCGGGGTAATCCCACCGTGCTCCTATGCGATCATGTTCAATCGGTCGTACAACCGTATGTTATGGCGCCTGCGTCGGCGCGTCCGACTGTGCATTTCGGTTTTATTAACTGCGCAGTGTCCGTGTTTTATGCTTCCATGCTATAAGTAATCTATTAAGTAAATTTGCTGACAAAGTGATTGTGGAATATTGGTGGAGGCAGTAAAGTATTACTTTTACTCCCACATCCGGTGGAAGTAGTATAGTAACGACAAAAAAAATTCTAAAATTTTTTATTATTCAAATAGGCTTAGAATGTTATGAAACGTCGAGATTTTAAGTTTGAGCAAAAAAAAATCTGTCGGTCGTTCTGTCTGTCTGTCTGTAACTTTCTTTGTGCGCACGATAACTCTGGAACCTTTTAAGATATTGACTTAAAATTTGGTACACGTATATATTTTAACGAGATCTGGAACTAGATTATATTTTCATCTTATTCCGTTGAAGGGTGGGGTAAATTGGGGGTAATTAGGTAAATTAAGCAGGTAAGAGTCCATAAAATTGATATTTAGTATCTACAACAGAAGCTCATGTCTCAAAAAAATTTTTGGCATTAGCCACCCCATTATAAAAGAGGGTTAAAAAAAATGTGATTTAGTGTGTGTACAAGAACCAAAGACATCAAAATATTTTTTTTACTTCATCCTACCACCCCCACCCCACTACCGATGTGGGATATCGTTTTATGGGTTTTTGGGGTAGAAGATTTCAAAAATTATTATTAAAGTTCCATAAACAATTATTTTCACATACAAAATTTTTCGTTGTGAGTCTTGTTTTTTGAAGTTTTGTAGTGAGTAGGTAATCAGTGTGCAAAATAGTTCAATTGTGGTTAAATTTTTCAAGCAATTCTAATCTCAAATATTGGTCGAACTCGCATAGGTTGCATGGAGAGCTACATTTACATTTCGGAAATGATTTGTTGCACAGTGGTTGTTCATCTTTAAGTCAGATTTAAATGTGCTGTACGATATATTAAAATTAAAAATGTCACCACTTACCACATCCAGAGATTTTCTATCTCCAAGTCTCTCACAGCGAAAAAGACTTTGATACTATATTTGCACTCTACTATGTTTTTAAAACTAATATTTGAAATGGTCGACCCCAAAAACCCATAAAACGGTATGCCACATCGATAGTGGGGGTGGGAAGTAAAAATATATTGTTAAGGCCTTTGGTTCTTGTACACACACTAAAGCACGATTTCATTTTTTTTTCACCCCCCCCCCCCCCTTAACACTCGGTTGGGGGGTGGAAATAGGGGAATGCCCAAATATTATTGGAGCTTCTCTTATATATACTAAATACCAATTTTATGGACTTGCTTGATTTAGCTATTAACCCCCGCAAATTTACCCCCCAACCCTTCAACGGAATAAAATCAAAATATAATCTAGTTCCAGATCTCGTTAAAATACATACTTGTACCAAATTTCAAGTCAATAAGTATATTAAACGGTTCCAGAGTAATCATGCGCAAAAAAATGTTACAGACAGAATTTCTTTTTGCTCTAACTTAAAATCTCAATGTTTCATGACATTCGAGCCGAGTTCTAAACCTATTTGAACAATAAAAATTTTCCAATTTTTTTGCGTTACTATACTTCGACTTAATGTGGATGTAAAATATGGATTGCATAGTTCGTCTTACCTCCATTTTCAATTTACAGATGGCGTTTCAAATGTGCCGACAATGAATTCGGTAAAGATCAAAATGTCGGCGCAGTTGAACGTCTATATAAACAGATAAAATAGCGATGATACGAATTATAATAGGTATAATGTAATAAAGGGCGATCCGAGGTGATCCACGGGCGATCCGAGGTAATCCAGGGGTAACCTGAGGCGATTCAGGGGCGATCTGAGGTGATCCGAGGTAATCCACGGGCGATCTGGGGCGGTCTGAGGCGATCCAAGGTAATACACAGGCGATCCAAGGCGATCCGGGGTAATCTAGAGGCGATCCGGGGCGATATTGACCATAGAGGCGATATTTCGTCCCGCAGTTTTCGCGTGAGTTACCTCTCGATTTTGCAGATGATTTAAATTTTAATTTTAATATCATATAACCCACATAACCTCATCAGTCCTGAAATCTCTTGGCTGTAAGTATAAGAAATTGCAAAAAAAAAAAATTTATATGAAGGCTTTAAAACATTATATGGTAGTTATATAATGTCAAAATTAAATCATTGCAGGTTAATATAGCATCCGTATTATGCAGTTCTCAAAAGTCAATTGAGATTGTATAAAGAAAGTTTTTAAAATATTTTACATTTAAATCAAATGGTTATTATCCTGAAAGAGGAACAGATTATAATTTTTAATAAGTAAATTCAATTTTAGTTTCGACCTCTTATCACAATTAAGTTTTAGTACCTAAGCAGAGCTGCAGGATATCCCATTTTATATCGATATGGCTAGAACTAACGCTCTTATTAAGTCACCTATTCATATTGTGTGTTCAGATTTTAATAAAATTTCTTGCAATTGCGATGTGTAATTCATGTTCACTTAGGCAAGGCTTAAATATGGCACATCAAATTAACCATGCATTGTGTTGTTGTATTCTTTGGCCATATCCTATTTTGGTTATTAGAATTATATGATTCTTCGTATTTCTGTCTCGTCTTAGGTTAGTAGTTCGTAATATTATATTGAATATTTTGAATACAGTTGCAAGAGTGCAGCATGGAAGACGGTCCGAGCAATGCCTGAGGTGTCGAAGTGAAACTGTAAGCCGCGCAGGAAATATGAAGGTTTATCCAGTCAAGGTTACAGTATGTCGAAAGCGTGGTTAGGAAAATCTTGATTCATACTGTGCAACTTGAGAATCAGGAAGGAGACCTTTCGCTTCCACAGTATCTGACAGGGATCGGAAACGATTCGGATCAAGCATATATCTTCTTGAGAGAGAGGATTCGGAAACTGAGCCGTGATTGGTTTAAGATCGGTAATGCAGAAATTTGGCTTTTGTCCTGGAATGGAACTTATAAAACTGATCTAGATAAAGTGGTTGTCTACCAGAAAATAATTATTAGAAAATCGAATTTTAATGTTCTCAAGAGATCTGTATATATTTGATATATTAAGATATCATTAACATCAACAAATATTGAAAAAAAAAAAATAATAATAAAAATAATTCTATAGTTGTAGAGGAAAAAACAGTAATCCAAAAATCCTATTTTTAAGGAATTTGATGTTTTGATGTTGTATACTAAATCAGTTCTCCTGTTTTCTTATAAACATAAATCGATTTTAAACAAGCAAATTGGTCACACCTATGATATTCGAGGCAAAGTAAATTTAGATACGAATATCCTTCGAAGAACTAAAACACAGACACAAAGATTTATAAATTATTTTGCCTTATGCATTAAAAGAAATGAACCATGTAAATTTATTTAAGGAAAAATTACTATAATTATTCCAGCAAATAAGGCTATTTTCTCAAAATTTGTTATCAAGTAACTACACCGATTTTATTCATAAATCTCTGCTATTTATTATCTTCATAAATTTAACTTGATACGACGGACAGTTCCAGAATTTTACTTTTGTTTATTAACTAAATTTTTGATACACACACTTTATTAATAAGTATTAAAAATGTTTATAAAACCTTGGGACAATGTAAACGTGATTGATTTAATTTAATTATTATAGACATGAATATGTGCTTCCTATCTGAAATTTACGATATACTTCCGGGTAAACTTTGAATGACTCCCTAATGGTCGAAAAAAAAGGAAAAAAAATCAACATGTGTATTACAAGAAACTTCTTGCAGCTGATTTAATCATTGTCGTTTTTATAGGTTCCGTGATTAAACTATCTATTTCCCGCACACTTTTGTAAGCTTACTAGCACAGACGAAGCTTGTTTTACTCTATCATATTTAGCCAAACAAGAGATATGGTGACTGGATTGAATGGTTAGCGGATTGAGTACAATTCACAGTCTATGTTGATTATGGATTACGGTCAACATGGCCAAAGGTCGAGATTAGGAACTAATTTCTGAGAATGGACTGATCGTTAGCGATGTTACTGCATGGATCATGGATGTATTGGCCACATGCTTTTGGAAGTGCCCTTGAAATGAATTACCTCCTGAAAGATGAAAACATAATTGTAGACGAAGAAGTAAAAGATAAAGATAAAATGAGGAAATAAAAAAAAAAAGGAAAAGAATATGGAGACAGAAAAAGGAAAGCCAGGAAAGCAAAGAAAATATGGAGACAAAGTCTACGTCAAAAAAAAAATATATATATAACAAGAAGTAATAAACTAACGCCAAATTTCGACAGCAGTTCCCATACTGTTATCAATGCAAATAAGGGCGACATCCGTGTTAGAAAGGACCAAATGGGACAAGAAATTCGGAAAATGTGGTTCATCTTAAAAAGATAGGAAAAAGATAAAAGGAGAGAGTGTAGGGTCCGAGACAGAGCTGAAGAGGACATCTTGACTGCACCTAACGAAGATGGAAAATAATATTATGAGGTTACAAATTATAACATGAAATCACATTAGAATAGGCGTTGGTTTATAAGTAAATTAGGAAAAGATACATACAGTATATTTAACGTTTTCTGTTTATTATTTAAAGTTGCCTTATTTAAACAATTATAGTTCAGTTAAAAAAAAATTATGAGGAAAAAGAGATGTAGTGTATTGGAATTACTTGTACCTAACGTTGACAAGTAATGAAGTATCATCGAATGCTAGGTGGCGCTGTGTAGCTGACGGCCGGAGAGACGGCAGTTGATGTCGGGCAGCGGTGCGAGTGGGTCGGTGGTGTGAAACTAAGTGAAGTGTCTTATTCTGACAGTATAAGCGAAGTGAGACATAATCGGGCATATTACATGAAGTAACGATTTGAAAAAAATTTCACCTTGAAGTTTCTATTTAAAAAAATTGCTTTTCACAAACTTCTAGGTCCCGTCGGCACGGGAAGGAATGTGTCTAGAAGTCTGAAATTTTGAGTGTGTGATTCTTATATGAAATGTAAACTTTATGGGGGGTGAGACCGAAAAAAAATTAAAAAAAAATTTTCATCAAGTATAAATAAGAGACACCCTAGTGACCACCCTGTATATTTTCCATATTTTTCTCTTACAGGTGTGTTACCTGCTTGCAAAATATTATCGTCCTCCGTCACATTACTTCATAATTCTTTATCGTGACCAACCTGTACATTTTCATATTTTTTTCCTTGACGGCTGTGTTAACTACTTGCGAAATATTATTGGGTAAATGTTTACGACATACGTTTATCGTATTTTGCCATTTTTTTGTGTGTGACGTGTTCTACGTTGTTGTATGAAGCATTTTTGACCGAGATTTTTATAAATTTTGTTTTTACTTATGTGTGTTGAAGGGCAAGGATAAAAACAAAATTTTCAAAAAATCTCGGTCAAAAATTACTTTCACATCCCCCCACAAAGATAAAAAAACAAATTTGCACAAATTTTCGTAAGTCACAAATACTTTCTACAACGTAGAACACGTCACACAAAAAAAATGGCAAAATACAATAAGTGGGTGTCGTAAACATTTATCTATTATTGTCTTTCGTCACATTGTTTCAGGGTGCCCAGGTGTATATTTTTCCCCATTTTTCTTCTTTGACAGTTGCGTTGACTACATGCGAAATATTATGGCCCTTCGTCATATTTTTGTCATTATTTTTTTATTGTGACCACATTGTATATTTTTCTTCCTTGACAGTTGTGTTAACTACATGCCAAATATTACTGTCTTTCTGTCACATTTTTTCGCTTAATTATATTTTTTATGGGGTCCGCCCTGTATATTTTCCAGCGGTGTATACATTAATTCGATGATTAAATGATTATAAAATATATAAACTGGGAAGAAAAACAAAATGCTTTGAACAGTTCATAATTAAAAAACATGTAAACAGTATTTACATAAAGCTGATGATCCAAGATTTCCACACAAATATTCAGTTTGAGCGATCGCATTAAACATAACACTATTCACATTGTACTACAAAGCAAGACAGACAAGATGACACAAGGCGATGAAATATCGCTAATATTTCGTAAGTTCGTCGTTTTTATGTTGTTTGAGAATGTTTCATTAGGTATAATCTTGGGTATAATTTATACAATATAATTATATCATATTTGCACAAAAGCCGTCCCTGGAATTTGTCACTTCTTTCCGATCTCTAGTTATTATATACATAAATAAACACACATTATTATGATTATTATTATTATAAAACTGTATAAAATCCTTCGAGCACGTGGTTAAACTTACCGGTGTTGAATAAGGCTGACAGTTCAACCTGATGCCATCTTGGGATAACTTTTCTCTTAGCAGCAATTTTAACTGGATTCTGGGTATCTTAACCAACTCCGCTTTGCCTTCCTCATATTCGTCTAAATATTTTGCCACATCTTGTCCGCTTTCAGCAGATGAAGATGCGGCAGGTGAAGCAGTCACTAGATTTGTATTAGTAGATACCTCCTTTTCAGAACGTCCTGAAGATGTTCTCGAGGATCTCGCACTCACATTGTCACAAAAGCACTCCTCGTGTATAGCAACACTTTCTTCAAGGGTAAAATAAACCGAAGCGGCGCCTTCTTCGCGTAGTGATCTTACGGATTGCAGCAACCTGCTTCGATGCACTGGATTGAACACTCCGATGGCGTCTAAATCTGGATCGCCAACTTGTTTGCAGATTTCGAGATCATCATACCCGTTGTCAATGAAACTTTCTGCATATTGCCCGAGATGTAAAGAACGCAACCATTCGGCGACGATGTTGCCTGCCATTGTGTATCGAATACACCCCACACGTAACTCAAACGCTATCTGACAGTGACTAGTAGTTGTTGAAACACCGGTCGCGGACTCATTGCGCGGATACGTCCGCGCATTTACCGGTTGCCAACGGAGTCGACCGAAGATCTCGATGTCTTCGTCTGGAACTTACCTAGGGCGAATTCTTTGTGTTCAAAAAATAGTAAAAATACATTTAATTATGAATTACAATTACTATGTGGATTGTAAATGATTAATTTTCTTGTATAACATGCTGCTTGGTTAGTTGAAGTCGATTTACTCTGAGAACTTTTAACGTTTACAATAAAACGAAAATGGGACTATAAATCTACATTACCTATTTATTTCATACTTTACACAATGGCGTTGCAAGATTTATCAATTCAGTTTGAAGTGTTATTACACCTAAATTATTTCAAATACGAATAGGTAAATATAATGCATTTTTATACCTGTATAATACCACTAATTATAATTAATATAACTATACAACTAAAAGGTAATACATAAAAAGAATTGATAATTAAGTGAAGTTAAATTAATTGATTAATTAATGATACAAGAACGTAGGTATAATGTATCTAAAAATATTTACATTACAGAACCGATTTTCTTAATAATAGTCAAGTATTAAGATCAACTTATTTTAAGAAATATACCAATTGCAATACCTAATTAACATTCAGTTCGGTAGGTAATAATAACGTTTACCATAAAAGATGCAGATAATTTCCAACATCAATTCAATAGATCTCTAAACAAGCTAAAAACGTACTCTTCGCCTGTTCACTGAACTTTTTATATAATTGTTACACATTCTATAGGATACTCTTCGCAGTTTTTTGTGAATAATGTTAGTTTTAGACATTTTTAATTTTATAGTACGGACTTGTTGGTAAAAGACTCAGTGTAAAATAAAGTAAAAATTAAAAAAAAACATACCAAACCCCATTTGGGTTTCGAACCCGGGATCCTTGAATTCCGAATCAAAAGCGTAAAAACTACACCACCACCTTACACGTAGAAAAATGTAAATTTTTACATTATAAGATACGAGTTAAAATCATGTTTTCACGGTTGTATATTACATTATTAAATGTATATTTGTAAAATATATAAACATTTAGATATTAAAATGAAATATCATTCCACCAGATTTCTATTCAATTACAAAAACATAAATATAAAAAAATAAAACATTTCAAATTTAAATTATTCATAAAATTTTTATTTACTGATCGATTTTGTTCAAAAACAATACGGTTCTTCCTCTAGCTAACACTAACTTACTGTCCAAATTTCAGTACAATTGAATTTTTCTTTCTTGATTTATCGTGCCTACAAGAAACGTGACGGGCGGACAGACGGACATTTTGAAAGTTGTTCAGAATTCGTTCACTAACACAAAGATATAAAAAAAATTTGTCTGCGAGCGATATTTACGGTTTTAGAAATGTGCTGATCAAATGCAATATACTCTTCGTTTTCGCATTTGCGAATAAGTGAATAGAACTGGTGAATTTTGGAGAAAATTTCACATCTATATTTTATAACCACTCACAGATTTTAATGTTGTATTGTTACCAAGACAACCATAAAAATTTCCGGAAATTTTCATCTCCTCTGAGTGAAATTAACAAGTGGACATTTTTCTGTCAAAATATTGACAGATGGTTATGGCTGACAACAATGACCATGCAATTTGACATAATATGAGTATAATCTTTCACTTAACAATAACACTCATCGCCTACTAGTCTTGCGTTTTTAAGTCTCAAAATAACCTTAATGTCAGATAAAATTAGTTATTTTCTAAAGGGTATAGCAGAACAAGCATGGTAAAATGGCCCCAGAAGCGTTTGGACCTCATTCGGTGTCAGTAGATCGACAATAGGAAAAGAAATATTTTCCTCTAGTTTTGGCCCCCCGTCGCCACGGGTAACCCCTGTACCCTAATAAACATGACATTTGGTTTTCATTTTTTACCTCTGCAAGTTGTGCATTAATTATTATGAAAAAAATAGACGATGTACGTGTAATTTAAATGCATCTTAGGAAAAAAAATCAGCTGATTTTGCTGCCTCCTTCGAATAAGAAAAAAAATATTTAAATATTAGAATATTTATTTTTTTATGAAAATAATGATTGGCATACACAAAACTTTTACCAAAAATACATTGTTATGAGTAGTTTATTGTAGATTTTTTTCAAATTTTTTGGAGCGGTGCGCCATAATTAAAAAAAAATAAAAACGTTTACGACGCATTGTTTAGTGGTGCATAATCATAATATAATAATATAATAATGTTTATTTGCGATATAAGGAACAATACAGTATAAAAATAAATAACAATACAACAATACTAAAATACCAAAATTTACAAATACAGTTCAATAGTATACTTATGACACAAATATTGTATTGTTATTGTATAAGTATTGTTTGCAAATAAACAGAAGAAGTCACTGAAGTATTTAAAAATACTAGTGCGTGATTGAAAATACATTGAATTAAAATAAATATCAAATTAAATTAAATAATACATGATATATGTTAAGATTAACTATTCTTTTTTATATTAGGTCCTATATTATATAGATACATATAAGCATTGGTGTTGAATTTTAATAGCTTTAAAATTACAAGGCAGGTAAGTTCAGTTCTATTTCTGCCATACATATAAACATACATATATACACATATATATATACATACACAAACAACTATACATACACGTGCATACATACTTTAAAATTTCTTTATATTTTTACCTTATTTGTATAATTCTCTAATTTGAAAAAAAAAACTATTTTTGATTAATTAAATTGTGGAGTAAATGTATTGGTGTACTTAAAAGTCATTGCTTAATTTGATTTTTGAAAGTGTTATATTTGTCTATATTTTTAAATGTGTCTGGAAGCATATTGTAAATTCTAGGAGCTAGATAATAACAGTTTCTTTGACCTACTGTTTGGCAACGTGGCAATTGGATTTTATTTTGTCTTTGTCGGGTTTGATGGACATGTGTTACAGGATCGGTTTTGATTTTATTTTTAAAAATGCTTGTTAGCATGTTCAAGCAAAACAGTTGTCGTATGTCCAATATTCTACTTTGTTTAAATAAATCACTGCTAGAGTGGAACATGTTTTTACCGTAAATTATTTTCAAAATCCATTTTTGTAAAATTGTCAACTTTTTCAGGTAATAATCGCTAACACCTCCCCATCCCAGAATACCGTAAGTTAATTGCGACTGTATCAGTGCATAGTATATTGTTTTGAGATGTTCGACGTTCATGATTTTTTTTAGGTACTTAAATCTATAAAGCAAACCTCTTATTTTATTGGCAATATTTTTTGTTTGCAGGTCCCACCTCAAATGTCGGTCGATTACTATGCCTAGGTATTTTATTGACTCGGCTTCTGGAATAGTCGATGTTTAATTGACCGAAGTTAGGTAAATTACTTGAATATGATGTAAACGTTAAAAATTTCGTTTTTTCACAATTTAGTGTCAGGCTATTATACTGAAACCACATTTTTATTAATTTGAATTCTCTTTCTATTGCATCTTTTAAGTGGATCCAGGTATCTGCTTCGAATATAATTGCAGTATCATCTGCAAAACTAATTATGGTACCTGAGATGTTTGAAGTTAATAAACTGTTTATGTATAAGGTAAAAAGCAAAGGACCCAATACCGTCCCCTGAGGGACTCCATAGTTTACAAGTCTTGAATCACTAGTACTGCCATCAATTTCTACATATTGTGCCCTTTCTTCTAAGTAATTCTTTAAAAGAGCAAGTATTTTACCTCTAAGCCCATAAGTTGTCAGTTTATTTAGTAGCGTTTTATGGCATACAGTATCGAACGCTTTTGCGAGGTCTATAAATATGCAGATACATGATTTGCTTTTATCTAATGCATTATAAACATGTGATGTTAAATGACATATTGCATCTTCTGTAGATTTTCCCTCCCTAAAGCCATATTGATGTTCTGAAATGATGTTATATTTATTTAAAAATTTTGTGATTCAATGCTTTAAGATTCGTTCAATTATTTTTCCTATATTTGATATAAGCGAAATTGGCCTGTAGTTGATCATTTGATTATTTTTTCCACCCTTATATAGAGGTTTAATAATACCGATTTTTAGACACATTGGAAAACGCCCTGTATTGAAATAAATATTGATTATGTATGTTAAAGGTGTGGCTATTTCCTCCGATATATATTTTAGTGTTTCACTGCGTATTTTATCGTGCCCGGGTGCTTTTTTTGGCTTTAACTATTTAATAGCATTCTTAACCTCGAGTTCTTCGGTAGGATACAAATACATTGTGTTTTAGAAAATATCTAATTCCTCGATGAATTCATCTGGTTTTTTAATTTTATTAGCATATGTTCCTCCTAAGCCACTATAATGCTTATTAAAATTATTTGCAATGTCAGTTTTATTTGTTATTATGCTGCCGTTATCTAATTTTATTTTGTTTATAGTTGTTTTAAGTTTATTTTTATTACAAATACTATTTACAGATTCCCAAATTTTTTTTGATGAATTTTGGTTATTTTTAATTTGCAGTTTATAGTAGTTTGTTTTTGTAATTTTAATTAGTTGAGCCAGTTTGTTCTTAAATATTTTGTATTGTAGTTCTAGATTTTTATTATTAGGATCTCTTAGTAGATCTTGGTATATTTTATTTTTAGTGTTCACTGATTTTACTATACCTGTTGTTATCTAGGCCTTTCTCTTCTTTTGTTTGTTCTTAATTTTTATAGTTTTAGTACTCTTATCAATAAGTTCTATTAGTTTTTGTATGAAGATATTTGTAATTAAATCTACATTATTATCCGCATAAATTTCCAACCACTTCTCTTGTTTTAAGCTGTTTTTTAGATTCTTATAGTTTATAAATTTTTTGCGGTATTCGTTTTCTTGTCCTACTTTGTTTTCTATTACCTTGGTTTCTACTGGAAATAAAATTATTATGGGAAAGTGGTCTGTTATACTATGTCTGTAAATAATAGGTGTAATTTCGTCTTCTCTTACGTGTAAATCACTTTTAATGAAATAATGATCTAAGCATGTTTTTATATTATTTTGTATTCTAGTAAGTTTATTTATGTATGAAACAAACCCTTGAGCGTTTAAAATATTTTGATATTCTTCTGAATAATCGGTGTTCGATAATATATTTATATTTATATCCCCCACAAAAATATGCATATCGGTTTCCTCAATAGCATCTAAATATTGTAATAACCCCATATTAAAAGCGTATGGGCATGTGCTGGGTGATCTATATACAGCAGTGATTATAATTGGTTTATGACCATTGAAACTTTAATTCACACAAAAAAAAGAGGTTTATCCGCGGACCAGACCAGTGTATCCGTATATATTTGAATCCGCTGAAACCGAATCCGAAATCAGAATTGTCCTATTGGCTCGTTTTTCACCCCTAACCCCAAAAAACATTGCCCACCCCCTCAAAAAAATGGCCTGTCCGGCGGACCAGACCATTATATTCCGATGTATTTGGACCTACTGAAACCGAATCCGAAGTCAGAATTGTCATATTGGCTCGTTTTTCACCCCCTACCCCAAAAAACACCCCCAAAACAAAAACAAATAGGTCTGTCCGGCTGACTATACCAGTGTATCCTTATGTATTTTGACCTGCTGAATCCAGATTCGAAGTTATAATTGACAAATTGGCTCGTTTTTCACCCCAAACCCCGAAAAAACACACCCTCAAAAAAAACGGGGGTGTGTGTGTGTGTGTGTGTGTGTGTGTATTCTTATGTATTTGGATCTGCTGAAACAGAATCCGATGTCAGAATTGTCAGACTGGCTCGTTTTTCACCCCCAACCCCAAAAAACGCCCCCAAAACAAAAACAAAGTGGTCTGTCCGGCGGACTATACCGGTGTATCCTTATGTATTTTGACTTTTTGAATCCGGATTCAGTTTGGTTCGTTTTTCACCCCCAGAAAAACACACCCTCCAAAGAAATGATCTGTCCGGCGGACCATACCAGTGTTTCCTTATTTATTTAAATCCGCTAAAACCGAATCCGAAATCAGAATTCACAGATTGGCTTGTTTTTCACTTTAAATCCAAAAAAAAACAACCCCAAAACAAAAAGAAAATGGTCTGTCCGGCGGACTATACCAGTGGATCCTTATGTAATTTGACCTGCTGAATCCGAATCTGAAGTCAGAAGTGTCAGATTTGCTCGTATTTCACAATGAACCTTAAAGAAACACCCCCAAACCAAAAAAGTGGTCTGTCCGGTGGACCATACCAGGGTATCCTTATATATTTGGACCGCTGAAACCGAATCCGAAGTTAGAGTCAGATTGGCTCGTGTTCACCCCTAGCCCCCAAAAAACACCTCCCCCACAAATGGTCTGCCCGGCGGACCATTCCAGTGTATCCTTAAGTATTTGGTAAGGTTACACTGGTATGGTCCGCCGGACAGACCACTTACCACTTTTTTATTTTGGGGGTGTTTTTTTAGGATTGGGAGTGAAAAACGGGCCAATCTGACAATTCTGACTTCGGATTCGGTTTTAGCGAATTTAAATACATAAGGATATACTGGTCTGGTCCGTCGAACAGACCATTTTTGGTGGGGTGTTTTTTGGGGGTGGGGGTGAAGAACGAGCCAATCTGACAATTCTGACTTCGGATTCGGTTTTAGCGGGTCCAAATACATACGAATACACTGGTCTGGTCCACCGGACAGTTTCAATGGTTAAGCACCACTAAACAATGCGTTGTAACAGTTTTTATTTACTTAAATTATGGCTCACCGCTTCAAAAAATTTGAAAAAAATCTACAATAAACTACTCATAACAATGTATTTTTGGTAGAAGTTTTGTGTATGCGAATCATTATTTTCATAAAAAAATAAATATTCTAATATTTAGTTTTTTTTTATTCGAAGGAGGCAGCAAAATCAGCTGATTTTTATATTAAGACGCACTTAAATTACATGAATATCGTCTATTTTTTTCATAATAATTAACGCACAACTTGCAGAGATAAAAAATGAAAACGAAATGTCATGTTTATTAGGGTACAGGGGTTGCCCGTGGCGACGGGGGGCTAAAACTCAGGAAAACATTTATTTTCCTATTGTCGATCTACTGACACTGAATTAGGCCCAAACGCTTCTGGAGCCATTTTACCATGCTTATTCTGCTATACCCTTTCTTTAAGTGTGAAATTTTCCTACGAATCCCCCACTTGCTTAAATTAATTACCATAATTCTTCTCATGCACGACTTTTTTATCAAGTTCTCTCGGATTTGTAAAGTTAAGTTTAATAAAAGACCGCTGCCTAAGGAATCACTACTTCCATATCAAGACTTCCTATCTAAGTCTCTTACAACGAAAATACTATATTTGCACTCCACTAAGTGGAAATAATTGTTTATGGAACTTTAATAGTACAAATACAAAAACCCATAAAATGAAATGCCCCATCAGTAGTAGGGGTGGTGATTCTTGATGACTGGTTTCTGTATACACACTAAATCAGAATATTTTTTCACACCCTTTAGTAATAGAGGTGGCTATTGCCAAAAATATTTTTGAGATCTTAGCGCCTCTTATATTTACTAAATATCAATTTCATGCACTCTTAATTGCTTGATTTACCTAATTGCCTATTTATCCCCATTTACCTTCAACTCTGCAACGGAATAAGATCGATATATAATCTAGTTCCAGATCTCGTTAAAGTACATACGTGTGCCATATTTTAAGTAAATATCTTAAACGGTTCCAGAGTAATCGTGAGCACCAAAAAGATACAAGACTAACAGACAGACCGACGCGACAGACAAATTTATTTTATTCAAACTTAAAATATTGAGGTTTCATGACATTTCGTACAATGAAAATTTTCAAAAATTTTTCTTGCGTTAGTATACATCAACTGGATGTAGAAGTAATACGCAGAAAATAGCAGGACAAAGATATAAAAAATCATTCTGTGCCGTGGACTACACGAAAGTAGAGCCTCTACTTCAAGCATTTTCCTCAATGAAACCTACTACGCATCCATACTACCCGAGGTAACCCACTGTTTATCCAGTTTACTAGAGGAAAGCCACTACGCATTCATACTTCTTGAAGAAACCCACTGCGCATCCATTTTACTCGAGAAAACCCACTGCGTATCCATGCCACTTGAGGTAACCTACTGCGCATCTGTACAACTCGTGGTAACCTACTGCGCATCAATGGCATTTAAGGATTAAGTAAAAAAAAAAAGGAAGGCCATAGGTTCTTGTATACACGCTAAATTACAATTTTATTTTTTTCACCCCCTTTAATAATGGGGTGGGGGTAGTAATGGGGGTGGCTAATGCCGAAAAATTTTTTGAGACCTTAACTTCTTTTATATATACTAAATACTAATTTTATGGACTCTTACCTGCTTGATTTCCCTATTTACCTCAATTTTACCCCAATTTAGCCTTCAACGGAATAAGATGAAAATATAATCTAATTCCAGATCTCGTAAAAGTACATATGTGTACCAAATTTCAAGTCAATATCTTAAACGGTTCCAGAGTAAAAGTGCGCACAAAAAAAGTTAAAGACAGACAGACCGACAGACACACCGACAGGCAGAAATTTTTTTTTCGCTCAAACTTAAAATCTCGACGTTTCATGATATTCTAAGCTTATTTGAACAATAAAAATTTTTTAAAATATTTTTTTTGTTACTATACTTCCGCTGGATGTGGAAGTAATTATATCAAAATATTATATTTTTCCAGGACTGTTAAAAGAACTGTGCTTTTTTTCATGATTTTTAGTGCGTAAAACGTCTATAGTAATAAGTAAAAAGCGTTAAAAAATAGTGCATGTAGCTAGTGGTAAAAGCAATACATTCCAGGACGACGATGTAAATTGTTTACTGAGGCTAACAAGCATTGAAGGCCGGGAATATGCTTTTACTACGAGGTACACATACTATTTTTTCTGAAATCGCAATCAATATTATTATAAATGTATAAAAATAAAAAAATATTTTTGTATATATATATATATATATTGTCGTGACTGTGAATAAATTATATTTATCAAATCTGTAATAGAAAATTTGTTTTAGGCGCCACTATTACAGTATTCAACAACTTTTTATAATCACGCATTAATTAGAGCATGAGCTACACTTGTAGAAACTCCCTCAGTGCAGGTTTAAATTTGTTTCAATAAATCAAAATGATGTCAACAATAACAATTTTATTTTAAGAAGTAAAACCATGCGCTTATACAAATTATTTGCTATCCTTATTTAAGAGGACAATCTGCGGTAAGACAAAACATATTTTCATTGATATATATGAAAAAGGTATATACGGGTGGGCGTGCACCTTTGACCAATGAAACATGCCGACCAAGTAAAAAGGCGGAGAATAACATATTGTGTAATATATAAGAGAAATAGTTCAAATATATTTCTGTCGTACAGAGTCGAATTTCGCGTTGGGTGCACAAGAATTTTTATTTAAAGTAATTTGAGTAGGAAAACTGAATGCGGTTGTAGTGATTCCTTAGGCAGTGGTTTTTAATTAAAAGAAAAAACTATCTGTAGGTACATAATGTATATTTACAGTGTACAGGGTGTCCTAGTTAACGTGTTATGTCCGATTTTCTCGGTAGTTTTTGAGATAAGTATTTTTTTTTTTTCGGGGAATCTATGCCGCTAAGAAACATATAATTGAACATCAAAGAAGAATTGATCGGATTATTTATGTTCTTAATTGACTATTAAAGCATTAAAGGAAAGTAAAAAAAGGCATGTAAATTTTAAATATCACTTCCCGTTTACATGGCAATGGCGTTCTTTTTCTTGAAAATAGAATATTGATTACTTCCACATCCAGTGGTAGTATAGTAACAAAAAATTTTTGAATGTTTTTATTGTTCAAATAGGCTTAGACTGTCATGAAAGGTCGACATTTTAAGTTTGAGCAAAAAAAAAATTCTGCCTGTCTGTCTAACTTTTTTGTGCGCACGATTACTCTGGAACCGTTTAAGATATTGACTTGAAATTTGGTACACTTATGTACTTTAACGGGATCTAGAACTAGATTATATTTTCATCTTATTCCATCGAAGGGTTGGGTTGTAAATTGGGGTAAATGGGGAGGTAAACAGGTAAATCAAGCAGGTAAGAGTCCGTAAAATTGGTATTTAGTATATATAAGAGAAGCTAGGGTCTCGAAAAAATTTTTGACATTAGCTACCCCCATTACCACCCCTACCCCACTTTTTAAGGGGACGAAAAAAAAGTGTGATTTAGTGTATGTACAAGAACCAAAAACCTCAAAATATTTTTTTACCATAGGCCAAGAATTTTTATTGAAAAATTACCAAAAATCCTCGTTATGTTGGGGCGATGCCTATTACGAATAACTGGCAAAATAAGGATACATATATTACTTCAACATCCAGTGGAAGTATAGTAACGACAAAAAAATTTTTTAAAAATTTTTATTGTTCAAATAGGCTTAGAATGTCATGAAACGTCGAGATTTTAAGTTTGAGCAAAAAAAATTCTGTCTGTCTGTCGGTCTAACTTTTTTTTTGTGCGCACGTTTACTCTGGAACCGTTTGAGATACTGACTTGAAATTTAGTACACTTATGTACTTTAACGAGATCTAGAACTAGATTATATTTTCATCTTGTTCCGTCGAAGAGTTGGGGGTAAATTGGGGTAAATTTGGGGTAAATAGGTAAATCAAGCAGGTAAGAGTTCATAAAATTGGTATTTACTATATACAAGAGAAGCTAAGGTCTCAAAAAAAATTTTGGCATTAGCCCCCACCCTATTATTAAAGGGGATGAAAAAAAATTTAATTTAGTGTGTGTACAAGAACTAGAAACCTCAAAATATTTTTTTACCTTATCCACCCCCATTACCACCCTCTATCACCACCCTCACCCCATTACCGATGTGGGGTATCGTTTTATGGGTTTTTGAGGTAGAGAATTTCAAATATTATATTATTAAACAATTATTTCCACATACAACATTTTTTCGTTGTGAGTGACTTGGATAGAAAATCTGGATGTGGAAGTTGGGCAGCGGTTTTTTTTATTGTTAAATTAGTGTACAATATCGATAATTCTATCATTCCCAATTGAAATTAAAATTTTGTGGACATGCCTATTGAAAGTCGCATTTCGGAGATATGAACTTTACTTTGCTTTTTTTTAAAGGAACACTCCATATATGTACCATTTGAAACGCCATAAAAAAAGCTTTGTATTTATAATATAATACATGGTACTTATCTTAAACAAATTTTGTCTAATTTACTATAAATTTACAATTTATCAAATTAGCCATGGAAAACAAAAGTATGTAAATTAAAATAAACAATATGTTAGTTCTGTCTAATTTCACTTTATTTTAAATAAAATGGAGAATTTCAATAATTGATACAGTGTGTTTCACTTGAAATGGTAACACCCCAATAACTTTATTTTTTTTCCGATTTGAATCGCATTTTACTTAAGTATAGAACAAACTAGTATCTACTTATGATCAGAAAAACATTCGCCTCCTACGGTACCAAAGCCACCTGCGGTACCAAAATATGTGGAGAAAATCGGAAAATCATATTAGGCATTTTTTTATCGGAAAATTTTGTTAATAAAACTTGTTCAGAATTGTCCAAAATGGCCAAAATTTAATCAAAATTAAAAAATGAAAAACTTGAAATTTAAAAAATTTTGAAAATAATTAGGTATTTAAAAAAAAAACTGTTTTACAACTACCTGCAGCTTGGGTTTAATTTCAAACAAAATTGTCATAGTACAGTTTTCTAAACGAAAAAACCCATTCAAGTGATATTTTCGGACTTGGACATTATTTTAATAAAAATTTATATATTTTTTTTTGATTAAATTTTGGACTTAAGGTTTCTGAACAATTCTTTCATTAACAAAATTTTTCAATAAAAATATGCCTAATATGATTTTTTGATTTTATCCGCATATTTTGGTACCGCAGGTGGCTTTGCATTTGTAGGACGTGAATTTTTTTCTGGTAATAAGTAGATCCTAATTTGTTCCATAAGTAAAATTAGATTCAAATCGGAAAAAAAAATTAAAAAGTGAAACAGACTGTATATATTTTTCGGACTACCATGACTTAATGTAAGAAAATATAAAACTTAATATCTACTATAGTTTTTAAGAAAAATACTGGGTCATATATCATTGAAAAGATTTTTCTATGGCCTTTCAAATAGTGTAAAAATATATGGGGGTGTTCTATTTAAAAAAACCGCTGCCCAAGGAATCATTACTTCCGCATCCAGATTTTCGATCCAACTCATTCACAACGAAAAAATTTAGTAATGGGGTGGGGGTGGCTAATGCCAAACATTTTTTGAGACCTTAGCTTCTCTTGTATATACTAAATACCAATTTTCTGGACTATTAGCTGCTTGATTTAGCTGGTTACCCCAAATTTACCCCAATTTACCCCCCAACCCTCTGACGGAACAAAATGAAAATATAATCTAGTTCCAGATCTCGTTAAAGTACATTTGTGTACCAAATTTCAAGTCAATATCTTAAACGGTTACAGAGTAAACGTGCGCACAAAAAAGTTACAGAC